>OY482673.1:82648963-83015325 GCA_960531455.1 Urophora cardui
AATAATAATAATAATAATAATAATAATATAATAATAATAATAATAATAATAATAATAATAATAATAATAATAATAATAATAATAATAATAATAATAATAATAATAATAATAATAATAATAATAATAATAATAATAATAATAATAATAATAATAATAATAATAATAATAATAATAATAATAATAATAATAATAATAATAATAATAATAATAATAATAATAATAATAATAATAATAATAATAATAATAATAATAATAATATAATAATAATAATAATAATAATAATAATAAAATAATAATAATAATAATAATAATAATAATAATAATAATAATAATAATAATAATAATAATAATAATAATAATAATAATAATAATAATAATAATAATAATAATAATAATAATAATAATAATAATAATAATAATAATAATAATAATAATAATAATAATAATAATAATAATAATAATAATAATAATAATAATAATAATAATAATAATAATAATAATAATAATAATAATAATAATAATAATAATAATAATAATAATAATAATAATAATAATAATAATAATAATAATAATAATAATAATAATAATAATAATAATAATAATAATAATAATAATAATAATAATAATAATAATAATAATAATAATAATAATAATAATAATAATAATAATAATAATAATAATAATAATAATAATAATAATAATAATAATAATAATAATAATAATAAATAATAATAATAATAATAATAATAATAATAATAATAATAATAATAATAATAATAATAATAATAATAATAATAATAATAATAATAATAATAATAATAATAATAATAATAATAATAATAATAATAATAATAATAATAATAATAATAATAATAATAATAATAATAATAATAATAATAATAATAATAATAATAATAATAATAATAATAATAATAATAATAATAATAATAATAATAATAATAATAATAATAATAATAATAATAATAATAATAATAATAATAATAATAATAATAATAATAATAATAATAATAATAATAATAATAATAATAATAATAATAATAATAATAATAATAATAATAATAATAATAATAATAATAATAATAATAATAATAATAATAATAATAATAATAATAATAATAATAATAATAATAATAATAATAATAATAATAATAATAATAATAATAATAATAATAATAATAATAATAATAATAATAATAATAATAATAATAATAATAATAATAATAATAATAATAATAATAATAATAATAATAATAATAATAATAATAATAATAATAATAATAATAATAATAATAATAATAATAATAATAATAATAATAATAATAATAATAATAATAATAATAATAATAATAATAATAATAATAATAATAATAATAATAATAATAATAATAATAATAATAATAATAATAATAATAATAATAATAATAATAATAATAATAATAATAATAATAATAATAATAATAATAATAATAATAATAATAATAATAATAATAATAATAATAATAATAATAATAATAATAATAATAATAATAATAATAATAATAATAATAATAATAATAATAATAATAATAATAATAATAATAATAATAATAATAATAATAATAATAATAATAATAATAATAATAATAATAATAATAATAATAATAATAATAATAATAATAATAATAATAATAATAATAATAATAATAATAATAATAATAATAATAATAATAATAATAATAATAATAATAATAATAATAATAATAATAATAATAATAATAATAATAATAATAATAATAATAATAATAATAATAATAATAATAATAATAATAATAATAATAATAATAATAATAATAATAATAATAATAATAATAATAATAATAATAATAATAATAATAATAATAATAATAATAATAATAATAATAATAATAATAATAATAATAATAAAATAATAATAATAATAATAATAATAATAATAATAATAATAATAATAATAATAATAATAATAATAATAATAATAATAATAATAATAATAATAATAATAATAATAATAATAATAATAATAATAATAATAATAATAATAATAATAATAATAATAATAATAATAATAATAATAATAATAATAATAATAATAATAATAATAATAATAATAATAATAATAATAATAATAATAATAATAATAATAATAATAATAATAATAATAATAATAATAATAATAATAATAATAATAATAATAATAATAATAATAATAATAATAATAATAATAATAATAATAATAATAATAATAATAATAATAATAATAATAATAATAATAATAATAATAATAATAATAATAATAATAATAATAATAATAATAATAATAATAATAATAATAATAATAATAATAATAATAATAATAATAATAATAATAATAATAATAATAATAATAATAATAATAATAATAATAATAATAATAATAATAATAATAATAATAATAATAATAATAATAATAATAATAATAATAATAATAATAATAATAATAATAATAATAATAAAATAATAATAATAATAATAATAATAATAATAATAATAATAATAATAATAATAATAATAATAATAATAATAATAATAATAATAATAATAATAATAATAATAATAATAATAATAATAATAATAATAATAATAATAATAATAATAATAATAATAATAATAATAATAATAATAATAATAATAATAATAATAATAATAATAATAATAATAATAATAATAATAATAATAATAATAATAATAATAATAATAATAATAATAATAATAATAATAATAATAATAATAATAATAATAATAATAATAATAATAATAATAATAATAATAATAATAATAATAATAATAATAATAATAATAATAATAATAATAATAATAATAATAATAATAATAATAATAATAATAATAATAATAATAATAATAATAATAATAATAATAATAATAATAATAATAATAATAATAATAATAATAATAATAATAATAATAATAATAATAATAATAATAATAATAATAATAATAATAATAATAATAATAATAATAATAATAATAATAATAATAATAATAATAATAATAATAATAATAATAATAATAATAATAATAATAATAATAATAATAATAATAATAATAATAATAATAATAATAATAATAATAATAATAATAATAATAATAATAATAATAATAATAATAATAATAATAATAATAATAATAATAATAATAATAATAATAATAATAATAATAATAATAATAATAATAATAATAATAATAATAATAATAATAATAATAATAATAATAATAATAATAATAATAATAATAATAATAATAATAATAATAATAATAATAATAATAATAATAATAATAATAATAATAATAATAATAATAATAATAATAATAATAATAATAATAATAATAATATAATAATAATAATAATAATAATAATAATAATAATAATAATAATAATAATAATAATAATAATAATAATAATAATAATAATAATAATAATAATAATAATAATAATAATAATAATAATAATAATAATAATAATAATAATAATAATAATAATAATAATAATAATAATAATAATAATAATAATAATAATAATAATAATAATAATAATAATAATAATAATAATAATAATAATAATAATAATAATAATAATAATAATAATAATAATAATAATAATAATAATAATAATAATAATAATAATAATAATAATAATAATAATAATAATAATAATAATAATAATAATAATAATAATAATAATAATAATAATAATAATAATAATAATAATAATAATAATAATAATAATAATAATAATAATAATAATAATAATAATAATAATAATAATAATAATAATAATAATAATAATAATAATAATAATAATAATAATAATAATAATAATAATAATAATAATAATAATAATAATAATAATAATAATAATAATAATAATAATAATAATAATAATAATAATAATAATAATATAATAATAATAATAATAATAATAATAATAATAATAATAATAATAATAATAATAATAATAATAATAATAATAATAATAATAATAATAATAATAATAATAATAATAATAATAATAATAATAATAATAATAATAATAATAATAATAATAATAATAATAATAATAATAATAATAATAATAATAATAATAATAATAATAATAATAATAATAATAATAATAATAATAATAATAATAATAATAATAATAATAATAATAATAATAATAATAATAATAATAATAATAATAATAATAATAATAATAATAATAATAATAATAATAATAATAATAATAATAATAATAATAATAATAATAATAATAATAATAATAATAATAATAATAATAATAATAATAATAATAATAATAATAATAATAATAATAATAATAATAATAATAATAATAATAATAATAATAATAATAATAATAATAATAATAATAATAATAATAATAATAATAATAATAATAATAATAATAATAATAATAATAATAATAATAATAATAATAATAATAATAATAATAATAATAATAATAATAATAATAATAATAATAATAATAATAATAATAATAATAATAATAATAATAATAATAATAATAATAATAATAATAATAATAATAATAATAATAATAATAATAATAATAATAATAATAATAATAATAATAATAATAATAATAATAATAATAATAATAATAATAATAATAATAATAATAATAATAATAATAATAATAATAATAATAATAATAATAATAATAATAATAATAATAATAATAATAATAATAATAATAATAATAATAATAATAATAATAATAATAATAATAATAATAATAATAATAATAATAATAATAATAATAATAATAATAATAATAATAATAATAATAATAATAATAATAATAATAATAATAATAATAATAATAATAATAATAATAATAATAATAATAATAATAATAATAATAATAATAATAATAATAATAATAATAATAATAATAATAATAATAATAATAATAATAATAATAATAATAATAATAATAATAATAATAATAATAATAATAATAATAATAATAATAATAATAATAATAATAATAATAATAATAATAATAATAATAATAATAATAATAATAATAATAATAATAATAATAATAATAATAATAATAATAATAATAATAATAATAATAATAATAATAATAATAATAATAATAATAATAATAATAATAATAATAATAATAATAATAATAATAATAATAATAATAATAATAATAATAATAATAATAATAATAATAATAATAATAATAATAATAATAATAATAATAATAATAATAATAATAATAATAATAATAATAATAATAATAATAATAATAATAATAATAATAATAATAATAATAATAATAATAATAATAATAATAATAATAATAATAATAATAATAATAATAATAATAATAATAATAATAATAATAATAATAATAATAATAATAATAATAATAATAATAATAATAATAATAATAATAATAATAATAATAATAATAATAATAATAATAATAATAATAATAATAATAATAATAATAATAATAATAATAATAATAATAATAATAATAATAATAATAATAATAATAATAATAATAATAATAATAATAATAATAATAATAATAATAATAATAATAATAATAATAATAATAATAATAATAATAATAATAATAATAATAATAATAATAATAATAATAATAATAATAATAATAATAATAATAATAATAATAATAATAATAATAATAATAATAATAATAATAATAATAATAATAATAATAATAATAATAATAATAATAATAATAATAATAATAATAATAATAATAATAATAATAATAATAATAATAATAATAATAATAATAATAATAATAATAATAATAATAATAATAATAATAATAATAATAATAATAATAATAATAATAATAATAATAATAATAATAATAATAATAATAATAATAATAATAATAATAATAATAATAATAATAATAATAATAATAATAATAATAATAATAATAATAATAATAATAATAATAATAATAATAATAATAATAATAATAATAATAATAATAATAATAATAATAATAATAATAATAATAATAATAATAATAATAATAATAATAATAATAATAATAATAATAATAATAATAATAATAATAATAATAATAATAATAATAATAATAATAATAATAATAATAATAATAATAATAATAATAATAATAATAATAATAATAATAATAATAATAATAATAATAATAATAATAATAATAATAATAATAATAATAATAATAATAATAATAATAATAATAATAATAATAATAATAATAATAATAATAATAATAATAATAATAATAATAATAATAATAATAATAATAATAATAATAATAATAATAATAATAATAATAATAATAATAATAATAATAATAATAATAATAATAATAATAATAATAATAATAATAATAATAATAATAATAATAATAATAATAATAATAATAATAATAATAATAATAATAATAATAATAATAATAATAATAATAATAATAATAATAATAATAATAATAATAATAATAATAATAATAATAATAATAATAATAATAATAATAATAATAATAATAATAATAATAATAATAATAATAATAATAATAATAATAATAATAATAATAATAATAATAATAATAATAATAATAATAATAATAATAATAATAATAATAATAATAATAATAATAATAATAATAATAATAATAATAATAATAATAATAATAATAATAATAATAATAATAATAATAATAATAATAATAATAATAATAATAATAATAATAATAATAATAATAATAATAATAATAATAATAATAATAATAATAATAATAATAATAATAATAATAATAATAATAATAATAATAATAATAATAATAATAATAATAATAATAATAATAATAATAATAATAATAATAATAATAATAATAATAATAATAATAATAATAATAATAATAATAATAATAATAATAATAATAATAATAATAATAATAATAATAATAATAATAATAATAATAATAATAATAATAATAATAATAATAATAATAATAATAATAATAATAATAATAATAATAATAATAATAATAATAATAATAATAATAATAATAATAATAATAATAATAATAATAATAATAATAATAATAATAATAATAATAATAATAATAATAATAATAATAATAATAATAATAATAATAATAATAATAATAATAATAATAATAATAATAATAATAATAATAATAATAATAATAATAATAATAATAATAATAATAATAATAATAATAATAATAATAATAATAATAATAATAATAATAATAATAATAATAATAATAATAATAATAATAATAATAATAATAATAATAATAATAATAATAATAATAATAATAATAATAATAATAATAATAATAATAATAATAATAATAATAATAATAATAATAATAATAATAATAATAATAATAATAATAATAATAATAATAATAATAATAATAATAATAATAATAATAATAATAATAATAATAATAATAATAATAATAATAATAATAATAATAATAATAATAATAATAATAATAATAATAATAATAATAATAATAATAATAATAATAATAATAATAATAATAATAATAATAATAATAATAATAATAATAATAATAATAATAATAATAATAATAATAATAATAATAATAATAATAATAATAATAATAATAATAATAATAATAATAATAATAATAATAATAATAATAATAATAATAATAATAATAATAATAATAATAATAATAATAATAATAATAATAATAATAATAATAATAATAATAATAATAATAATAATAATAATAATAATAATAATAATAATAATAATAATAATAATAATAATAATAATAATAATAATAATAATAATAATAATAATAATAATAATAATAATAATAATAATAATAATAATAATAATAATAATAATAATAATAATAATAATAATAATAATAATAATAATAATAATAATAATAATAATAATAATAATAATAATAATAATAATAATAATAATAATAATAATAATAATAATAATAATAATAATAATAATAATAATAATAATAATAATAATAATAATAATAATAATAATAATAATAATAATAATAATAATAATAATAATAATAATAATAATAATAATAATAATAATAATAATAATAATAATAATAATAATAATAATAATAATAATAATAATAATAATAATAATAATAATAATAATAATAATAATAATAATAATAATAATAATAATAATAATAATAATAATAATAATAATAATAATAATAATAATAATAATAATAATAATAATAATAATAATAATAATAATAATAATAATAATAATAATAATAATAATAATAATAATAATAATAATAATAATAATAATAATAATAATAATAATAATAATAATAATAATAATAATAATAATAATAATAATAATAATAATAATAATAATAATAATAATAATAATAATAATAATAATAATAATAATAATAATAATAATAATAATAATAATAATAATAATAATAATAATAATAATAATAATAATAATAATAATAATAATAATAATAATAATAATAATAATAATAATAATAATAAGTTTATACAATTCTCTATTTTTTCAATATTTATTTTTGCCTTTTTATCAAACAAAGAAATTTAAATTTCACTTTAAGGACTCAATATGTCCTGAAAGGATAACGGTAAGTATAAATATCATATGGAGAATATGTTCCCAGTTTCATTTAGTATAAAAATGATTATTACATTATTTCTCCAAAAATCATTATCTAAGGTGATATTGGTCTCTAAAGCCATGCATAATTTTTAGGTCAATTTTTGAACTTTAGGTCAAATGCGCGTGGCTATTTCCCACTACCGATGGTCAGATTTTTATGCAGATCTTATTTTCCATTGTCAAGCTATCAGAAAATGCACGGGGAGCAAAAAAAATCAGCACTTTTGCATTTGTGGTCAGTCTAATACATATGTACATACACACAAACAAGTAAACAGATGACAACTCAAATGCTTGTACATATGTACGTATGTAAATCTTGCGGAATGAGAATGCAAAGACAATGAGTGATAGATTAAATGCAAATAAATAAATGCAGCGATTCCCAAACGTTAACACGGCAGTCCACAACATCCCCACCCCCGTGAATCAACCACATTCACCATCATCTATGTCTAGTATGGCTAATGTTGAAATTGCTCTTCGTTTCAAACCAGATGCAGTACGAACGTCAACTCTCCTGATCTCACCATCCGCACCAGGGTACACAGCTTCCACCAGGCCTCGACACCACTCCCGACGTGGTACGTTAGGGTCGCAAATAAAAACTAGATCACCAATCTGCATAGGTTTTGCCCTTTGGCACCACTTCACCCAGCGTGTCAATGTCGGTAGATACTCCGATATCCACCGTTTCCAGAAGTGATCTCTCAATTGTCTAGCGATTCGCCACTGTTGACGTAGGAAGCATTTACCTTCTGATACATCTGTCACGATTGGTGTTTGCGCAGTGTTGGGAGATCCCAGAAGAAAGTCGTTGGGCGTCAGCGGCTGCTCCTGGTCAGCCGAAATCGGTAAGTGAGTAAGTGGGCGCGAATTGACGACACATTCAGCCTCGATGAGGAAACAGTTAAGCGTATGCTCATGTGGCGCTACTTCCTTTAATGTTTGACGCAATACTCGCTTAACCAATTGAACGAGTCTCTCACAGGCGCCGCCCTCAGCTGGATTGCATGGCGTATTGAACACCCAGTCAATTCCCCTTTTTGCCATTTCCCCTTGAATGCGTTGGCAGTCGAACACTTCATTGAAACGTTTGGCTTCATTATGGGCGCCAACGAAATTCTTGCCATTGTCGGATCTGATACGCACAGGAATGCGGATGGCTATTATGCACGCATCTGTACTTAAGTCGTGCGCTAGCTCCAAATGCACAGCGCGCACGGTGAGGCAGGTGAACAACGCGACCCACCTTTTTTCTGTGCTTCGGCGGACTCTCACGTTCGGTGGGCCAAAGTAGTCCAGACCGGTATAGCTAAATGGCCTCACGTATGTCGTAAGCCTATCGACTGGCAATGGGCCCATCAACTGTGGAACTGGTGCGGCTTTATTTAAGCGACAAATCATGCAGCTGGCGATAACGCTGCGTAGTAAAGTTCGTAGGCGGGGTATCCAATACGTTTGACGAATGGCGCATATGGTGGCTTCAATATTTTGGTGGCGCATCACATTATGATGATGAGCAACGACGAGCTTTGTAAATTTATGTTGAGGTGGCAGAATTATAGGGCGCCTGGCGCTTATGGGAAGCCAGCTGGCTGCGTCAATGCGTCCCCTGACGCGAAGCGTTCCCTCTTCGTCAACGTATGGCGTGAGTTGGCGTAGTGAGCTATTAGGCGCGACTTCTCCTCCTTCTCTGATTTCATGTATTTCTTGGCTGTAATAATCCATTTGAGCAAGACGACACAACAATTGCTTGGCTGACTCGACATCGGCTGCGGCCGGCCCGTATGTATGTTTGACTATGTTTTTATGGCGACACAGATTGATAAAGTAAAGAACCCAGGCCGTTGTTCTCACCAATCTGTGGAATGTAGAAAAGCGGTTAAAATCAATTAAATTGTTACTCACGATCATCATGGCATATTTCGGTCGGAGTTCCTCGTCGCTTTCGTGTGGCTGATAGTTGAGGATTTCGTCACTGGGCCAATCCACCGTTTGTTGCAACAAAAATGGTGGACCGCAAGTCCAGCGCGCGCTGGTGGAGAAGTCGACTTGATTGTTAAAGCGAGTAGCTTCGTCAGCGACGTTTTCGGCAGTCGGTAACCACCTCCAATTTGACATGTTTGTGGTCGCCAATATTTCAGCTATACGATGCTGAACAAACGGCTTATAACGACAATGCTCACTACGGATCCACTTTACCACAGTAGTCGAGTCGCTCCAAAGAAAGTAATCATTCACATCGACTGTGTGCTCCTCGCGTATTGTTTTCAATAAGCGCGTACCCAGGACTGCTGCTTGCAGCTCCAACCGCGGCATGTTAAGCGGTTTCAGAGGCGCACACTTCGACTTCGCACAAATGAAGGCGACGCTAATATCGTTGTTGTTGCTAACTTTTCTCCAATAGGCGACTGCGGCAAATGCGTCTTCGCTGGCGTCGACAAGACGTGGAGTTGTAGGTTTCGCGCTTACCGCCCTTGAAGTAGAACCTCGGAACGGCGTAGTGCGTAGCGGAGCGCAACTGTTTACGCCATCGTTCCCATACGGCGGCAATGTTATTTGGCAATACTTCGTCCCAGCGCGTGTTCTGTTTCCATACCTCTCTCATTAGTAGCTTAGCGCCTACGACGAAGTGGCTGAGAAAGCCAAGCGGGTCGAATATTGACATCACGACGCTGAGGAGTTCACGTTTAGTAGGGCGCTTGCTACCTGACTCTATATCTGGGTCGACCTTGTTGAACTGCAGATTAAACATGAAATTTTCCGTTGACGGTTGCCAGTATAAACCGAGTATCTTATCAGCCGCAAACCCTTCTTTGCTGTAAATCGACTTATTAATTTCGGCGCCGTCCAATGCTTCGGCTACCTGTGGCGAATTGGAAGTAAAATTCCGCAACTCGAATCCGGCGTTTAAATGGATTGCGCGCACTTCTTTGACTATTGAAAGCGCTTCTTCAGGCGTGTCGAAACTATCAACAAGGTCATCGACATAATGGTAATCGAGAATTGCTTTTACCGCGCGCGCCGAGGCGCTTTGGCGATGCTCCTGTGCGTTAAGCGTTTTGACGTAGTGCGCGGCTGATGGCGAGCAAACCGCGCCAAATGTCATGACGCGCATCTCATATATGTTAGGTTTTCTGTTCTGAATCACCATCGCGCCAAAGAAAACGTTGCGCGCATCTATCCTCGGGCCGCACCACCACCTGATGAAACATCTCTTTGATGTCGCCTGACACTCCGACCGCGCCCTCACGAAAATGGAAAAGAATTGATGGTAGTGGCCGATAGTCCTGAGGGCCTTTTAATAACATTGAATTTAACGAAACGCCGTTGACTTCAGCTTCGGCGTCGAACACCATCCGCAGCTTCGATGGCTTATTGGGATTAACCACAGCGAAATGTGGTAAATACCAAGTGTGAGGTGGCGTTATTGCAGATTCTGGCGGTTCTAGCTTCCGCGCGTAACGTTTTTCAATGTACGCGCTCATAATAGCTTTATACGCGGCGCCAAAGCTCGCGTCGCGCCCCATGCGCTTCTCGACACCAACTAACCTTTTCAATGCCATGGAGTAACTATCGGGTAGCTGGATTCCATTGCGCTTCCAAAGTAGACCTGTTTGGAATCTGTCGTTTGCAACACGGCGTGTAACTGACTTTAACATAGACGTGGCGCGCGCGTCGTCTGCGATTTGTATTGGAGGCGATGGCCGCACAACAAAACTCTCGATTTAAAAGAAATCTGCGACTAAATTATGTAGTACCTCGTCCGAAGCTCGTTGTACTAATAGACATGATGGCGTGCCTGGTGCGCGCTGGCTTGTCGGCACAAATACCACCCATCCTAGTGCGGTGCTGGCTGCAAACGGACCATTTGCTCTCATTCTTACAGTGGCTGAAGGCAAACCCAAGTGGCAATGATCAAGACCGATTAGGATTTTTGGAGACGCCCCATTGTAGGGCTCAACTGGCAAATTACGTACGTACTTATCATCACAACGTAGGTCGGATCTGTATAAATTCTGTGATGGCAACTGTAGATTCGAGACCGCGTATACATTTCGAAGTTTGTGCTTCTTCTCCATGCCACGCCCATTTATGTATAAGTCTACACAAGTTGACGGCTCTTGCGCGGACCATCCACCAAACCATTGTATGCTAAGGCGCTGCTGCTGACCATTCAAACCTAACTCTCTAGCGATAGAGTCGTCCATCATCGTGATAGAGGAACCTTCATCCAGCAGCGCGTATGTGTCGATTTTCTTATACCTGCCATGAAGAGTAACTGGAAGTATACGAAAGAGTAGCTTACCTTCAAGCGCGTTGGCAGAGCAGCTTAAAACTGAAGCTTCGGCGTTGTTCCCGGCGTTGGAAACGGGCTTCGTTGGCATGTAATTACCGTTGTTCGACTGGCGGACTACTGGCTTTGCTGCTACGTTTGGCTTGTCGTTATTGACGGCTGGCGTTCGCTGAGCGTTACAAGACACATCGTGCAGCAACCTATGATGCATTCTGGAGCATCCATTTATGGAACATTTCTTACGTCGTTTACACTCACGGGTAGCGTGGCCGGCGTTAAGGCACGCAAAACACAAACGTCGATTTTTCGCTTCCTTCCATCTCTCTGGTATTGTAGCGTCGATAAAGGCTTTGTATTCAAATGTTTTGTGGGCGTCCTGGCAAATTGGACATTTCCTCACGGCTTGAGTTTGATCGACGTGCAGGACGACTCTTCGCTTCGCATCGCTTCTTGGGTCTGCGTCGTATACAGTGCAGATCACGTTGGCAAGTGAACTGATCCATTTGCTAAAGTGCACGACAGTGGCACGCGGCAGAATTTTGGCAGCAAACATAGCCCACTCTACTCGCTTACTTGTTGGCAATTTAACGACGAGTTCGTCTAATAGTGTGGGGTTTGCGAGGTGATGTTCTCCATTGGCAGACTGGAGAAAGGCGCAAATGTTCTTCACCTTCGTGGCGAACGGAATCAGTTTCCCAAGTGCGTTTTCAGGAATAGGAGCAATCTCATGGACTTGACTTAATTGGCTGCGGATGAGCTGCTCCGGCCGACCGAACCTATACTGCAGCTGTTCGATGATGCAGTTGACGTTGTTGGGGTAAATCAACAATGACTTCACCACCTCACGTGCTTCTCCCTTTAAGCACTTCTGTAGCCTCTGGTTATTTTCGAAATTGCTATAACCATAGCAGGCTGTCGACTCGACGAACGCTGCGTGAAATACCGGCCAATCTTCTGCCTTTCCGCTAAAATCTGGCAAATCGATAATTTTCTTAAAATAGCTATGTGGCTGTAGCGGAATATTGGCAAAGATGGCTTGAGCGTTACCATTGGACGAAAGTAGCGATGCCGAATCGCTAGCAGCGGCGGTTGAGGCAGTATATGGATTATACACCGCTGACGTTGTATTAGCAGCGGCCGATGGCATGTATACATAACTGTTCGTACTAACTGTGCTGGTTGGCAGAAAATTACGGGAGTCGGCGACTGATGACCCTAAGTTTGCATGCACCGTTACTGGCTGCGCTGATGACGGTCGCGTAGGCGGTGACGTAGATGGCGGCTGCGTCGCGACGTCGGCATTAGTTGGGGCAGTGCTGCGGCTTTTCTGCAGTGCCACTTTTAATACCTCGTTCTGTCTATCGCGCTCCTTTAGGGCTCGTTCTAGCAATGCGATACGTTGCTCCATGGCAGTATGATCGATTTCACGTCGAGATGCACTGACCGGCTGTGAGTTTGCAGGTGCTCCGGCGGCCGAGGATGATGATGTCTTCTTAATGGTTCCAGTAGTAGAAGCGCTGGCAGTGGTAGCACTATTACTGGTTCCGGCGGATAAAGAGACAGCGTTGTTACCTTCCTTGGTGGAGACAGTAGAAACTCCAGCGTCCATAGTAGATGTGGCTGTATTAGTTAACAAATTTTGCGATTCGGCATTTGATGCAACGGCAAGGGCATCGGCGTTAGGATCACTTTCGGGGTTTGAGCGGGTGACACGTTTCGCTGGGACTCCGGTCATTGATATGGCGATGAAAATAAAACTTGGACGAAATAATATAAAAATAAAATTTGACAAAATTTAGAATTTGTGACGAAATAAAATGACGAAATTTATAAAATTTGTAGTTTTTGATTTATGTGCATGTGAACGACACTGCACAGTAAAAATTTTAGTTTAATTTTAATACCATTTTGGTATTTATATATAACAATGCCAAAAAGTATAAAACTAAAACGATTCTGGTTTAAAAAAAAGGAGAGAATATGAGAGACAGAAATTATTCTTGGTGTCAAATTAATAATTGTTTGGAATTAAATCAAACCAAATTTTAATTATTTTTACAATATTTTTGGTATTAAAAATAGTTGAAATGGTATAAGATCTATCCGAAAATGGAATAAATACTACACTTTTTTGGTATTAAATCAAAATCAAAAATATCTAGAAATGCTCATTTTATTCCATATATACATATATAAATGTATGTAATATTACAACGATAAGAATTATCATATAGTCTTTGTTGTTTGTTAATAGGATGCGCTGCTCCCTTGTCAAATTTTACCACCGTCAGTAAAAAAAAAAAAACTGCTACGGCTACTGGCCTTTGCCAGAGAAATTTTGGCACCGTCGCGGTCTTGCAGGGATATTGTTGCCTCAAGACTGAAAACAATAAAACAAAATTTACCCTCAAAATATTCACTCAATCTCCTGTATTACTTACTTGATACTATTGTTCCATCAGGCATGAAAAATTCGCTTTGCGGGAATTTGTTTTAATAACTTTAATTTCTCCATCGTACCTATTTCACCTTAAAAACATTTTGTATTTATTTACATATTTTGACAAATTTTTTCTAATATTTTATTGGTTTTGATTTCAAACCGAAAGTGAGAAAGAGAGAATTTTAATACTTTTCAAGGCATTATTTTTAAACCATTTTGGTTTAAATAAAATTTTAAAACTTTTCTTATAGCGTTTTCTTTTCTACACAAAAATGTCGCACTCATGTAGTGCCTTCAAAAAGTTGTGTTCTTTTGTTAAATGAGTGCAATCATCGCAGTCCACATCGCTATCTTTTCTCAAAGGGCAATCCTAAAAAAATTCGAAAGGGCAAGATTTCTTGCCCTCTGTGCTATCGACGGGGCATACAATGACCCTGTCAAACAGCTGATCAATAACAATAACGAATAAAAAGTATACCTTTTATGTCTCTTTCTAGCACACATAATATGTATTATATAGATTGCGTCATACCAGAACAGCTAAAGTATACACAATTGTGACATTTAGAGTGTATTCTATTGTACATACATATGTGAATATGAAGAGGACGGCAATTCGACAGGGTGTAGTGCAAATCTGAGCTATTATTGCGCTTCGCCATGACAACCCTTTTGTGTAGAAAAGAAAACGCTATTAGTTTCAAAATAAGAATTTTTGGCATTAAAATTCATATTTAATTCCAAAAATGATTAAATTAAGTACCAAATGATATTAGAAATAAACTATCATTTTTTACTGTGTGCTATGCACATAAATTTATATTGAATTGGCTGCAACTATGCGATGAAAAAACATGCAGCATTTCCAAATTAATTTGCAGCTTTTCCTATTCGTAAATCCGTTCTCGCAAATAAAGATTTTGATATGCTGCGAAATAAAGATGTGTCGCTGACCATTCGCTGGCGAATTTAATATACACCATAATTTGGTTGCATTAAGCGTGATGTACATTTATTTCTATAAAAACCGATAAATGAGTATATACATATAAACATATAACATATTTAACAAATTACTTACCGCAGTGTGTTTTCCATGTTCCATTTGGCCAGCGACAGATTTGACAATTTATTTTGTGCGAAAGATTTGCCAAATTTTGGCGATTGCACTACCAAATGTAACAAAGAAAACAACACCTTGCGGTAATTCAATACAAAGTCCAATTTCTTATGTATAATGCGTAACTGCACATCTTCCAGGAATGTGAGCGCACATTCCTAGAATATGTGAGCGAGAGAATTAAATATTTCATGTCTGCAAATTATTATGTATGAATAAATATGTAAACCGAAGGGGTTCACTCAGAAACACAAACAGACATACATACATATGTACATACACACAAACAAGTAAACAGATGACAACCAAGGATGCACCGCAACGTTAATATTAACGATAACCGAAATGTTAAAGTCGTTGCTGTTGAAACGACTCAGTTTTTCAACGTTATAAAAATTATCAAAATAATTTCTGTTTCGTTATCAACAGCCTTGGGCAAAATCTTAGCACCTGCTAAATGAGAGTAAGCGCCCGTGTACATATACACACCGATTGTCACTACTACAGACAAATAAAGAGCGTAAAACGAGCGCTTACGATGGGACTTGGCGATCGTCGCTTATAGCCCAGTTAGTCGAGAACGTAAACCCGTGTACCGTGTCAGCTGATCCAACCTATTTAATGGGATTTGTATGTAACCGATTATTCAACGACGTACCGCAGAAATCAAAATCATTTTGATTTTTTACGTAAAAACGTGGCAGCTGATCGCTCGCATGGTTGCAAGGTAGAAGGGTTGCCAGTGGAACATTTTTAGTTATTAAATATTTAAACAGTAATTTTCACAGCATTATACAACTAACTCAACAAGATTGTAAAATGTTATCGAATATACATATATGTGTTCACATGGAAAAAATAGTATGTCTACTTAAACGAACTATTTATTATTACTTTAATTTTTAAAAAGAAAGGAAAGAAAACGTTTATAAATTTTTTTTAAATCCCAAACAAAATGTAAATATATATATAAAAATTAATAACAAGATAATAGCTTTGTTCAACAAATTTACTTGCAAGTACTTGCAAAAAGAGCGTCAATGTCAAATTAAGAGTAAAAACGAGAAAAAGAGAAAATTATCAACCAAAGTAATTGAACACAAAATCGTAAACATTCGCAAGAAAACAGCTGATACGCTATTTTGACAATTTGATTTTTAGGTTAGGTTGTAATTGAAATTTTTGAAATTGGAAATGAATGGAAATAACTGAATTAGGAAAACAAAATTCTACTTTGGCTATTCCACAACATCATCAAGATTCGTTTTTTTGCTAACTTATTTAGTACACAATTAGAAATTTGCGTTTAAAATATGTAAAAATTTTGAGATATTGAACACTCCTAATAAATGAAGATATTACTGAAAATTAAAGCAAAAATTGTATTTATCCACAATGGTGGCGGTATTTTCTTAATTAATAACTCTTGGTGGTCTTCTTCTGCAATTTTTCTAAATTAAAAAGTTATAAATTGCCACAATAAATCTGAGTTTATGTAACAAAATCAATTAAAGTGATGTCACACTAATACGATCCACACTTTGTCACCACCTATTTATACTAGAAAAGATATGAGTTACAGAAACTCAGTACAGATTTCTTAATTAAACACAAATTTTTGTGAGAATCTTGTATATTTTTTTTATGGATTTTCAATTGTAAATTTAATGTTCTGACTGTGTTTTTTGTTATTTTATGTTTTAGCCCTTGATAACTATCACCAAGGTGTGATGGAAATATATTGGGCAGCAACAAAATTACAAGAAAAATTTGTTTTAATTACCAACTAAGCCGTAAAAAAGTAACTAAATTAATAAAAAAAAAAGTCGTCAACGACAACTTTAAAAACGATTAAATTAGTATTTTCTTGTCATTTGGCAAATAATGCACAGTTGTGTATTGAAGAGTAATCCGCATAACACTTTGAAGATTAGTAAAAATCTTGTTTGTTCAAAAATGACTAAATGGCAACCCTGCTAAAATATAAACAAACTATATATATATGTAAATATGTGTGAGTAAAACAGCTGATTGCTACGGGCTCAAAAAATCCTAAAAATTGCATACTGGCGTTTGCGTCAGCGAGCGGACCACACGTTCTCGACTAACTGGGCTATTAGGAAAAATAATCAGTTTGCCTTCGACTGGCGTGAAAGCAAGTGGTCGCTAGGTGATCGTCGCTTGAAATTCTTTTATTCTATTTGCAGATGCCAAACAACAAGCAAAACTACGAGAAGTTTGCATATAACGTGGGTACACAAATACATATGTATGTGTATACGTACGTTGTTTCATAATATCGCGAAGCGTGCGCGCATGACCCAGCTTGCTCAACATCTGCATGCAGACTGATTATTTTTAGTAATTTTTCACTTTATCCTACAGTAGGCGCACCAACACACACTCATTTTTTAGTAATGGCTCCCGCCCTTTTTGACACCCCGAAAATCCCGGGATCGCTAGAATTTTATCCCGGGATTTTCGGGATAAGATAAAGAGAGAATATTCCGCTATTATAGCAAAGAAAAGTTATATTTTATATAATTTTTATTGGTCTCAGATCTGTATACTAATAGCATTTCCTATTCTGAATGAAAATGTTGCATTATTACATTGCAGCATTATGAACATGTGTCATGTGCCCTATTAAAGTGTTGAATTTTTCATGTGATTAATGAAACAAAAATAATGCAACCTTTTACTTGTGCTAAGAGCAGAAAATGTTGCCCGTAGTCGGGCCAGTTTTATATTTTGTCAATAGAACAAACATCCCCAAAAAAGTGTTGTGTCTGTGTAGAAGAGAACAAAAAAATGTGACAGCCGGAAGAAAGTGCGACATTTTTTCTAGAATAAAAAAGTCCATTAGTTAAAGTAAGGATTAAAATTTTTGATTTTTTTTTAATAATTAAATTTTTTTATATTGAAGTACGCGTTGTAAGGAAACGTACGTTAGGTATTTTTAAAGCTTTTAGCTTGTGGCAAAATTCATTCGATAATTTCTATTTCCTGATTTTTGGTCATTTATTTCTCAAATGTTTTTTGGAATTTTCCCACATGGAAAGTAAATAATGGAAGAAAATGGAAACAAAATTTTAATTAGACTTGATAGTCTTACAACACTGTACTAAAATTAAATACGCAGCTGCATACTCGGAATTCATATCAAAATTTTGCCTCCGATATTTATCTATTCAGAAGTTGCATTAATTTTCTGAATTTTTCGGCAAGCTTGGAAATATCAATAATTTTTCTTTGCACTTTAAAGTTGTAGCGTTCCTCGAAATATATATTTCCTTTTTTCAACCCCAAATGTTGGGAAAATAATACTGGTCGAAAAATGTTTGTAACAGAAATAAAATTCTACGTTTCAAAAGGATTTCGGTGTAGTTTTTGAGACATTCATGTCCAAAAAGGCGAAAAACGCAGTTTGTGGCCATATTCACTCCTCAATATTTTTAAAACTACTCACTTTCATTAAAAACTGATTACATCTATTGAAAGCACGATCATTTCTTTTGAAGACAACGTAGATATCCGAATAAGATACCCGAAAAAGGAAAGCGCTGTTTTCAAGAGAAATGATCGTTCTTTCAATAGCTGCAATCATCTTTTAATGAAAGTAAATAATTTAACAGATTGAGCAGTGAATATAGCAAAAAATCGCATTTTTCATCTCTTTGGACACGAATATCTCAAAACCTAAACGCATTACCGAAAATCCGACTTCAAATTCAGAATCAGCGCACCGAAATCCTTTAGAAAAGTAGAATTTTATTTGAGTTAGAAAATTGTTTGGAAATATTGTCGGCCTGTGTAATTAAAGTCCAAATCCCGGGATAAATCCCGGGATCCCGGGATTTAAAAAATAAATCCCGAAAATCCCGGGATCGTAAAAATTGGAAAAATTGGAATCCCTAATCGTAACGTTAATTTTAACGCTAACCGAAATGTTAAAGTCGTTTTTGTTGAAACGACTTAGGTTTTCAACGTTATACAAATTATCAAAATAATTTCCGTTTCGTTTTTAACGTTAACGAAACTCAAGCGTTAACGCTGAAACGTTGAAAATTTGAGTGCGTTTATTTTTGAGTTGGCAATGCTCTAGCGAGTTATAAACAGAGTTGCCGAGAGATCCCAGTAATTAAATCATAAAAAAAGCTACAAGTGGTAAATTTTTTATTTTGTAATATGACTCAATGATAATGGTAAAATTATTTGAAAATCGCTCTACTTTTTCCTGTTTTAAATAAATGTCAAAATATTGTGTTTCGTTTTGGTATTTCATCCGTTTACTGCGTGGAAGTGCTTTAGTGTTCAGTGGCGCTTTTCAACTAACACAAAACACACACTGTTCTTAACATCTATCAAAAACGATCATCGAAAGGCAATTACGTATTCTCTTTTAACTGCTAGGACCTGTATAGTTGCGCCTTATTTTTTACTGTTGAAATTACCATTTTTGATAAAAAGTAATTCAAACTAAAAAGTAACAGCTGTGTTCAATAACAAAAAAATTGATACGAATTTTTCGTAAAAAATGACAGTTCTCCATATGAAAATGACAGTTCTTATGAAAAATTCGTAACATTTTTTTGTTATTGAGCACAGGTAATGATTCTTTTGGTTTTTAGCGATATCGAATTAATTTTAACAATAGTTGATTTTTCTATTACGCGGCCGTGAAAACAACACTAAACTTGCTAAATATTTATTACAACCACTCCCGTTAGATGGCTTCGGGCTGATTCGAATTTTTGCCATTCACCAGCAGAGTTCGGTTGTGTTACCGGCAATTACTGGCAGAGTTCGGGTGTGTTGCGGTAGTTACCGATGGTTACCGGTAGAGTCCGCTTGGTGCAGCCTCTGTATACCTCTGTATACAAGAATACGATTGGCTGATATTTATGCACTTGGTTGATGTTTATGATACAAGATAATACGTTCCAAAAACATAGATTCCAAAAATTATATGTTTCTATTCGTTCTTTACCAAAGCAACACTTTCGTGCAAAAGAATGGGGCTAATGTAAAGTCAAAAAGAAAAAGATTGGCTTTGAGTTTACAAAAACACATGTATAATACTACCCGGCAAAAAAAAATATCCTCGACATTTGATACATGACACATAAAAATCAAATTTGGTATCTTTTTGTTAACTTGGTTGTTTTTCAGATTATGGTTAGTAATTTTTCTTACAAGTGGCAACCTTTCTTTTGCTTTTTGTT
The DNA here is from genome assembly GCA_960531455.1 of Urophora cardui. NCBI lineage: Eukaryota > Metazoa > Arthropoda > Insecta > Diptera > Tephritidae > Urophora > Urophora cardui. Next base: position 82,670,869 of record OY482673.1, read on the forward strand.
AAAGCATTGCCAAAACAAAAAAAAACGAAACTTTTTTGTTGACCGTTTTTGTTTCAACGTTAACGAAATCAGTTTTGTTGAATTATTTCGTTGATAACGTTAACGGTTGCATATCCGTTTCGTTAACATAGCATGTTAACAAACGAAAACATATTTTGATAGTTTGTTGAGCATCCTTGCTCTCAACTTATTGTGAGAACCGAAAAAACGCTCATTTCAATGATAATTTCAACGTTAATTTTCGATTCAACGAAACCGATTTCCTTTTTGTTGATTTTGTTTCGTTTAAAACGTTAACGCTTGCATTTTAGTTGCGTTAACATAGCATGTTAACAAACGGAAAAATATTTTGATAGTTTGTTGAGCATCCTTGATGACAACTCAAATACTTGTACATATGTACGTATGTAAATCTTGCGGAATGAGAATGCAAAGACAATGAGTGATAGATTAAATGCAAATAAATAAATGCAGCGATTCCCAAACGTTAACACGGCAGTCCACAACAATAATAATAATAATATTAATAATAATAATAATAATAATAATAATAATAATAATAATAATAATAATAATAATAATAATAATATACATATGTATTTATAACTTCTACCAAAAATATTAATTTTTCACATACATTTTTCCTTATAAAAAAAAACATTTGTCATGAGAGGTCAAAAATGAAGCCTAAACGAAAAAATATCAAATAATATGTACTATGTGTATCGAAGCAAAACTATTTCAGTTTTTAATCGGAGATATGCTCTTCTTTATTTGCCTGTGCATATTCACAATGAACAATCAGCGCTCCAAAATATTCTCATTGTCCTATAATCACTTCGATATTTTTCTTGTATACCAAAAATAGTAAACAACTTCTTGAAAATAAAAATTAACAAACAGATGTGAAAGTTACCAAGAAACCAACAGCGAAAAATAACCTATTTTGGTAATTACCAAGTTCGGCAACCGTGCTATAAGTGCTATAAATAGAATTTGAACAAGGGTTTGAAATTGCTTAGCTACTTTTGCTGCATTTGCTTTTGCTTTGCTTTTGCTAACGAAAAGTAAATTAGCAAGCTCGGCCAGCCGAGTAAAAAACGAGAACACGATTCATTCGCTTCAGTTTTCAGCTGAGCCGTGTTTGCTTGTATAGTTACGCAAAGCAATGCGATTTGGGGGATTTCATTTTACTTCCAGCAATTAGTTGTGTCTTTGCATTTTTTCTGCTTTTGCTTATTGCATCCTGTTAACGTTACCAGAGTTGAGTGATGGTGAATTACAGATTTGAGAGAAAAGTTGAAAAAATTAGCAGCGCGCTGTAGAATGGAATGTTGCTTTACATTTGTGCACATCTGCTGATATTCTTAGTTTTATTCACATACACCGATTTCACCAATGCACCGAATTCCTAAAACAGCAAAGTAATTTTAAAATTTTCTTATCGAATTTCAATTATAAATAAATTTAAGAATTAAAAAAAATCAATTTAAATTAGTGTCAATTTGACTTTTCTGGGACTCGAACCTGCGCCTCTATGTGCATATCTTTCTGTATTAAGCATAGTACTGAGTTCCAGTTTCACGTGAAACTGCTGTCAAAATTCATACAAAAAAACTGGTTGTGAAACATGTGTGAAATTTCACAGATATTTCACGCCAAAGTTGTACTGAGTTCCTGCCGTGAAAATGTTGCGCAACATGCTAGCAACATCATGCCAGCAACATTTTTTCACGACAATTAAAATATACAATGCTATTTATTTTTGAGTGAAAAGTGACATTTGTTGAAATTGAAATTTATATTTTGTATAAAAATTTTTTATTGGCCAAAATTTGAGAGTTGGTTCTGAGGCGATGCTCCAAATTTATTCTTTTTACATTTGCTCAGTTTTCGTTTTGGCATTTATTCTCATTTGACAACAAATTTTTCTTGAAACATTTCACGGCAAAATAAATGCATGTTGCTGGCGAAATTTCACGGCGGTGAACTCAGTACTAGGCTTTAAAAAATTATAATTCAATAGATGCTTTAGTGTACACAACAATATTGTTATTGCTGTTTTTTGATATGTTTGGGGGACAGTAGGATTTTCGTTGATCAGTCATCAGAGTCTAGCAGCTGCTGTGCCCCGATACACCAAGATGAATGGTGAGGGTTTTGATGCAGCCACCAATTTATTATTGCTCAATAGATGTACATATGTACATATGTATTGATGCATCATCTATTTGTGCAGAGAGGGTGACAATTAAATTTCATTGGCATAGGTATAGAGATGGTTGATCGTTGCTCATCAACGAGGTTGATGGGTTGGCCATCAACAAGATGAAATGGACAACAAAATATTTTTACATTTTCAAAATTTCGAAAATTTTAAAATAATTAAAAAATCGATGTGGAAATTGTAAAAATACTCACCGGTTGTAGCAAACTGGTGCATTGTTGTATGGTTTTTAATACAGAAAATGCATTGATGCGCAGGTTCGAGTCCCAGTAAAGTCAAATTGAAATTAATTTTAATTGATTTTTTTTAATTTTTAATTGATTTATAATTCAAATTCGATAAGAAAATAGTTAAAACACCAGCGGTTTTGGGAAATTAGTGCATCGATGGAATTGGTGTATGGGAGGAATAATGAGCCATATCAGCAGATGTGCAGAAATTTAATATAACATTCCTTTCTACAGACGAACTCGCTCTACTTCTGTTATTTTAACAGCCAGCTGTGTTGAATTAAAATTTTTATTCATCAGATGCACTAACAGAATTTTGTTGGGTCTCTGGCTTCCACGATTATTCGTAGTTGCAACTTCTCTGTTTATCTACGTTCTCTGGTATGTACATGCGGTTGTTTTTATTGCAAACACAACAACAACAAAACAGAAAGCTTGTTTCTTATTGGCTTGCATACGGGAGTGAATTGAATGAAACTCATAGAGGCTATTTTGAAGAGAGGTAACTTAAAAGCCCCAATGAAGCCTGAAATATACACCCTTATCGCGAGGTTTTTTTTCACCCGAAAATATTCACTTTTCGTCTTCGCCTTATTGCAGATAGAAGCGAAAAGAATTTTCGTGTTCGAAAAAAAATCCGCCTTATTGGCAACGCTTTTTTCAGCCGAAATGAACAGCTGGGAATATCAAATCTATTCACTTTTATTTTACAGGCGAACAAGAGTGAAGCAAAATGTAAGCAATTGTTTGTTTTGAATATTAAATACTCTTCTAATTAAATATCCTTTTAATTTTAGGAGTAAATCAATAGATAAAGCGCAGTCGGATATGCTCCTTGAAAAGATGGTGGAAAATCCCGACATTGCAAAGGGTTTCACGACGGAAAATAAGGAAAAAGTGACAAACTTGTGGAAGCAGCTTGTATTATCCTTGAATAGCCTGGGCCCACCTATTAAGACAGAGTTTGAGTGGAAAAAGGTAACATTGCTTTGTATTAATGCATATACAAACCATTTAATATACCAACGTATCTATTAACTAGCTATGCAAGGAACAAGGCGTCACAAAACAAAAACTATGCAAGGGGAATAGGCGGCGGACCTAACAAAACGGTAAAACTGTCCAGTGCAGAAGAAACAATCTATCGACTGCTAGATCTCAAAGACTCCTTTGACGGCGTTGAAGACTCACACAGGTACGGACCAGCGGCAAAAAGGGCTAAGACGGATTCAGAGGTAGAGATTTTAGCAGATATATTACTACGCAGTGATGACACTCCTGGCTGCAGTACCGATACACCAGATAGCGAAGGTGTTTCTCCTCAATGTGAGTCTGCTGATCTGCCGAGCGAACACTAAGTGCGAACAAAAAATTAACAACTACTGAGTTGGTATTAAAGGAGCTTGAGAAACAGCAGCAAATATGTGATAAGTTGGGTGAAATGATGACAGAAAAAAAGTCACACAATGAAGTGATGCAGGACTGTGCCTCGAATATAAATCACACACTTGATCGTATATGCGATCTAAAGGAAAGGAAATTAATGGAATTAACGCGCCACAATATTGAAATGGAAAAGATGCGTAAAAAAGTTTAGAAGTTAATTGACTTTAATCGAAGGGAGTTGGAATTAAAAGAATTAAAAATAGATATCTTAAGAAAAAAAAAACAAAGACTGAAACTGAAACTGATAGAAAAATTAATATTTTTTTTAAATAATTTTTTGATAAGTTGCAAAACTGTTATGTATATCGTCGTTTAAAGTGCATTTTCGCGTAAGAGGTATTTGCATTTTCGCGCAAGGGACATTTTTGTTTTAGCTAACAAACTGATCTAGGTAACTATTTAAATTTAAGTTTGTACGCAGAAATAAGTAACAGTTTTGAAATGAAATAGTTTTTATGCTCTCCTGTAAAATTCAACCACCATCCGCTATGCGAAAATGCAAATGCCTCTTACGCGAAAATGCACTTTAAATGACGATATATTATTTTTTTATGAATAATTTTTTTATTTTGATTTAAAAATATTTTTTTTAACTCTTATATTGTCTTGAAAAAAAATTTTTTTTTTACTTTTTTATTTCTATTGAAAATGGATTTTTTTATTTATTTTAAACAAGATGCAATAATATTTATGTTAATTAAATGGAACAAAATATTTATGTTTATTAAATAAAATAAAAACAAAGTACCTTATTACTTTTAAATAAAAATAATTAATGAAATTAAATCATGCCTACTTTATTCAAAGAGTGTTTGTGATTTCTGCACGAATGCGCTTGCCTGCGGCCAGATAGGTACCCCTTCCTTCGTGGATCTGTTGACTATGTACTGTGGAAGTCTCATTCAAATCTGCATTATAAGATGGGATATGAAAGTTAGCTTCACTTTTGTAATGAATGCAAATGTTATGCAAAGCTGCGCAAACGTTAATAATTTTTATTGCTTTGGCAGGAGCATAGTACAACTCTCTAGCGCCTAAGAGACACCTCAATCGGTTTTTAAGTACACCATTTGTTCTTTCGATTATATTTCGGCCCCTCGAGTGCACTTCATTAAATTTTGCCTGAGGTGATCCACTTTCTGGAGTTCTGTATGGTGTAAGTAGCCAAGGCTCTAGGGGATATCCAGCGTCACCTAAAATGTTCAGAATTGTATATGCATTCGTTTCATTGGGTAAGTTTCTAAGACTGAGCTGTTGTGTAACTGTTGAGTGTTTGTCTTAGAAACGCACTGTTGAGTAATTCCGCTCAGCTCAACAGTTGGCAACTTTTCGCCATTTTTTGCATCACAAATTTTCTTCGCTACTTGAGCTCAACATGTTGTGTAAAGCCAAACAGCTGATAAATTCATCAAACCGTTTCTAAGACGTAGCTGTTTAACTCAACTGCTACACAACTGTTGGCAACTGTTCAGCTCAACAGTTGCGGAGCAGCTTTTTCTTAGAAACTCACCCATTGATGTTCAGCCGTTACCTAGTAAACGAGCACTGCTGTGAGTTCGCAAATAACTTTCTTCCATTTCAGATCTTACGTCGCTTATGTTCCATATAAAGGCATCGTGGCAAGCACCAGGGCGTATAGCATCAATAGCACGAATTTTCAGGTTGCTGTCACAAACCTGAAAGCGATTTATGTATACAATTATTTTTATTTCAACATAAACTATGTGGGTATGTACTTACGAGCATAACATTTAAACTACACTTGCCCTTTCTATTGTAGTATTGATGAATGTTTTTAGAAGGGGATGTTATGTTAACGTGCGTTCCATCAACACATCCTACAACTCCTGGTATTGCGAATTTCGTATAAAAGTCCCATGCAATTTGGCGTTGTTCTTCTGAGGTAGGCCACTTTATCCATTGGGGACAAAGCAATGGCTCCAAAATACTCAGCACCTCTGAAAGAACCTCGCTGAAGGAAGACTGGCTAAGAGCCACCTCATGGTCCTTGCCAACGCCTTTTTGATGTCATCCCTCTGCGAAAAAACGTAGACAAGCGCTCAACTTTACAATTGGTGGAATTCCAAATTTTTGCTTCACTGGCGGCAAAGAGCTGGCAAGAATCTCTAGCAGATATGTAAATGCCGGTTTATTTAGCCGATAGTATTGCCGAAAACTATTAAAGAAACGATTAATTTGTTATAAAAAATGCTGAAAAGAACTTTTTTAACTCACAGTGAGTCAGTTAGCTCCAAAGGGTTGGAACTGTCCCTTAATTGCCTCCGGATTGCTTTCTGATTAGTATTCTCTTCGTGTTCGATTAATAACAACCTAGGGGCGACACTATTCATGTTTCAAAATATTTTTAAGCCTTATTTTAATTTTATTTGAAGAAAATGCACGCTTGTTTACAAAAATGGATAAATTGCAAAAAGTTCGAAATAGAGCATCAGCTGATTCGAAGTGAACTTTTGTTCGGCCGAAATTGTCGATTGGTGGAACCAGTTCGCCCGAACACAAAAAGTGAAGGCGAACTCTGCGATAAGGGTGATAATGTTGAATGTCCCACTATATGATGTCGTTGGGTTGAATCCCATGTTGATGTCACGTTTCGAATCCGGAGGTGAATAGATATAATAGAGGAGAGAACACAATAAAAGTAAAGTGAATGTTTTAAAAAAATAATAATTGAGTTAAACGTTTGCAACTTTTAGGATGGGATGAAGTTACATACATACATACATACATACATACATACAGGTGAAGCTAATAAAAGCGTGTTAATTAAAAAGGAACCAATTCCACAAAATAATACTCTCAATACAACGTAAAAATAAAAGAAAAACTGAAATAAAAATTATAAGCAACTGAAAAAAATTTACTTTTATGAATAACTATTATGAGGCAACGGAAAAAAACAAAAATCTCAAAATAAACGTTATGAGCAAAAAAAATTTTTTTCTCATGAATAACTGTTATGAGACAATTGAAAAAATAAAAATCTGAATATAATTGTTATGAGCAACAGAAAAATTTTTTTCCCCATAATAACTTTTAATTGTAAGGGAAACATTTTTTCATTGAAACGTGCCCAACGTTTTTGATTTCAAAAAATTCACTAAGAGTTATTTTTTGTCTCTGAAATTATGTACATACATATGTACTAAATGTAAGCGTAAATATCAATATGAAATCAGCGCAAAATCAAAATCAGGCAAAATCATTCATTTTGAAATCTGACCGCTTTTGATTTTGAGCACTATGGAATCAGCACAAAATCAAAATCAAGCAAAATCGTTATTTCAAAAAGCGACGAATATCAAAATCAAATAAAATCAAACATTTCACGACTTTTGCTAATTTCTACTTCAATTTTTCAAACACTGATTAAAAGTCATGCAGGGATAAAATTTTGCGCTACCATGAATATTTATACGCTTGGTCTGATTACAGATAAAAATGTTGAAAATGGGCGCGGCTACTACCATTTTATGTGGCACCCGCTTTATATACATAACATACACCATCTTTCCATCAAATGCAAAAAACAATGAAATCATATAGCTGAGTATCTAATGATCTATTCCACTCCCGCTTAGGCTTCCTCACGTGTTTGTGTACAGCGTAATTAGGTATATCTTAATTTTTATTTTTTCTCTTATAATGATTTGTATTTTCTTAATATTTCTTTTCTAGCTCATCCAGCTTGGATCAGGACATTAAAACAATAGATACGAAAAAATCTGAAAATGAGGTGCATTGGGAAGAGCTGGTCCGAAAAATGGTACGACCACTTCAGCTTTGTGACCTGGACTTTACAGATTTGAATTCAGACGACGAGAAGGATGTATTGACACCACATGGTCTCGTCTCTGGCGTACCACCACCACCACCACCGTTCGGTACTACCATACCACCGCACATTAAGAGCCTGGTTGCAAATATGGCACCACCACCGATGATCAGCTACAGTAGCTATGGCAGTATAACCAACAGTGTCAATAGTTCAATGAACAGCTCCATCAACGGAGGCGACATGGGCAATACCAATACTATTAAAAAGAATAAGAAAACGGTACTAACAATGTAAAAATGCAGCATCACTATTAGTTAAAATAAATATTTTTTATTGGCACAGGTGAAATTGTTTTGGAAGGAAGTACGAGAGGATGTGATGCCGTTTGTTGTGGGCAAAACAGTTTGGGATGAGTTACCGCAGGCAAATGTCGATATCCAAAAGTTGGAACATCTCTTCGAGTCTAGAGCTAAGGATGTAATGTCTAAGGTATGTGTATTTAATTCCATATCTGATTTACGATTCCAGTACAAAATCCAAAAAATCAGTATTTCTTAAGGTTTGTAAAACCATCAGTACGGAGCACGAAAAATCAGTATTGTAATTTTCAAATCAGTACGTCTGGCAACCCTAGTTAGCGTTCTCAGCGAAATTTTTGAGAACGTCGCTACACTGAAATTTAAAATTAAGATTTTATCAAACGTTTGACATTTTTTGACCTGGTTTTTACACTGTAAGTAAGTTTTAAACTTTCGAAATATCACAGCGAAACGCCGAAACACGTAAACTTAATTTTTTCCTGTAGAATACAATGGCGCTTTCAGAAAATCAAGATTAGTTTAGATATTTAGGAAAGAAGTTTCAAAGCTCTGAAGGATATTTTTTCCGTCTATAAACTTTACTCTGGCTTGCATGGTTTCGGTAGAGATAAATCAACTGTTACCAACTTACTAGAATTTACAACTCATGTCTCTAACGGTTTTAGGAATAATGCTAATACCGATGTAATTTATACTGATTTCAGCAATGCCTTCGACAAGATCAATCACGCGGTACTTATCCATAAACTTGATCTTCATGGTTTTCAGCCTATTCTGTTAAAATGAATTGCGTCATATATCACTAATAGAACACAAAAAGTTGTTTTTAAACATGCTTTTTCCAACATCATTAACGTATCTTCAGGGGTTCCACAAGGCAGCCATCTTGGTCCGACTCTATTTTTGCTGTTTATAAACGACATTTCTTATGCTATTTATAACTCAAAACTTCTGATGTATGCCGATGATGTGATACTTTTCAAGTCTTACTCTTCTTTGGATGAAAGATCTGCCCTACAAAATGATTTAAATTGCTTCGCTACGTGGTGCAATATTAATCTTATGCCACTCAATCTTAGTAAATGTAAATTTATGAGCTTTTCACGGAAGATCATTCAACCTGCGTCTTACACAATTAATAACTATAGTTTGGAACAGGTTTACGATTTTGTCGACCTAGGAATAAGATTTGATAGTAAGCTCCACTTTAACCTGCATATTAATGCTACAGTAAACAAAGCTAAAAGTGTCCTAGCATTTGTAAAACGTTGGTCAAAGGAATTTAATGACCCTTACGTAACTAAAGCCCTGTTTACAACATTAGTACGACATATACTAGAATACGCTTCAATAATCTGGAGTCCGCAATATCAAGTTCATTCCGATCGACTCGAATAAATTCAAAAACAGTTCTTACTTTTTGCGTTAAGGAAATTTCATTCTGGACCCACGGACCAATCTTCCCTTTTACACTAGTCGCTTGAAGCTTCTTAATTTTCCAACCTTATCAAGCCGCAGGGAAATGTTAGGTGAATATTTCTAGTTAAACTACTGAAAGGATCCATAAGCAGTAAATTTCTCTTAGCCGAATTAAACTTAAATGTTCCTATTCGACCATCAAGATATTTTTAACCTATCTTTTTAAAGCAGTGTAGAACTAATTTTGAATTACACAAACCACTTCGTTGCTTATGTAAATCTTTTAATGATTATTCTACTCATTTCTATATATCAGACTCTATTTATCTGATAAGAAAAATTCTGTTGTGCGCTCTAAACAAGTGACAACAAATCACACGCTCTAATTTACTATTCTATTTTTTGTCTATTACTTTTATTTGTAGATTTATATTTTATTCTATGTGCATATGTATATCCAGCTGATGGAATTATATTTTCTGTAGCTGAGCAGTATAAGTTCTCGACGTTTAATAAACTTCTACCACTCAACACCTTGGCCAAATTTTATTTTAAGATATCCGTACGTCATGCGGATGCGCACCTCGTGCGGTAGGGCGGGTGGAGGGAAAACGTTGGGTTTTATTATTATTATTAACCTTTTTCCCTCGTAAATATTTTGATATTTGCCCTTACTTAATTGGGGCAATCTAAATTCAATGCCATCTATAGTTTTCCCAAATTGAATCCATTTTTCGAGATAATGGCATTTAAAAATTACCATAAATTTGGACTTGTTTGCTCAGCTTTTGTATCACAAATCCATCGAAATCTGACAAACTGACCACATACACTATACACTGGCGCGTTTATAATTCTGATGAGTTTTATGGCCGAGCCTCTCTTCCAATTCGAGACATGCTCCTTAACTTTTGTTTTTCCTACAAATTGAGTGGACCTACAGTTTTATGCCAGCTCCGAACGGCAAATGAATTTTTTGTGAGAAGCTTTTTCATGACAGAATTACACTCGTGGGGTTTTTGCTAATTATAATTTTTTTTGATGTTTGCTCGGACTGCAGTTAGAACCCGAGACCTCTGATATGGCCGGCGAGCACTGTACCCACTACACCACAGCGGCCACTGACCAAAACAAATCCGCAAAAATAAACAAATAATATATTTTCTTCTTCTTAGTTGGCGTGTAAGCGTCTAGACGATTCCAAAAAAGCGCGCCAGTTGTTTCTGTTCCGTGCAGCATGGCGCCAATTGGAAATACCGAGGCATGCAGCGTCGCTGTCCACCTCATCTCTCCAACGCAGTGGAGGTCTCCAATTTTTTCTGCCTTCAGCGAGCTTCTATAGAAATACTTTCTGGGCTGGATCACCTTCACCCATTCTCACGACATGACCTGCCCAACGCAGCCGCTGTATTTTAATTCGCTAAACAATGCAATCAGCTCATCGTTAAATCTCCGTCGATACTCGCCATCGCTAACGCGCAAAGGTATATAAATCTTCCGAACAACTTTTCTCTAGAATACTCCAAGTGTCATCTCATCTGATTTTGACATTTTCCATGCTTCTGCGCCGTACATGACGACTGGAACGGTGCGCGTCTTGTAGGGTGTGATTTTTCTACGTAGAGAGAGGAATTTGCTTTTCAATTGTATACTTAGTCCAAAGTAGAATTTAGTGCATTTTAACGTTAGAAGTCTTGGTAATGAAAAGATGGATTATGTTAGGTTCATGTTTGAGTTTACACATGACCTAGACGATTTACATGTTAATATTAAAAACTATGGGGTTATTCGACCCCTCTATCCTTACCTGTATTATCACCTTCCTCTATCCTTACATGTATTATCTATGTATGACTATTATTTCTATCTTAAAAACTGAATTTGTAAAATTAAGCTGCAGTGTATATTGGGAGTTAGTATTTATATGTAACAATGTCCTTAGACAATAATAAGGAGAGTTCCACAGACTGCTTATTTACAATGCTGCGCGTCCTCAGCAAACAAGCAGATGGACTTAAGATAATTCATTTGAACGCGCAAAGCTTATACAAACAACTTGACGAATTCAAATACCTCTTTGAAGATTCCGGAATTGATGTCCTGTGCATCTCCGAAACTTGGTTCTCGTCATGCCATACTAATAGCATGATAAAAGTTGATGGCTATCAAATCTTCAGAGCGATAGGTGCGGTCATGGTGGTGGTGTTGCAATATATGTCAAAAACTGTTTGTCATGTAAATTATGTTGCGTATCGAGTAGTAGTAGTGATGTTGAATATGTGTTCGTAGAAATATTTTCTGATAATAGCAGGCTCTTAGTGGGTTGTGTTTACCGACCGAATCGTTATATTAACTTCTCCGACTTTTATGAATTTCTTCAGCTATTTCTTGAAAACTATACTAACATTATTATAGCAGGAGATTACAACAGTAATTTGCTTGACGATAATAATATAAAACTAAATATGGAGTCTCTAGGACTTCTCCCAACGAACTCTACCTTACCAACGCATTTCACCAACACGAACAGTACTCTTCTAGATATATTCTTTGTAAATGACCTACAGAAATCCCTCTTATACAACCAACTTTCGGCATCAAGATTCTCGAAGCACGACTTGATATTCTTGATCTACGACTTCAAAATCTCCAGAAACCCGATATCATTCAGCTATCGCGATTTTAAAAACATTGACTACTACTCTCTTAAGTTGGCTGTCCAAAGTGTAGATTGGAATTTCATAAGAAACATGACATCTGTTGATGACCAAACAAGGTTTTTGCAAGACAATATAAACCGTCTTTTTGATATATTCGTGCCCGTCAGACACAAAACAGTAAAACGCAATAACAGGCCGTGGTTTAATGCAAATATTAAAAAAGCCATAAACATACGCAATCAAGCATACTCGCGTTGGAAAAGATATAGAACCCCCGACACATTTAGCCAGTTTAAAAAAGCTCGAATTTCTGTAAACAAAGCCATTAAGGCGGCAAAAATTACATTTTATAAGGAGAGGTTTAGTTCCGCGGTGAGTTCAAAGCGAAAGTGGAATATAATAAAGGAAATTGGTATAGGTAAAACAAAAGAATTTGCACCTATTCACACCGATGTAAATGATCTAAATAAGCAATTTACAAGACCACCTGCTATATCAGGTAATATATGTTAAGATAACTATAGTGATCGTTAATTTTCGCTGATAGTCCATTGGAATTATTTGTGTAAACGATTGTGATGTTGTCCAAGCCATACTCTCTGTTAAATCTGACGCAGTCGGATTCGACGGAATTCATGCAAAATTTTTTAAATTAATACTACCCCTTATTTTGTCGCATGTAACTTATTTGGTCAACTCCATCATGACGACTTGTTTGTTTCCAAAGTGCTGGGAGGTCGCTAAGATAATCCCGCTTCACAAGAAGACCAACGAATATAGACCTATAGCTATTCTGCCTTTCTTGTCTAAGATTGTTGAGCGCATACTTCACAAACAAATTATGTTGTATGTGCAAGATCACAAGCTCTTAAATGCCCGTCAGTCTGGTTTTTTTTTCAAAGAAAAGCTGCACAACGGCTCTGCTGGATGTGGTAGAAAGTATCCGGGCTAAAATTGATGAAAGCAATATAGCCTTCCTAACTCTTATTGATCATTCAAAAGCTTTTGATTCAGTTGACCATCAGTTACTATGCCGCAAGCTAGATAATTTATTTAATTTTTCCCATCATGCCACTGCATTGATCCGATCTTATCTTAATGACAGAACTCAGGCAGTTAGTATCGGTGATAGTAAGTCTCTTTTGCTTCCCGTAGTCAGAGGAGTTCCACAAGGCTCAATTCTTGGTCCTTTGTTGTTCGTGTTGTATGTAAATGACCTGCCTAACGTTCTAAAATATTGCAATGTACATGTTTATGCCGATGATGTCCAACTCTATATTTGTTGTCCTCCTAATCGTAGTAATATTTGTATTAAAAATCTGAATGCCGATTTGTCTAGAGTCCTGTGTCCGGATACTGGAAAGCTTTAAAAAACCTACGATGCCAGTATCCGGACACGCTTTTACTTTAGTATTATATTTAATAATATGTGTTTAAATTTCAATTATTTTCCGAATGAGTTAAAACAAGTAAAAGCGCGGCTGTCTTCGGCCGTACCGAAGACTTCATACCTTTCATGAGTGGGAAAATGAAAATTTACCTATGTATGTACATAACCGGATTAAGTGTAATTTATAATTTTAATTCTGTGGGTTATTTACGGAAAGATTTATTAGAAACAAGTAAGGAAGCCTAAGTTCGAGTGGAATCGAACATTAGATACTCAGCTGTATGTTTTCATTGTTTGTTTGCGTTTGATGGATTTTATATAAAGCGAGTGCAGCATAAAGTGGGCGTAGCCACACCCATTTTCAAAATTTTTATCAGTCATCCAACTAAGCATATGAATATTATTCTTTGTGCAAAGTTTCATTCCTTTATGACTTCCAGTTACAAAGATGTCACGTTACAAATTTCCAAAGCGTGTTCCAGAAATATCTTTGTTAAAAAGTAGGCGTGGTCATAAACCGATTTCAATAAATTTTTGCGTGTCTATTAATACAAGTTATAAAAGTGTATAAACCAAGTTTCATCATAATATCTCAATTATTTGTCGAGTTATGGGCTCCGAAATCTCGTAGATTCCTTTGTATAAAAGGAGGCGGTGCCACGCCCATTTTCCGAAATTTTTCTTTTTTTTTATTTCCGGTGTATTGTAGAAATCATACCACAAAATTTCAATGAATTATCTTTACATTTGACAAAGATATCGCTTAAAATGTTTTTATTAGGTCACTTTATAATACCCATATATAAAAGTGGGCGTGGCCGTCAACCGGTTTCTCTAAAATTTTGAACATGTATTACCACAAGTAATAAAAGCGTACACACCAAGTTTCGTCAATATATATAAATTATTTGTCGAGTTATGGGCTCCGAAATCTAGTATATTCCTGTTTATAAAAAGAGGCGGTGCCACGCCCATTTTTGTGTTTTTCGTTTTATGTCCGCAGTAGGACTCCTGCTATAAAATTTCAATGATATATCTTTATATTTGACAGAGATATCGCTTAAAATATTTTTATTAGGCCACTTTATAATACACATATATAAAAGTGGGCGTGGTCGTCAACCGATTTAGGAAATTTTTCGTCCAAACATTTGCCTAAGTAAGTATATCACGCGTACAAAATTTTATCGATATATCTTCAATGGTTTCTGAGTTATGACATATAAAACTTTCAAGGTTTGACCCTTAATAAGTGGGCGTGGCACCGCCCATTTTCCAAAATTTCATAAAATTTCTTCCTAGGGGCCTGAGCTCAACACGTGTCCGAATTTCACCGATATATCTTTAACGGTTTCTGAGGTATGACTCATAAAACTTTCAATGTTTGCCCCTTAATAAGTGGGCGTGGCACCGCCCATTTTCCAAAATTTTTGTGTTTTTTGTTTTATGTCCATAGTTGTACTCATGCGACAAAATTTCAATGATATATCTTTATATTTGACAGAGATATGGCTTAAAATGTTTTTATTAGGTCACTTTATAATACCCATATATAAAAGTGGGCGTGGCCGTCAACCGATTTTAACTATTTTCCGTCCAAACGTTTGCCTAAGTAAGTATATCACGCGTACAAAATTTTATCGATATATCTTCAATGGTTTCTGAGTTATGACATATAAAACTTTCAAGGTTTGACCCTTAATAAGTGGGCGTGGCACCGCCCATTTTCCAAAATTTCATAAAATTTCTTCATAGGGGCCTGAGCTCAACACGTGGGTAAAATTTCATCGCTCTAGCTATATTAGTTACTGAGATACCAAATTTCCTATTTTTTCTATATAGGAAAAGTGGGCGTGGTCATGGTCCGATTTCGCCCATTTTCAATACCAACCGTGCCAGTCCTGATACCAACTTAAATTCCAAATTTCATCAAAATATTTAAATTTTTGCGCAAGTTAGAGTGTGTCGGATGTTGTGGAACTATATGTTATAGTGGTCCGATCTTGACAATTTTCGGTAACCTTGTTTGGGCTAAAATGGGCACGTCTACTTCAAAGTTTCATGTCCTTAGCTATTTAAATGGGGAAGTTATGCACAAATTACATCCAAAAATTTCATGTATATCTGAATAATCGGTTGTTTTCTATATGTTATAGTGGTCCGATTCGGCCGGTTCCGACAAATGATCAGCTGCATATAACAACATACCTGTATTCCGAATTTCATTCAGATATCTCAAAAACTGAGGGACTAGTTTGCGTTCACACAGACGGACGGACGGACAGACGGACCGACGGACAGACGGACATGGCTTAATCGACTCAGCTCGTGATTCTGATCATATCGGTATATATTTTGGTGGGTCCCCCACGCTTCCTTCTGGTACTTTCGACAAAAATTTTTTGGCACTAAGTTATAATACCATTTCATTCTCATGAAAGGTATAAAAATGTGAAGGAAAAAGGGCAGAAGCAGGTTCCACATAAATAAAAGCTGTAGTTGGTGTTAAATGATATTCGGACCAGGCAGGGCCGTGCGCACGGCGGGTTTTGGGGATTAAACCCCCCCCCCATGATCAAATCTACACGGAAAGAAATTTGTATACTTGAATCAAAAAAATACTTTCTTGAACTCAATTTAGAAAATTTTTAGGGAAATAAGAAAAATTGACTTAATTATTACTGGAATTAAGAAATTGAGTTTTCCAAAAATGAGACAATTATTTTCTTATTCAAGAACACTAACAAAATCTATAGAAAAAAAGTGTTGAAAAAAAATGTTTAAATAAATAAGAACATCTTTTCTTAAATTTACTTAAATGAAGAAAATCTTTTTGCTAATATCAAGAAGAATTTAAGAAAATTGTGTTTCGATGAATTGGAACAACAACTACAGCAAAAAAAAATTGAAAATAAATAAAAAAACAACAGCGAAGTAAAATATTTCTTGCTCAATTTGAACGCCAAAGTTCTTTGAGCATATCAGCAAACTACAGCAAAAAAAATTTTAAATAAATAAGAAAACGTTTTATTGAGCGAAGTAAAATATTTCTTGCTGAATTTGCATTTCCAAAGTAAAATGTATTTTTTTTTCATTTGCCATCCGCTTTGCATATTTCTGAATATTTCTGCAATTCCCAGATTGTTAGTGAAGCATTTGGTATAAGGAGTTCACTATTTGCATCTTCATTTATATTAATTGAAATGT
Organism: Urophora cardui; assembly: GCA_960531455.1. NCBI lineage: Eukaryota > Metazoa > Arthropoda > Insecta > Diptera > Tephritidae > Urophora > Urophora cardui. Next base: position 82,687,564 of record OY482673.1, read on the forward strand.
TGTCATTTCAGTCAAGGATGGGCATTTTTGCATTACCATTCAAAGTGCATTACCATTCAATAGTGAATGGTAGTGCAAAATTGGTTTGCATTACCATTCAGTAGGGAATGGGAATGCAAATTTGGTTTGCATTACCATTCAGAAGTGAATGGGAATGAAAATGTGGTTTGCATTACCATTCAGTAGTGAATGGAATGCAAATGTGGTTCGCATTACCATTCAGTAGTGAATGGGAATGTAAATGTGGTTTGCATTACCATTCAGTAGTGAATGGTAATGCAAATGTGATTTGCACTACCATTCAATAGTGAATGCGAATGCAAAGGTGAATGCATTCCCATTAATTGCATTCCCACTGCAAATGTGATTTGCACTGGACTAGTACTCTATTCGGAAAAGTTGGTCTGAGAGGCATCCTCTTTCATAAAAACTAGCGTTTGTTCGTGTTGAGTAAAATTTTTGTAAATTTGTTGAACTGTGTAATTATAACCTCAGAAGTTGAAAGAAATCTGTTTCAGCAAATATGTTTATCTTAGCGAAAAATGTATGCGAATGCAAACCAAAATTATAAACCCCCCCAAGGCTAATTCCTGCGCACGGCCCTGGGACCAGGTTAGGTTAGGTATTAGTGGCTGCCACCGCTCGTGCAGTGCGAAGATCAGGATTTACATTTTGTGGAATAACATCCGAGGAATAAAGAGGGCAAGCAACTGATCCTAACGGAAACATAAGAAGATTTGTCCAAGGAAATAGTGCACACTGTTTTCCACTTGCTACAGCGCAAACACATTTACTATAATTAAGTACCTATTTTCGTACTCCTCATGACCAGTTGTGATACGACGTGGATCTCTGGATTACACACCATTTATACGGAGATTGGACGCCTATGAAAGTGAACCATCTTATACGCTTCGTGTGGGGTAAAATGTCAAATATTTTTATGTTTTCAAGTTGTTCCAGACATCTAAGGGTGCATCTGTCGAGCAAGCGTACCTGGAGTAAGAGCGGGACAAGAGCTCTACGCTTTATACCTCCTCCTCATCTATGCAGTTTCGACAGAAATCGTTTGGTAAGGAGAGCCATGTGCGTTCAATCGATACCCATGACCCAACTAGAGGGCAAATGTGGGGGTGACTGAGAAGAAAGATATTCGAACGAAATCGATGAGTATCCATGAGTATTCAGAAAGTATTTTTTTTTGACACTCCAAGGTCGACGATTCTAGATAAAATAGAAAGATTGTGGATAATGCTTTACCTTCTACCACAATCCCTTTTGAAAAAAGATGACCTCATTAGTACAGTAATTGTAAAGTTCCACTCCCCTCTTGACCGTAACCGTACTCTAAAAGCTTTTAGTGAGCATCGGAAACGCACAAAATCAGCCATCACCTTGGATGCAGTGGAGCTAGAGGGGCAATTTACTATTTTTGAGAGCTTATCTCCGTGCAATGGAAAACTATTGCAGCAAGCGATTAAAATGAGACGCGAGGGGAAATTCGTATCCGCCTTCTCGCTGAGAGGCTCGGTATACGTTAGAACAAAACAAATAAAAGCGCGGCTGTCTTCGGCCGTACCGAAGACCTCATACCTTTCATGAGTGGGGAAATGAAAAGTTACCTATTTATACATAGCCTGATTTAGTATAATTTATAATTTCAATTCTGTTGGTTTTTTATGGAAGGACTTATTAGAAACAAGTAAGGAAGCCTAAGTTCGAGTGCAATCGAAGCTGTATGCGTTCATTGTTTGTTTGCGTTTGGTGGAAACACGGTGTATTTATAAAAATCGGGTGTCGCATAGAGTGGGCGTAGCCACGCCCATTTTCACAATTTTTATCAGTCATCCAACTAAGCATATGAATATTATTCTTTGTGCAAAATTTCATTCCTTTATGACTTCTAGTTACAAAGATGTCACGTTACAAATTACCAAAGGGTGTTCCAGAAATATCTTTGTTAAAAAGTAGGCGTGGTTATAAACCGATTTCAATAAATTTCTGCGTGTCTATTAGCACAAGTTATAAAAGTATATAAACCAAGTTTCGTCATTATATCTCAATTATTTGTCGAGTTATAGGCTAAGAAATCTCGTATATTCCTTTGTCTAAAAAGAGGCGGTGCCACGCCCATTTTCCAAAATTTTTCTATTTTTTGTTTCCGGTCTATCGTATTACTCATGCCAGAAAATTTCAACGCATTATCTTTATATTTGCAAAATATCGCTTAAAATGTTTTTATTAGGTCACTTTATAATAACCATATATAAAAGTGGGCGTGGTCGTCCACCGATTTCGCTAAAATTTTCAACATGTAGTACCACAAGTAATAAAAGTGTACACACGAAGTTTCGTCATTATATATCAATTATTTGTCGAGTTATTGGCTCAGAAATCTCGTATATTCCTGCTTCTAAAAAGAGGCGGTGCCACGCCCATTTTCCAAAATTTTTGTGTTTTTCGTTTTAAGTCCGCAGTTGGCATAATCCCATAAAATTGCAATGATATATCTTTATACTTCACAGAGATATAGCTTAAAATGTTTTTATTAGGTCACTTTGTAATACCCATATATAAAAGTGGGCGTGGCAGTCATCCGATTTTAACTATTTTCCGTCCAAATGTTTGCCTAAGTAGATAAATTACGCATACCAAATTTTATCGATATATCTTCAATGGTTTCTGAGTTATGACATATAAAACTTTCAATGTTTGACCCTTAATAAGTGAGCGTGGTACCGCCCGTTTTCCAAAATTTCATCAAATTTCTTCATAGGGGCCTGAGCTCAACACGTGGGTAAAATTTCATCGCTCCAGCTATATTAGTGACTGAGATACCAAATTTCCGAATTTTTCTATAGGAAAAGTGGGCGTGGTCATGGTCCGATTTCGCCCATTTTCAATACCAACCGTCCCAGTCTCGATACCAACTTGTATTTCAAATTTCATCAAAATATCTCAATTTTTGCGCGAGTTAGAGTGTTTACAGACGGACGGACAGACGGACAGACAGACGGACGGACGGACGGACATAGCTCAATCGATTTCTCTTTTCACCCTGATCATTTTGATATATATAAGTCTATATCTATCTCGATTATTTCATTCTGTTACAATCCACCGTTATGTGATTAAAACAATATAATACTCTGTGTACTAGTACAGCTGAGTATAAAAATTTTGTCTGGGCAATTTAAATGGAAAAATGTGTATATCTGAACAATCGGTTGTATGGGAGCTATATGTTATAGTGGTTAGATCTTGACAATTTTCGCTAACCTTGTTTGGGCCGACATGGGTACAAATACTTCAAAATTTCACACTTTTGGCTCAGGCCCGTAGCTAGGGGGGGCATTGTGGGGCAATGCCCTACCTTAAAATTAGAATGCCCTACCTTAAAAAGGCCAACAAGTGAGATGAATTATTATAATTAAATTTTTTGTCATAGTTTGAGATAAAAAATTATTGCGGTTGCAATGTATGATATGGAGAATCCACCCTGTATCACATATATAATTAAATTAAACCATCGAATTTTTGTAGTTTGGTTAAAGGAATGGTTCATTACGGCACTCTTCTGACAAAAACTAATCTCACTGTGAGCGAACAACACCAAAAGCGCGGAATTGACTACTAATGCTGTGTGCTAATCTAAAACATTTTACTCGATGGAAAAATGAGGTGTCTAAATTTTCTATGGTTACACTGTGGAACAAATTCAGGTCAACAAAAGTTAGGTCAGTTCTGAAAGTTAGGGGTGAAAATAGAGGCTAAATTAGAAGACCCGTATCGTGGCGTTTGTTTAGGTTAGTTCGAATTTGTTTTTAATCGACCTTTGAACTTTGCAGGCAAATGCCGATTTTCAGCATATTGTTTGTATGGTTTATTGGCTATAACTCGTCGACTAATTGATACGCAGTTTTGGTGGTACCTACACATGTGCAGTATCAGTGCAGTAGCAGCGCAGTAGATACAAGCCCTTTTACCGGTATAACATGCATAGAATGTACCCGTGCATAGGCATTGCACGACTTGGCTGTATTTACATGATCGCCTATAACTTTTCCATTTTACCATGGATTTTCTTCGTTGATGGCTTATCTTTTTGCCAATAGAATGGGGCTTCACGTAAAGCAGTAAAACTAAAGGTAAAAACGTTTGTTTTAAAGATCTTGCCTGACAAAGTCAATTTTTTCTTCAATTTTTCGTAAAAAAATGAAAATTTTCAAATTGACTCATCTATATTTCAGAAACTATAAGACCTAGAGAAAAATGTTATAGAACCTATGTATAGGAAATTTAATTTTCTTTCGTTCGGTGTCACTCCAAAAAATATATTAGTCGACGAGTTATAGCCAAAAAACCGTACAAACAATATGCTGGAAATAGGCATTTGACTGCAAAGTTCAAAGGTCGATTAAAAACAAATTCGAACTAACCTAACCAAACGCCGCGATACGGGTCTTCTAATTTAGCCTCTATTTTCACCCCTAACTTTCAGAACCGACCTAACTTTTGTTGACCTGAATTTGTTCCACAGTGTTATCGTTTAATCATTTTCGAGAGTTTTTTTCTCACCTTGACTTGCGTGCATACCTACAGGCGACCCACATACCAAATTTAAAGATCTCCACATCTAAATCTGGAAGCTGAAACATTTTGTTGGCTTATTCTCAATGAGTATTGCTTATGTACTGTCACAATAATTATGTGTCAGCAAATAGGTATTAAATGTACGGGGAAAATTTTCCAACAGTCTACCACGCGTTGAAAAAAAGTCATTGGGGGTTGTAGAGGAAGTCCTCCTGCTTCTATATCCAAAAGTCCCGTCGACCGGAGATGTTTGTAAGTTGTAAAATTTACCAAACAAACCCCCAAAACTGCTACGATTACCGAGGAAATGCACTTATAAAAATATGCACATATGTATATATGTGTGTAGAACACCTTTTTTCCTTGAAAGGCATTTTTCTCGGACCGTGGTTCCTTAAGATAAAGCCGTCTCTTTCGGTAGACAGATGGAAATCTGAGCCAATGTGCGTCAGTGACCTAGAGAAAAGTGATATATATGCTGATTGGTTTTGGAAGCCAAGCCTCGATGTAAGATTAATTGTGATACATTATTTACTTCCGCCCTACCTTAAACCAACGCTGCCCTACCTTAAATTTAAGTCTAGCTACGGCCCTGTTTTGGCTGTTAAAATGGAGGAGGTATACACCAAAATGTGTATATCTGAACAATCGGTTGTTGTGGAACTATATGTTATAGTGGTCTGATCTTGATCTCGGTAACTTTGTTTAGGCCAATATGGGTACAAATACTTCAAAGTTTCATGTCCTTAGCTGTTTAAATGGGGAGGTTATGCAGAAATTACACCCCAGAATTTTCATGTATATCTGAATAATCGATTCGGCCGATTCCGACAAATGATCAGCTGCATATAACAACATACCTGTATTCCAAATTTCATTCAGATATCTCAAAAATTGAGGGACTAGTTTGCGTTCACACAGACGGACAGACAGACAGACGGACATCGGTATATATTTTGGTGGGTCCACCACGCTTCCTTCTGGTACTTGCGATAAACATTTTTTGGCACAAAGTTATAATACCATTTCATTCTCATGAAAGGTATAAAAAGGTTCTGATGCGGTTAAAGTATCTGAGGTTGCCGATTTGCAGAAATTTTTCTAATATGTGCCTTATGCTCTTTTTATAGTCAGCTGTACTAGTACACAGAGTATTATAGTTTTAATCACATAACGGTGGATTGTAACAGAATGAAATAATCGAGATAGATATAGACTTATATATATCAAAATGATCAGGGTGAAAAGAGAAATCGATTGAGCCATGTCCGTCCGTCCGTCCGTCTGTAAACACTCTAACTCGCGCAAAAATTGCGATATTTTGATGAAATTTGAAATGCAAGTTGGTATCGAGACTGGGACGGTTGGTATTGAAAATGGGCGAAATCGGACAATGAAAAAATATATAGAAAAAATCGGAAATTTGGTATCTCAGTCACTAATATAGCTGGAGCGATGAAATTTTACCCACGTATTGAGCTCAGGCCCCTATGAAGAAATTTGATGAAACTTTGGAAAATGGGCGGTGCCACGCCCACTTATTAAGGGTCAAACATGGAAAGTTTTATATGTCATAACTCAGAAACCATTGAAGATATATCGATGAAATTTGGTATACGTGATTTACTTACTTAGACAAACATTTGGACGGAAAATAGTTAAAATCGGTTGACGGCCACGCCCACTTTTATATATGAGTATTATAATGTGACCTAACAAGTAAGGAAGCCTAATTTCGAGTGGAATCGAACATTAGATACTCAGCTGTATGCGTTCATTGTTTGTTTGCGTTTGATGGAAACATGGTGTATTTATAAAACTCGGGTGTCGCATAAAGTGGGCGTAGCCACGCCCATTTTCACCATTTTTATCAGTCATCCAACTAAGCATATGAATATTATTCTTTGTGCAAAATTTCATTCCTTTATGACTTCTAGTTACAAAGATGTCACGTTACAAATTACCAAAGGGTGTTCCAGAAATATCTTTGTTAAAAAGTAGGCGTGGTTATAAACCGATTTCAATAAATTTCTGCGTGTCTATTAGCACAAGTTATAAAGTATATAAACCAAGTTTCGTCATTATATCTCAATTATTTGTCGAGTTATAGGCTAAGAAATCTCGTATATTCCTTTGTCTAAAAAGAGGCGGTGCCACGCCCATTTTCCAAAATTTTTCTATTTTTTGTTTCCGGTCTATCGTATTACTCATGCCAGAAAATTTCAACGCATTATCTTTATATTTGACAAAATATCGCTTAAAATGTTTTTATTAGGTCACTTTATAATAACCATATATAAAAGTGGGCGTGGTCGTCCACCGATTTCGCTAAAATTTTCAACATGTAGTACCACAAGTAATAAAAGTGTACACACGAAGTTTCGTCATTATATATCAATTATTTGTCGAGTTATTGGCTCAGAAATCTCGTATATTCCTGCTTCTAAAAAGAGGCGGTGCCACGCCCATTTTCCAAAATTTTTGTGTTTTTCGTTTTAAGTCCGCAGTTGGCATAATCCCATAAAATTTCAATGATATATCTTTATACTTCACAGAGATATAGCTTAAAATGTTTTTATTAGGTCACTTTGTAATACCCATATATAAAAGTGGGCGTGGCAGTCATCCGATTTTAACTATTTTCCGTCCAAATGTTTGCCTAAGTAGATAAATTACGCATACCAAATTTTATCGATATATCTTCAATGGTTTCTGAGTTATGATATATAAAACTTTCAATGTTTGACCCTTAATAAGTGGGCGTGGTACCGCCCGTTTTCCAAAATTTCATCAAATTTCTTCATAGGGGCCTGAGCTCAACACGTGGGTAAAATTTCATCGCTCCAGCTATATTAGTGACTGAGATACCAAATTTCCGAATTTTTCTATAGGAAAAGTGAGCGTGGTCATGGTCCGATTTCGCCCATTTTCAATACCAACCGTCCCAGCTCGATACCAACTTGTATTTCAAATTTCATCAAAATATCTCAATTTTTGCGCGAGTTAGAGTGTTTACAGACGGACGGACAGACGGACAGACAGACGGACGGACATAGCTCAATCGATTTCTCTTTTCACCCTGATCATTTTGATATATATAAGTCTATATCTATCTCGATTATTTCATTCTGTTACAATCCACCGTTATGTGATTAAAACAATATAATACTCTGTGTACTAGTACAGCTGAGTATAAAAATTGTGTCTGGGCAATTTAAATGGAAAAATGTGTATATCTGAACAATCGGTTGTATGGGAGCTATATGTTATAGTGGTTAGATCTTGACAATTTTCGCTAACCTTGTTTGGGCCGACATGGGTACAAATACTTCAAAATTTCACACTTTTGGCTGTTAAAATGGAGGAGGTATACACCAAAATGTGTATATCTGAACAATCGGTTGTTGTGAACTATATGTTATAGTGGTCTGATCTTGATCTCGGTAACTTTGTTTAGGCCAATATGGGTACAAATACTTCAAAGTTTCATGTCCTTAGCTGTTTAAATGGGGAGGTTATGCAGAAATTACACCCCAGAATTTTCATGTATATCTGAATAATCGATTCGGCCGATTCCGACAAATGATCAGCTGCATATAACAACATACCTGTATTCCAAATTTCATTCAGATATCTCGAAAATTGAGGGACTAGTTTGCGTTCACACAGACGGACAGACAGACAGACGGACATCGGTATATATTTTGGTGGGTCCACCACGCTTCCTTCTGGTACTTGCGATAAACATTTTTTGGCACAAAGTTATAATACCATTTCATTCTCATGAAAGGTATAAAAAGGTTCTGATGCGGTTAAAGTATCTGAGGTTGCCGATTTGCAGAAATTTTTCTAATATGTGCCTTATGCTCTTTTTATAGTCAGCTGTACTAGTACACAGAGTATTATAGTTTTAATCACATAACGGTGGATTGTAACAGAATGAAATAATCGAGATAGATATAGACTTATATATATCAAAATGATCAGGGTGAAAAGAGAAATCGATTGAGCCATGTCCGTCCGTCCGTCCGTCTGTAAACACTCTAACTCGCGCAAAAATTGCGATATTTTGATGAAATTTGAAATGCAAGTTGGTATCGAGACTGGGACGGTTGGTATTGAAAATGGGTGAAATCGGACAAGATATATCCCAGAAATTTTGTCGCATGAGTCCAACTATGGACATAAAACAGAAAACACAAAAATTTTGGAAAATGGGCGGTGCCACGCCCACTTGTTAAGGGGCAAACATTGAAAGTTTTATGAGTCATAACTCAGAAACCGTTGAAGATATATCAATGAAATTTGGTATGCGTGATATACTTACTTAGGAAAATGTTTGGACTAAAAATTGCCAAAATCGGTTGAGGACCACGCCCACTTTTATGTATGGGTATTATAAAGTGGCCTAATAAAAACATTGTTTAAGTTTTGATGGGAGAGGGGAAGGCGAGTTGCTTTTTTGGAGGGAATTGGATTGGGTTTGGCTACGGGGAGATGTAGCATCTTTTTCTTGGGTAGAGTGTAGCATCTTTTATGCGAGTGTGTACATATGTACGTGTATATGTACATATGTGCATATATTTGATGTATATATGCACATACATACATTATTTGTAACCCTTGTATTTATTCAGGTGGGGAGGAGCGTGATTGCGGCTCCAAGGTTGGGCGAGAGTGCCAACCTCTTTTTCGTTATGAAAAATCCCGAGTAAGATTTGCTCCTTCATGCTATATAGCTCGAACAATGCATAAGACGGCTGAGAATTACCGCAGTTTTTCACAGCCAATGCAAATGCACGAACGAAAGCTATACAGCATAAGTTGCATAAACATACTCGCCCCCCTAGACGGCTTAATCGTCTAGCAGTTATCCCATGAGGAGCCGGTTATCCGGCTCGAAGGACCATGTTTAAGCTTTGATGGGAGAGGGGAAGGCGAGTTGGTTTTTTGGAGGGAATTGGATTGGGTTTGGCTACGGGGAGATGTAGCATCTTTTTCTTGGGTAGAGTGGGGGTGGCTACGGGGAGGTGTAGCATCTTTTATTTGAGTGTATACATATGTACGTGTATATGTACATATGTGCATATATTTGATGTATATATGCACATACATACATTATTTGTAACCCTTGTATTTATTCAGGTGGGGAGGAGCGTGATTGCGGCTCCAAGGTTGGGCGAGAGTGCCAACCTCTTTTTCGTTGTCAAAAATCCCGAGTACGATTTGCTCTTTCATGCTATATAGCTCGAACAATGCATAAGACGGCTGAGAATTACCGCAGTTTTTCACAGCCGCATGCAAATGCACGAACGAAAGCTATACATCATAAGTTGCATAAACAAACATTTTAACCGATATCTTTGGCAAATATAAAGATAATTCATTGAAATTTTGTGGCATGAGTTCGACAATAGACCGGAAACAAAAAATAGAAAAATTTTGGAAAATGGGCGTGGCACCGCCTCTTTTTAGACAAAGGAATATACGAGATTTCATAGCCTATAAATCGAAAAATAATTGAGATATTATGACGAAACTTGGTTTATACACTTTTAAAATCCAAAAAATCAGTATTTCTTAAGGTTTTTAAAACCAGCAGTACCGAGAACGAAACATCGGTATTTTACGGATCAAATCAGTACGTCTGGCAACTCTACATATTGTGCACATCCTGTTAATAAAATTTATTTTTATTCGCGATATAATAAACAAGTTCCAGTGTTTTTGTATGTATTCAACATCTACTTTACTTATCTATCTATCGCCACTGTTTTACGAAAAATATTGAAATTATTACATGAATTGAAAGCATTAGTTAGTATGGGAGGTACAACTCCCACTTTTCCGTTGATGGCTATATTATGTCTTACGACTTCACGGTATTATAGTAAACTAGTAAACCCGGCCACGCGATGCTGTGGCTTTCAATTACACTGTGCGACAATTTGAGGGTGGAAGACCACTTATTGCCACATTTGAAAATTTTTTTGATATTCCTTCATAGCTACTGGTTATTTTTATTTTCTGTGTACTCCGACGAGTGAGAGAATTTTCAGACTCTCACATTGATCATATTTGCTGGGTGAAACCAGCACGCCGAGAAACATGATTGACGATACGGAAACAGAAACAAAATGCCAGTAATAAAGACGGTTTTCTCCGCATATATTGTTTTTTTTTTGGAAGGCAATGTACTGATTTTTTCGGGATAGGTATCTGGCAACCCTACTTAAGGTTAGCATTAGCCGGTCCTCTGATTAAATTGGCCTACTATGGCAATTTTTCCATTTTCTTTCTAATTTGTGGCTTATTTTCGATAATATTTAATCGAATGTTTGTATTTCCATATGCATATAATTCGCAAACTTTTCGGGGTACTTCCTAAAATTTGAAAATAATTTTTCAAATTCTCCACCCGTTTGTCTCTTATTTTATTAATAGGATGTGCACAATATCTGCGTTTTTTTGTTTTTATACTCAGCTGTACTAGTACACAGAGTATTATAGTTTTGATTTCCTAACGGTGGATTGTAACAGAATGAAATAATCGAGATAGATATAGACTTATATATATCAAAATGATCAGGGTGAAAAGAGAAATCGATTGAGCCATGTCCGTCCGTCTGTCCGTCTGTCCGTCTGTCCGTCTGTCCGTCTGTCCGTCTGTCCGTCTGTCCGTCTGTCCGTCTGTGAGCACGATAACTCGCGCAAAAATTGAGATATTTTGATGAAATTTGAAATGTAAGTTGGTATCAAGGCAGGAACGGATGGTATTGAAAATGGGCGAAATCGGACCATGACCACGCCCACCTCCCCTATATAGTAAAAATCGGAAATTTTGTATCTCAGTCACTAATAGAGCTGGAGTGATAAAATTTTACCCACGTATTGAGCTCAGGCCCTTATGAAGAAATATGGTGAAATTTTGGAAAATGGGCGGTGCCACGCCCACTTATTAAGGGGCAAACATTTCAAGTTTTATGAGTCATAACTCAGAAACCGTTGAAGATATATCGATGAAATTTGGTACGCGTGATATAATTACTTAGGCAAATGTTTGGATTAAAAATTGCCAAGATCGGTTGACGACCACGCCCACTTTTATATATGGGTATTATAAAGTGGCATAATAAAAACATTTTAAGCCATATCTCTGTCAAATATAAAGATATATCATTGAAATTTTATGGCAGGAGTCCAACTGCGGATATAAAACGAAAAACACAAAAATTTTGGAAAATGGGCGTGGCACCGCCTCTTTTTATAAACAGGAATATACGAGATTTCTGAGCCCATAACTCGACAAATAATTTATATATAATGACGAAACTTGGTGTGTACACTTTCATTACTTGTGGTAATACACGCTCAAAATTTTAGCGAAATCGGTTGACGACCACGCCCACTTTTATATATGAGAACTATAAAGGGGCCTAATAAAACATTTTAAGCGATATCTCTGTCAAATATAAAGATCTGTCATTGAAATTTTGTGGCATGACTTCCACAATAGACCGGAAACAACAAATAGAAAAATTTTGGAAAATGGGCGTGGCACCGCCTCTTTTTACACAAAGGGATATACGAGATTTCTTAGCCTATAACTCGACAAATAATTGAGATATTATGACGAAACTTGGTTTATACACTTTTATAACTTGTGTTAATAGACACGCAAAAATTTATTGAAATCGGTTTATGACCACGCCTACTTTTTAAGAAAGATATTTCTGGAACACCCTTTGGGAATTTGTAACATGACATCTTTGTAACTAGAAATCATAAAGGAATGAAATTTTGCACAAAGTATAATATTGATATGCTTAGTTGGATGACTGATAAAAATTTAGAAAATGGGCGTGACTACGCCCACTTTATGCAGCACTCGCTTTATATTAAGTGCACCGTGTTTCCATCAAACGCAAACAAACAATGAAAGCATACAGCTGAGTATCTAATGTTCGATTCCACTCGAACTTAGGCTTCCTTACTTGTTTGTATTAATATACATATGTAGGGTAAGAATTTCTGAAACGGGTCACCCAAAACATAAAATATTTCCGTTTTGGTCGCCAGTGGCGTTTTTGGAAAGCTCTTTGTGACACCAATAAACACCTGATGTTGTTTTTGGCGATAAAATTTTTTTGTTATATATAAGCAATTAAATTTTTTTTGACCTTTATTTTTTAAAAGGCGATTGCAGACGATCTACCTAACCGATTTTGACAATTAAACCATCATTTTCTTTGTTTTTAAAAGCTTTTTATTATCATATGTTTAAAAAAAATTAAAAAAAATTTTTGAGTTAAATTCTTATGAAATTTCTTGAAAGATGGTCGCAAAAATTGTGTTCTCCGTCTCCTTTCCATAAAAAAAATTAGCCGCATGTGCAAAATTTTACTATCTATAATATTCAGAAGTCAAAAAAATTGATCGCAATAGGGAAAAAATTATTATTTTTTTATTTGAAACTGAAATATGAAAATCTGTTCATTTAAACGCTTACAACTCTTGAACCGTGGTACGCTTATCTTTATATATATTACGCTAAGCGATTTTTTGTAAGCACCATAACTTTTACACCGTTATACCGATTTTCGAAAGTGTGGTGTCAGATGAAAGGGCTTGACCTGTAGATGTGAAGGAAGGTTTAAGGGTTGCCAAATGTTTGAAAATTTAATTTTACTGTATAGTTTGCTTGATTTTAAAATTTTTGGTACCATATGAAGGGGCTTGACCTGATATTGAGCAATTTAATAGAAATTTTTCAGAAAGGGTTGCCACCTGTTCAAAAATTCAGTTTTACGCTATAGTTTGTTTGATTTTTAAATTTGAGGTGTCATATGAAAGGACTTGGCATGGAAATGAGTAATTTATTAAATTTTTTACAAAAAGGGGGCCACCGTTCAATAGCCATTTTTACGCTAAAGTTTATCTCATTTTTAAATTTGAAGTGTCATGCAAGGCCTAGCACTGAAGATGGGTAATAAAAGGAAAGGGAAGAGGAAAATGAAAGGGACGGATATGGCGAAGGACAGGAAGCGAAAGAGGAAATATGAAAAATAAAATGGATAAAGGGAAAATAAAGCGCAAATAAAGGGGAAAGGGGAAGAGAAAGAGAACTACACTGAGGGGAAAAAATAGTAAAATCAAATAAAAACGTATTTGATCTTACTAAAAACGTCAACGAAAGTACTGTATAGAGCAAAATTCTTAAATCAAATATACGCATATTTGATAATGCATTACATATGAAAATATTCGAATTGAATTTGAGATTTTTAAAGTTCAATCGAACTTTTTGAAAGCAATTTGAATACGAACATTTTGTTTTCAATTATGTGATATTCAAATCCTCATCAAATATGAAATAATAAAATTCAAATCATTCATATTTGATAGTGATTTGAATATTAAAAATTATATTTAAATGTGAAAGTAATTAAATTTGCTTCGTTGAAATAAAAAAATAATTTTTGTGGTTTTTACAGATTTTTATTAAACATTAGGTAATATATTTATATATATGCACATTAACGAACTTACAAAATATGCTAACAAAAGTTAAGATAATGATATGATTTTAAATGTGCTATATAACAGCATGTTGTTTGAAATGATTTTTTACATAAAGAGCAAATCATGTTGAAATATATGTATAAAAATTAAGTATTTTTGCAAAGCAGGTGTCTTTACATCTGATGTCGTTCCGATCTCATAAAAATATCTCTGAATATAAGTCCAAACATTTGAAGCAATTGCATATAATTTTGAATAATGAATAAATTGTTATTCTCGTAATTCAATTATTCTTGATAGCCAAAATGCTTTCTTCTTTTTCATAAAGTGATTTTTAGAATATTTTTCCGTATTCGAAACCGAACCTGGATATTTTTCTAGTACCTAAAGTCAACAATATTTTAGTTAAGTTGACTTTTAGGTATGTATATATTACGTTCGGATTCGGGAAAATATTCGGTTCACTTCTAATTGTGTGACTAGTAAGAATAATTGAATAACGAGAATAAAATTTTATAAATTATACAAAATTGTCTGAAAATTTATTTTTGAATAATGACTGTCGCTGTTTTATAGTTATTTGAGTACATTATTTTTCGCTGTCAAACTTTATTAATTTACCCATTTGTCTCACACCACTTAATTCTTGTAAAAGGGATTTGCAGGTCGCGTTGGCAATATTTAACTAGTAATATTCTCTGCTTAAAGACACTCCATTTAGTTTTTAGTAAATTCTCTTCGGGAAACAGTAATTGTATGTCATTTAAAAATTTATCGAAGTTGACGGGCTAAAACTTTATATTGTTTTCAACAACGTGTTCTACGACAACATTTATAATCCGATCGCGATGGCTATTATTTAAATGTCCGTTGCACTCATAGTAATCTATAATGGCTCTACCAGAAGAACAGTCTCGTAGTATCCTGTTTATAGACTAAAAAAGCATTATATTAATATTGTTCACTGATTTGTCAAGTATTAAATAAATAAATCATCAATAGGTGTGTTTTTTATACGCGCATATACATACATATGTATGTACATCCGCCTTTTCGATTAAAAAAAAAACAATTTCATAAGTGCATATAAATTTATGCGCTTAGAAGTTCATACAAAATTTAAATATGTACATATATGCGCTAAAAAAAACATATAGGTAAATACTTATGTATATTCATTACATACCCACCACACACTGGAATTCACCTTGCTGATAATTTTTGTGCAGCTCATCACCATCATATAACTAGGTATAGATACAAATAAAAAATTACATATTTAAATAATCAACATTTTGCCCTTGCTGTATGAATTGTTAATCTAACAATAATGTGTGAACTTTCATAAAATGCGCAAGGTGGTTAAAGCAGCCACGCAGAAGTATGTACATACTTATAGCACTGACAGACGGCAGCGATAATCCGGAATATCTAGCTAATTCGGACTTAACTTGAGAATTAACTGGAGGAAATTCGGAATATCTCTTGAGTTAGTCCTCAAAATTTTAGCGGATTAGAGCATTTTGTAATGACATCCCTGGTGAAAAATGTCTATTGTGAATGAAAGGGAAGAAACAGAAGAACCCAAGGCAGATCTAGGAAGGTAGGCGCATAAGTGAATTCAGAAATTTCGAATCTAATTTGTTATTGTAATTGGTAGAGTGTGATGTCAAAATGATATTTCGCCTTGGTTGAAATCTGAATTCGTTTAGGACTCGCCCATTCCTATTGACCATGATGTGATTTATTTTTGATTTTGACATTACCCTCCCTTTGGAAATAAAACAAGAAGTTTTTGAATTCGCCGCTGCGCCTACCTTCCTTCAGCTGTTTTGTTAATCCGTATTGCGTATTGCCGTCTGTCAAGGTAAAATTTTTATCGAATTAAGTGTTGCTGTAATCGGGATTATCGCTGCCGTCTGTCAATGCTATTACATACATATATATCTACATGTATATGTACATAATTCTTCGACGCCAAGTGCAGCTGGACGCAAAACCATTGTCAAAATATACAAGTCGGACAGCTCATCGAAAATCGATAAAAAAAAAAGTCGATATGTCATCGGCAAATGTCAAAATCGGGGACAGATTGGTATGGCGGCGACTTCCGGGGGTACAGATTGGTATGGCGGCCGGATGTGGTTGTTGTAAGAAAACGGACCATAATGACATGGTCAACAACCTACAAAACACAAAGAAGAAGAGCAACTTATATTGCATTCACGATCATCATTGGGCCATAACAACAACTTCAAAATCAGCTGAGCACAGCTGTTCGACCTGTTTGACACACATCACAGAGTCAAGTCACTGTTCTCCATACACAATGCGCAAAACCGTCGCAAAGTATTGGCGTTCATACACACGCATATATGTATGTACATGCGCACAATTTAATTTTCCACACGCATTATCTTTGTTAACAAAACACACTAGCACTTTCAATAACAAAGTAATTGAAAAAAAAAATACATTACTTACATTTTTCTTTCTCCATGCAAACAGCTTTTCCCGGAATTCAGCTCTTAATCCAACTTTTTTACAGCGTCAGCGAGGTCTGCTTCGTTCTAATAGTGTAAATGGCGAAATTCAATGCCAGCCACTGCAACATTCAATATTATACACTTTAAAACTAATATTTTTGACTAATTTGTATAATTACCAGTCAGCTCGTCAAGAAGTTCTTCTAATTCAAAATGATGCAAAATTTCTTTTTATTGTTCACACATTTTTCTTCTCCGTCAAGTTGCTATTTACAGTTATAAACGCCGCTTGTGAGCAGTGTGGCCAGGTTAGCATTTTCGAGGCTAGATTTGGTATTTCTTTTTGTCCTTTAGCCTCATAATTTTCGTAGCTTCGTGGCTTTTTTACTCAAATGTTATTTTATACTTTTTCGATTTTTATTCTCTGTGAGAGATTTGATGTCAGTGCCTAATCAACGTCAAAATTGAGAAAAGCTTTCAACCTTCCAATTTTTTTTTTAAATAACTCGACTTAGTATTTACTTACTGCATAAACCAAATATACATATGCCCTTTTGTTTTAAAAAAAAAAGTCGTACTAGTCGAGAAAATGTGTCTGATATGTGTTTAAACAAGAATAGTTCCTTTAAGTTACGTTTATATTTTTTATATTTAAATGAACAAAACTCAAATAAAAAAAATTTAAGGGGATTTCTTAAAAAAAATACTGACTTTTTTAATTCCAGCGTTTTCTAACTTTTTTTTTGCCAATTTAGCTTCACTTTTTGCATCACCTGGCCACACTGCTCGTGAGCATGAGAGAGGCACAAGAGAAACAAGTACAAGTTTTATGTACATATGTATGTAAGTATGTAGGTACATACTAAAGAGCTGCGCAAGACATCTCGATATCGAACATGCTATGTTGCACTCGCTGTAGCACATGTATGGTTTTCGAAGTGTTCGAACAGTGAAGTACTTCAGTGGCGTAAAATTTTGCTTCAGCACCGAGAATGAAGCATTTCTATCTCAATGCTGCCCGTTCATGTTCGATGTTGTTAGCACA
Organism: Urophora cardui; assembly: GCA_960531455.1. NCBI lineage: Eukaryota > Metazoa > Arthropoda > Insecta > Diptera > Tephritidae > Urophora > Urophora cardui. The sequence goes on from OY482673.1 coordinate 82,705,210, forward strand.
AATGTTCGGATACCAGAAGAAGTTCTCGGATACTTAAGCAAGTTTCCGAAAATTTATTGATGTGCAGGCAGAACATGCTTTGTAAATGTAAATGAGAATGTAAAAATTTCATACGCATACGAACGAATTTTCTTTCGAATTAAACTACGGAGTGAGAGCCCAGCACCTAGCCTCTCTGCTTATTTCCCGATGAGGCAGTGTCCTGTGAGTACCATCACAAGGTTCGAGATGTCATCTCTCCTTAGAGTAGTGATGAGATCACTTGTGAACCCATTTCTGCCAGGTTTGCCTTGATGTTCGACATACTGGCTTCTGTTGCCATCTATTACTTGCTAGTTTATAGATATGCTCTTTAAGAATTAGCTTGTTTGTGGCTAGCGGCATACCTATGCGTTCTTCTTCAGGAAGAACCTGCTTGGTAGTGCCCTGCCTCGCAAGTTCATCCGCCCTACAATTTCCATTGATATCCGTACGTCCCGGGACCTACACGAGGTGCAGACAGGTCTGTTTGGCCATCTCCTTTAGAGATCGGCGACAGTCTAGTGTTAGTTCTGAATTGAATATGTGGGAGCCAAGATTACTTAGTATGTACATACATATGTATTTAAAAATAAATATGTAATTCCATTTTAAGTTGACTTCTGATTTTTGGGCGTTTTTTGGCGAAATTGGGCGGTAATTTGGTCGGTAAAATTTTTTTTTCAGTGGCAACACTGCAAGTGATACAACTCCACGGTTTGTACTGCTCATGTACTTAGCGTGAGAAAATAAATGTAATTAGAGTTCTATTGATACAGCAAAATGTGTACATTCCACAGCCGGACATTTGGAAGTCAGCATGTCGCTTTGTTGTTGTTAGTGATTTGCTCTGACATATTACACTATTAGGGAACGCAATAGAGCGTACTGCAAATGGAAAAGAAATAGCATTGAGGATAATAGGCCCGTCACATAGCATACGTCAATCCGTCTACGTCGACGTATGTGACTGACAGCTCAGTAAAATGTCGGCATTTAAACGTACGTCGTCACACGTACGACGGATCCGGCGCCGCAACGTACCGAAGTTGCCCAAAAGTCAACTTTTGGTATACGTCAATCCGTCGCTATGTCAGCTGATTGCTTTTGATTGTTAACCTTTAGCTACTCTTGAATTTCACTTTTTTTGCAATTTGCTTTTCGAGTTTTTTCTCATTTGTATAACATTCCTCTATTAAACAAAATGGTCAAGAATTATCAGGAGATGTGAAGTTACTGAAAACTGAATTTCAATAGGGCAACTTAAAAGAGAAATTACAAAATATTCTAAAGAGTTAAATTTTTGCCACCACCTCTGTAGTTAAAGGTTAATCAAACAGCTGATTTGTGTATATCCGCCAACGTTTCCTATGTGGCGACCTCTCCGTCAAGTACGTGAGCTGTCAGTCACATACGTCGACGTAGACGGATTGACGTATGCTATGTGACGGGCCTATATCTGGGCCTCGTGTAAAAAGGCCAGGAATAACGTGACTGTTATTATTAAAATTGAAAAATTTAGATTTTTCTCACACAGTAAAAATTTTAGTTTAATTTTAATACCATTTTGGTATTTATATATAACAATGCCAAAAAATATAAAATTAAAAACATTCTGGTTTAAAAAAAGAAGAGAATATGAGAGACAGAAATTATTCTTGGTGTCAAATTAATACTTTTTTGGAATTAAATCAAAACCAAATTTTAATTATTTTTAGAATATTTTTGGTATTAAAAATAGTTGAAATGGTATTAAATATATCCGAAAATTGGAATAAATACTATACTTTTTTGGTATTAAATCAAAACCAAAAATATGTAAAATGCTCATTTTATTTCATATAATAAATGTAATATTACAACGATAGGAATTATCACATAGTCTTCGTTGTTTGTATTCCTCTATAATACGATGGGCTGCTCCCTTGTCTAATTGTACTACCGTCTGTAAAAAACTGCTACAGCTACTGGCCTTTGCCAGAGAAATTTCGGCTCCGTCGCGGTATTGCAGGGATATTGAGATATGAAGAGACCACCGCTGCCTTAAGACTGAAAAAAAAAATAAAACAAAATTTAACCTCAAAATATTCACTTAATCTTCTGTATTACTTACTTGAGAGAATTGTGTTATCAGGCATGAAAAATTCGTTTTTCGGGTAATTTGCTCTTGAAATCGTACCTATTTCACTTTAGAAAATATTTTGTATTTATTTACATATTTTGACAAATTTTTTCTAATATTTTTTTGGTTTTGATTTCAAACCAAAAGTAAGAAAGAGAAAGTTTTTATACTTTTCAGGATTTGTTCTTAAACTATAAAGAATTAAACCTCTCGAGAGAGAATTTTAATACTTTTCAAGACTTTATTTTTAAACTATTTTGGATTAAATAAGATTGTAAAACTTCTCATAGTTTCAAAATAAGAATTTTTGGCATTAAAATTCATATTTAATTCCTAGAATGATTAAATTAAGTGCCAAATGGTATTAGAAATAAACTATAATTTTTTACTGTGCAGCTAAGCTTGATACGTCTTTGCCGCCAAGTATCTTATGGCGCAATCTTAAACGCTTACGAGTATGAAAGTATCTGCTCCCTTGACCCCGATATACATTCAAGCATTCATTGGCACCACTCCAACTCCTACGCAGCCCTTAGCCTTCCTGTGACAGTGTCTGTTTTACTGGTAGAGCGTTAGAATTTAATACAGTTTCTGAGCTATGTAGATGTCATAGAAAATATACTAAAGATAAAATCTAATGCAATCGGCGACGATGAAATTCCTATAAAGTTTATAAAGATCATGTTGCCATACATTACTGGGACGGTGACGCACATAATAAATCATTGCATCTCCACGTCATGTTTTCCCTCTCAATGGAAGGTTGCATTAGTTCGTCCGATTGCAAAAAGTAAGTCTGCTTCTACTCCCTCTCACTTCCGTCCCATTAGCATCTTACCCGCGTTGTCTAAAGTATTTGAAGCCTTGATGGCTAAACAAATAACCAGCCATGTACAAAGAAATAATTTGCTTTCTCCACTGCAATCGGGATTTAGACCCATGCACGGGTGTATCACGGCCAGGCGCGGATCCAGGATTTCGGCAAGGGGGGTTTTGAACATTTCTTTTTTTGGAAGATGTTTTTTAAGGGCAGACGCTGGTCAAAATATGGACTAATACCACCTACTATTATTATTCTATATACTAGTTGCGCCATTTCCCGCACCTTAAAAACACCAAACTCAAAACCCTCCAAATTAACAATATGTATGTCATCACATAAAGTGCAGGATATTTCAATTGAAGTTCTAAATAATATGTAACGTATGTATGTATATTTTTGCATTGGTACGTGCGAGTTAGTATGGTATGGTATTGGTGGCAAATTGATCATCAATTTCACTTACCCTTGCATTTAAAGCCAAAATAAATAAGAATATATCGCTAGCTTAGAGTGCAAACTGTGTAAGTCCATTTTTATGAAAAAGTGTTTTTAAGTGTAGAAAGCTAGAAAAATTAAATACGCACCACGCTAAACAAGTCTGTGATACTTGTCATATTTCTATTCGTTGTTATTCAGTGATACGCAAATTGTGTAAGTCCAAAAAGTGAAGAAAATTGTGTAAGTCCAAAATTTTTATATGAACAGAAAATTTTTTTTCATTTTGAAATTTTTTTATTTTGTGTTTTTTGTCTCTCCAACAAAGTTTGAAAAATGGACTTACACAATTTGCACTCTAAGCTAGCGATATGTATGTAGATAGTACTTTTTGGTTATATTTATATTTTTAATAGAATTTTTACTTTATTTAAGTTCTTGTTTTTATATACTCAAATTTTTAAAAGGTTAATTTAAACAAGAATTGCGAAATGCCTCTTAAAAAGGCAATTCCTCCAACGATTCAGACATTTCTGACCAAATTAATTCTGTACAATCCCGATAAAAATAGGGATAAGAAAGAAAAGAAAATAAATTTGCGATTTGGCAATTTACGAATAGCATTTGACAAATTTGATTTTATACATGTGTTATGTGGTGTGCACAGTATGCATGAATAAAATATATATTTTTTTATTCATTTTTAAATTTTTTTTTTAATTTTTAAATAAATAAAAAAAAACAAAACAAAATACAAGCCACAGGCGAATCAAAGGCGCTACAGCTACGCCAACTAGCCATTTACATTGTGCATGTCAAACAATATAGTACGCGCTTATTGTATTAGATTTATAATATAATAATAATATATAATACAATGGCGCTATTATAACTCTGACGAGTTTTATGGCCGAGCTTCCCAATTCGAGGTGTGCTCCTTTTGTTTTTCCTACTAATTGGGTGGACCTACTGTTTTATGCCGGCTCCGAACGGCGAATGCATTTTTTGTGAGAAGCTTTTTCATGGCAGAAATACTCTTGGAGGGTATACCGCCCACTGCCGAGAGGTAACCGCTGCTCTTAAAAATCAAATAATAGGATTTTTACTAATTAGAAAAATTTTTTTGGTGTTTTGCTCGGACTGAGGTTTGAACCCGAGACCTCTGGCATAGCAGGCGAGCACTCTACCCACTACACCACAGCGGCCACACATGCATTAGATTTAATTCCTCTAAATTTCGGGTATTTTCTATTTAACTATAAGTTGTAATTGTATGTTATTATTGCCTACAAGGACAACTATTTTAATGAACTGATTCAATTGTACCTGTTTCACCTTGTGGATATGTGCATATAAAATACTAGCTGACCCGCCAGACGTTGTTCTGCCTAAAATTTATTCTTTTTTGTTGTTTCTTTTTTGTTGTTTGCTTCTCCGCAATACATTAAAATTTATTCCTATAAAGCCTAAAGGAAAAGTCCTAGATTACCGTGTTGCCGTATCCCTATCCCTATCCCTATCCTTATACCTATCCCTATTCCTATTCCTATCTCTATTTCTATCTCTATCCGTATCCCTATCCCTTTCCCTATCCCTATCCCTATCCCTATCCCTATCCCTATCCCTATCCCTATCCCTATCCCTATCCCTATCCCTATCCCTATCCCTATCCCTATCCCTATCCCTATCCCTATCCCTATCCCTATCCCTATCCCTATCCCTATCCCTATCCCTATCCCTATCCCTATCCCTATCCCAATCCCTATCCCTATCCCTATCCCTATCCCTATCCCTATCCCTATCCCTATCCCTATCCCTATCCCTATCCCTATCCCTATCCCTATCCCTACCCCTATCCCTATCCGTATCCCTATCCCTATCCCTATCCCTATCCCTATCCATATCCATATCCCTATCTCTATCTATCTCTATCTCTATCTCTATCTCTATCTCTATCTCTATCTCTATCTCTATCTCTATCCCTATCCCTATCTCTACCCTATCTATATCTCTATCTCCATATCTATCTCTATCTCCATCTCTATCCCTATCCCTAATCCCTATCCCTAATCCCGAATTCCTAATCCCTATCCATATCCCTAACCCTGTCCCTATCCCTATCCCTATCCCTATCCCTATCCCTACCCTTAACCCTAACCCTATCCCTACCTCTACCCATATACCTATGTCTATTCTAACCCTCCAGACTTTCTAGGGTCACCCCTGGTCCACATTTTGGTTGATATTTCGGAAAACGGGTCGCATAGGGTCTTGAAAATCACGTCTTTTTTAAATACTCACCAACACCTTTTATTTGATACCCATTTTGTAGAAAACCCGTTTGGGGTCACACCTGGTTCATATTTCAGAAAATTCCTCGAATACGGGGTCTTATATGGGACCAATAACTACACCTTGTTAAAGCACTCGTCAACACCTTTCATTTGATACCCATATCGTACGAACCCGTTATAGGGTTACCCTGGTCCACATTTTGCGGAATATCTCCAAAACCTTCCCGGATTCTTATACTTTTTTTGGCCATAAACCATGTCGGGCCCACTCGAAAACCACGTGCAAAATTTCATTTAATTCAGTCCAGCCGTTCTGAAGTTAAATCATCAGGGAGGAAAATGCGACTTATTTTTATATATATCGCTCCGAACGGCGAATGCATTTTTTGTGAGAAGCTTTTTACGGCAGAAATACTCCGGAGGGTATGCCTCCCACTGCCGAGAGGTGACCGCTGCTCTTAAAAACCCCATAATTGGATTTTTGCTAATTAGAAATTTTTTTTTTGGTGTTTGCTCGGACTGGGGTTTGAACCCGAGACCTCTGGTATTGCAGGCGAGCACTCTACCTACTGCTCCACATCGGCCAGCATCCAACCTTGGGTTTATTATAAACTCTAGCTTAACTTGTGTTGATCACATTAACATGGTAGGGTGTATGGGGCGCTACGTAATTTGCGAATGTCTGCAATGTTTACCCTTGCAAATATACGTCGAAAGCTTGCCATTCAGCTGGTTCTGCCGTATATAACATATTCAGAGCTCATTTATAATAAACTTGATTCGCTTTCTGCTCACAAGATTGATGTTGCGTTTAATCACATCACTAGATATGTGTATGGCATTGGCCAATTTGATCACATATCTCGTTGGAGGTGTAGTCTTCTTGGATGCAATATCGTGGATTACATTAAAGGCAGAAGTTGTATTTTCCTCTTTCGGCTCATGCTTTTTAAAACACCATCTTATCTATTCAACAAGCTTACTTTTCCAAAATCTGCTCGCCTAAGTGATTTAATTGTTCCTACCTCCAACTCTCTCCCTTCTACACTATTCGTGTATGGAATTCGATACCCAGCACCATAAGAAACAGTATGAACAAGAGCAACTACGGAAACATTATATACTCGTACAACTATTTTTCTGAAAATATATAGACTGACCATTGAAATTAAATTAGTTAATTACTTTAGTCAATAGGCTAGTTTTAAGTTTAATTTTGTCATGACAGATTCTATTTAGTTTTTAACGTCTTTGTATCATTATTATTGTTATTATGTTCTTTGTTGTTGTTGTGCTATAAAAGCAGGGTGCGAAGAACGCTCAAAATAAACTCACTCAAACGAATTATCACTCTATAATTCTGAGCTATGCCACGCTCTCATGAGCGCAAATACACAGTGACAACGAACGCAAATGAACGCACGTCAACAGCGATCGATGGGTCTCTGCAGTGGCGATAAACTCTTACATAAATTCATTTTAAAATGAGAGATCGTTTGAAAATTCATTTTTTGAAAATTCATTCTATGAGTTTATTTTATAATTTTTTGCGCTAGCGATCATTTTTTGAGTTTATCATTTTTTGATCGCTCTTTGAGTTTATCATTTTATGCGTTCACAAGGGTTTGTTGTGCAGCAGCTAATGGCATTGTGAAGGCGCAATTTTTGGATGATGGCGTGCGTTTATTAGACCATAAATATGATGTATGTATGTATGTACATACATATTCATGCATGTGTTTACGTATATATGGATGTACATACATATGTATGTACATATTTATAATATTTTAAAAAGCCTTAGCTCTCATAGCGATAGGTATGTATATGTATGTAGGTATATCGAGTTTAAATTTTATTAAGTATGTATTTATTCAAACTAATTAAATTATTCAATTTATTTAAATTAATATTTATAAAAATTTATATTTACATACCGATGTACCTACATATATATTTATGTACATTTGTAGTCTATATGTATGAGTTAAGGGTTCCCTGCTGTAAAAATCCGCAATGAATCACTGATGCAATTCACCTATGACGAGGAATCATCAGTGAATACTTTCATATAAAGACTGATGAATTTTTCATATTGGTAAATGGTTTGCTTTCCTCAGAAAAAAAAAAAAACAAAAACAAATAAAAATATACTGAGTTATGACGACAGTGATGAATATTCAACAAAGAATCATCACCGATCCTTCAGCAGTGAAACAAATTTACTGCAGGGTTGTTAAATATTTTATTTAATATAAATACCTACATATATATGTATGTATTTAGTTCTTACTTGGAAACTAGAATACAACAATTGAGCATTAAAAAACTAAGTTCGCATTTTATTTATTTGTACACATGTAGGTACTATGTATATACATTCGAAATGGAAAATATCATTACCCGCATTCCATTATACCCTGCAGTAAATTTGTTTCACTGCTGAAGGATCAGTGATGATTCTTTGTTGAATATTCATCACTGTCGTCATAAATCAGTATATTTTTATTTGTTCTTGTTTTTTTTTTTCTGAGGAAAGCAAACCATTTATATGAAAAATTCATCAGTCTTTATATGAAAGTATTCACTGATGCCTCCTCGTCATAGGTGAATTGCATCAGTGATTCATTAAGAATTCATTGCGGATTTTTACTTCAGGGCATATGTGCATGCATTAATATTATATACATACATACATACATATGTAGAATTTAATAAAATCCGAACTTGTATTTTGAACGTACGCTCAGTTGTTCAATTCCAGTTTTAAAGTAAAATCTAAAGATGTAGGTACCTGTGTTAAATAAAATATTTATATACCTAGACTACATATCGTCTTATTTCAGAATTTTTTTCAATAACGTCCTATTTCATATGCATATACATACATATGTATGTATGTGTCGAATGAATACAAATATTATATGTAAACTCATACATATATAAACTTTTTATTAGATTGAATAAATACATAATAAAATTGTTAAAGTGCAACTTCAATATACATATGTACATATATATATATCGCTATAAGACCCAAGGCTTTTTAAAATATTATAAATATATACATACATATGTACATACATACATATATACGTACACAAATGCATTCATATGTATGTACATACATACATGCATATATCATATTTATGATCTAATAAACGCACGCCATTATCCAAAAACTGCGCCTTTACGATGCCATTAGCTGCTTAAACCTCACAAAAACCCTTGTGAACGCATAAAATGATAACTCAAAGAGCGATCAAAAAATGATAAACTCAAAAAATGATCGCTAGCGCAAAAAATTATAAAATAAACTCATAGAATGAATTTACCAGAGAAATTGTACGATAATTCATTTTTGAGTGAATTTATGCATTGAGTTTATTGCCACCGCTATGAGCGATCGATTGCTGTTGTGCGTTAGTTCGCTCACTATTTGAGTGTTTATACATTTTTCTTTGAATATTTGTTTGTGATATGAGTAGAATGTATTTTTGAGCGTTCATGAGTGAGTTTTTCAGTACCCTGTATAAAAGTTCTTGATCTAATGCTTGTTCAATAAATATACAAATATACCTCATTATTGTCATTTTGATCCTATTAAGAGGGCTCTTAGTGTATTGAATTTTGTATATAGAGCACTTGATCTAGATTTTGCTATGCCCAGAGGCATATTTCATTCTCGAATTGAGTCACATTTTAAATAATTTTTTATTTTGTTATAGTACGTAAGACTAATTTAATACGTCTTTACTTTTGTATATCTAGTCTGTAAGGTTATTGTAACCATAGACTTAATAAATAAATAAAAAAAATATATGTATATTGTATTTCTAATCTGCAATGATTTGCATGTTCCAGAAACAACAAGAATTGAATAAGAGCAAGCTGTAAAAATCCGCAATGAATCACTGATGCAATTCACCTATGACGAGGAATCATCAGTGAATACTTTCATATAAAGACTGATGAATTTTTCATATTGGTAAATGGTTTGCTTTCCTCAGAAAAAAAAAAAACAAAAAAAAATAAAAATATACTGAGTTATGACGACAGTGATGAATATTCAACAAAGAATCATCACCGATCCTTCAGCAGTGAAACAAATTTACTGCAGGGTTGTTAAATATTTTATTTAATATAAATACCTACATATATATGTATGTATTTAGTTCTTACTTGGAAACTAGAATACAACAATTGAGCATTAAAAAACTAAGTTCGCATTTTATTTATTTGTACACATGTAGGTACTATGTATATACATTCGAAATGGAAAATATCATTACCCGCATTCCATTATACCCTGCAGTAAATTTGTTTCACTGCTGAAGGATCAGTGATGATTCTTTGTTGAATATTCATCACTGTCGTCATAAATCAGTATATTTTTATTTGTTCTTGTTTTTTTTTTCTGAGGAAAGCAAACCATTTATATGAAAAATTCATCAGTCTTTATATGAAAGTATTCACTGATGCCTCCTCGTCATAGGTGAATTGCATCAGTGATTCATTAAGAATTCATTGCGGATTTTTACTGCAGGGCATATGTGCATGCATTAATATTATATACATACATACATACATATGTAGAATTTAATAAAATCCGAACTTGTATTTTGAACGTACGCTCAGTTGTTCAATTCCAATTTTAAAGTAAAATCTAAAGATGTAGGTACCTGTGTTAAATAAAATATTTATATACCTAGACTACATATCGTCTTATTTCAGAATTTTTTTCAATAACGTCCTATTTCATATGCATATACATACATATGTATGTATGTGTCGAATGAATACAAATATATATGTAAACTCATACATATATAAACTTTTTATTAGATTGAATAAATACATAATAAAATTGTTAAAGTGCAACTTCAATATACATATGTACATATATATATCGCTATAAGACCCAAGGCTTTTTAAAATATTATAAATATATACATACATATGTACATACATACATATATACGTACACAAATGCATTCATATGTATGTACATACATACATGCATATATCATATTTATGATCTAATAAACGCACGCCATTATCCAAAAACTGCGCCTTTACGATGCCATTAGCTGCTTAAACCTCACAAAAACCCTTGTGAACGCATAAAATGATAACTCAAAGAGCGATCAAAAAATGATAAACTCAAAAAATGATCGCTAGCGCAAAAAATTATAAAATAAACTCATAGAATGAATTTACCAGAGAAATTGTACGATAATTCATTTTTGAGTGAATTTATGCATTGAGTTTATTGCCACCGCTATGAGCGATCGATTGCTGTTGTGCTCACTATTTGAGTGTTTATACATTTTTCTTTGAATATTTGTTTGTGATATGAGTAGAATGTATTTTTGAGCGTTCATGAGTGAGTTTTTCCGTACCCTGTATAAAAGTTCTTGATCTAATGCTTGTTCAATAAATATACAAATATACCTCATTATTGTCATTTTGCTCCTATTAAGAGGGCTCTTAGTGTATTGAATTTTGTATATAGAGCACTTGATCTAGATTTTGCTATGCCCAGAGGCATATTTCATTCTCGAATTGAGTCACATTTTAAATAATTTTTTATTTTGTTATAGTACGTAAGACTAATTTAATACGTCTTTACTTTTGTATATCTGGTCTGTAAGGTTATTGTAACCATAGACTTAATAAATAAATAAAAAAAATATATGTATATTGTATTTCTAATCTGCAATGATTTGCATGTTCCAGAAACAACAAGAATTGAATAAGAGCAAGCAGGTTATCGTTTTGGATCATAAACGTTCGAATGCTATTAATATAGCAATGACAAAACTGCCACCACCAAGAGCAATCAAAGTGGCAATATTAAAAATGGACGCCACAGTAGTGACTCGTGAAGGCATCGAAAAACTACTTAATATGCTGCCAACAGATGAGGAACGTGGAAAAATACAGGAAGCACAGGTAAAGTACAGCAATGCAGAATTACGATGCGCTACTGTATTAATTCGTGTTTTTTGCTTACTTTTAAGATTTTAAATCCAGATCTCCCCTTGGGAAACGCAGAACAATTTCTGCTCACATTGGCTTCAATTCCCGAGTTGGGGGCGAGATTGAAATTGTGGACCTTCCGATTAGATTTCGATAACAGCGAGGTTAGTAAAAGAATAGTTGTTTAGTCTATAAATTTCATGCAATCTACTCTTATGCCCGGAACAGAATTGCGACGGGCAAACGGATTAACGGGTAGTGAACAGCTGATATGTTCCGCCGGAAAATCCGACTAGGTAAACACAATTGCGGGTGAAACTGGTTTTGGTTTAGACACTGGAATTTGCTAAATTTAACTTTGCTTTTAATATTTTGTTTCAAATATGTTTTTAATTCGCAAATGGTTACATGCTTTCCACTTCTTTTGAGTTATTTTTACTTTGACAGCTAAAAAAATTAACCCATCGCAATTCTATATCGGTCATTACATGGTTAAAAAAATCCTGTCTGATCAGTAAACTACGGGTGTCATATCGTCGCCTGAGAAAACGAATGTCGTATGTGAAAATCCACGATTTCTAGTTTTTGATGCAGATTAACTAAATCGAACCTAATCTTTTAATTTTTCCAATCCATTTTTTTCTATCTCTTTTAGTTTTTGAGTTATTTAGTATGCATTTGTCGTATGTTACAAAATTACTACCATTTGGGTAAGCTTTTGTCGTATGTAACATACATACGACAAATTTCCATATAAATTCGGTTTTGTTTATTTTAAACAAATGTCGTATGTGCCGCTGAGCTACTGAGAATAAACCAAAATATTGTATCGGAGCTATAGGTTATAGTGATCCGATCTGAATGATTTTCACTGACATATTTTATTGTAGTATAATACCTATTACTGCAAAGTTTAGTATAATTTGATCCTTAAATATGGAAGTTATACCCGAAAACAGCTATATCTGAAGTCTATAGTGGTCCGATCTTGACAAATTTCGGTGACATTTATTAGGTCCATATGGGTACAAATACCTCAAAGCTTCATGCCCTTATCTATTTACATGGAGAAGTTATACCCGAAAACAGCTATATCTGAACAATCGGTTGTATGGGAGCTATATTCTATAGTGGTCCGATCTTAACAAATTTTAGTGACATTTATTAGGTCCATATGGGTACAACTACTTCAAAGTTTCATAACCTTATCTCCTCAAATAAAGAAGTTATACCCGAAAACAGCTATATCTGAACAATCAGTTGTATGGGAGCTATATTTTATATTAGGCCGATTTGGTGGATTCCGACAAATGATCAAAGTATCATCAAAATATATTCACCTGCCAAATTCAAGTCGATATCTCAAAAAATGTGAGCCTCATAGCCATTCCGGTTTGAAAAAAGGGAAGAATTTTTGTCGTATGTGCTATCATAAACAGGTATTGATGCTCAGACGTCACATACGACAAATGCATACTGAATGAAAAGTCGTTTATCTCCCATAATTTTAAAGATATCCAACTTTGGCAAATTGCAAGTCAAAATATATAATACTCTCTACAGCTCGTCCAAATAACAGAAAAATCTGTTGTACAGTTTTTGAGAATTTCCAATTTAAACTTCAAAGTCGATTTTCTCGAAACTATGTTTTGCTACATACGACATTCGTTTTCTCAGGTGACGATATCCAAAAAAAAAGCTTTGATATATAAAAAAAAAAATGTTAATATATGTTGGATGTTGTTAAGGTTAGAAGAGATGGCAACCCTTTAACTCTCCGTCAGACACATATTTCGATTGTCATATTTGGGTATCGCTGGATCCACATACAAATTGTATGAAAACGAAAGTGTGTGTACTTAAAAAATTCCAAAGTATCTAATGGATTTTTATGAAATTTTCACAATGGGTTCATGTGGTCTCTCCGCATAAGATGTGATTTGAAAAAAAAAAAAAAAAAATGGACGCTTTCCGAACTTTTGGCCCAAATGTGGACCCGAATGGCCCCGGAACAATATTTGTATTTTATACTCAACTGTATTAGTAAACATAGTATTATAATTTTCATTTCATAACGATGGATTGTAACATAATGAAATAATCGAGATAGATATGGACTTATATATATCAAAATGATCAGAGTGAAAAGAGAAATCGATTGAAACATGTCCGTCCGTCCGTCCTTCTCTAAACACTCTAACTAGCGCAAAATTTTAATATTTTGATGAAATTTGGATTGCAAGTTGGTATCCACACTGGGACGGTCGGTATTGAAAATGGGCGAAATCGGAGCATGACCTATATAGAAAAAATCGAAAATTTGGTATCCAGTTCCTAATATAGCTGGAGTGATAAAATTTTACCCACGTATTGAGCTCAGGCCCTTATGAAGAAATATGGTGACAATTTGGAAAATGAGCGGTGCCACGCCCACTTACTAAGGGGCAAATATGGCATAACTCAGAAACCGTAGCAGATATATCGATGAAATTTGATTTTTACTTAGGCAAATGTTTGGATGAAAAGTTGCCAAAATCGGTTGACGACGCGTCCAGTTTTATATATCGCACCTTAAATCAAAAAGTGGCACAACTCAAAATTCAAAAATTTTCAGGATATCAAAAAACTTTTTTTCATTACAAGCAATCGTATGGCAAATGGCCTGGTATAATCGTTATTTTTCGGTCGAAACAGACAGTTATTCAAAAGTGTTTTTTTTTTGGCAATGGCTAGAGATATGTTCCGTATACCCACCCGTTTATGAAAAAAACTCGATTTCAAAAAATTTTGAGTTGTGCCACTTTTTGATTTAGGGTGCGATATGGGAACTATAAAGGAGCCCAATAAAAACATTTTAAGCGATATCTTTGTCAAATATACAGATATATCGTTGAAATTTTGTGGTACTATAAGTCCAATTACAGACATAAAAGAGAAAACATAAAAATTTTGGAAAACGGGCCTCCCGTTAGAAGCAGGAATATAAGACATTTCGGAGCCCATAACTCGACAAATAATTGAGATGTTATGACGAAACTCTGTGGTGAGTCAAGTTTTCTCAAGTGGGATACATAAAATCGATTTTTCGATATTGTATGGTTTATGGATCAATTTTGAAAGCTAACAAACATCGCAAAAGCGTTTTTGCTAGTTTTGATTTTTCAGCGAGTTATTCGCGGTCAAAGTTTTCTTAACGGTTTTTAATTTTTTTGAATAACTCGGTAACCAATGCTTCGATTCTATTGATTTTTTCGGCATTAGTTAGGAAACTTATTTAGCAACAAGATGTAGTGGTCAGTTTTTGAAATTTCAAAAATGGTATAACTCAAAAGTTCATTTTGAAAATAATCGCGCTTTTTCCCCGTTTTTTTTCCACGTTCTCATGCGCTTAATATCAGGCTTCATTTTCAAGAAAAGAAATTTTGGTAACTCCGTACCAAAAAAAAGTTGGGGGTTAATATAATTTTTTTTTTTATATTTTTATTTTTTCTACTTTACAGCTCAAAAGCACGTTAGGGAGAAATATAGAGCATCACAAGACTAAAATAATGACATATCAATTTTAAAAATCGGTCTTTATGAGATACTGCCTGCGCGCATGCGGTTATCGTATTTGTACCTTCAGCGAAAAAAATAATTTTGTATGAAGTAATAACAAAAAACCACAAAATTAGCGTAACCAAAAAAAGCTGTTAGAAAAAACTGTTTTCATATTGTAATAAAACAGAGTAAAAAAAATTTTTAAAAAGCTTTTAAATTAATATAAAAATTTACTAAAAAGGAAAAAAATAAATTTTTAATATTTTGGAACAAGAATTACATTAGTCCTTAGTTCATTTGGATCTTGATTTAAATCTAAGCATATCTTTAACGTAGGTATTTCTTCAAAGCATTCTGTATATGTATCAACATAAATAAAAGCGCGGGTACTCTTTACGTAATGCATATCTTACGTAATTGGAATTTAAAGTTTTTATCGCTTCCTTCCATTTCACTAATACTGTTTTATAACTTTTATAACATGAATACATATTAGATGCGTTTTTTCCGGCAAAGTTTCTCAGATCTTCGCTCCGGCCACAGAATATGAAAATAGGATGTTGTAGGATATCTAAGCTGATTTTTATTTTTTTTAAAAAGAAAACTGAGTGGGCTACTCCAAAACCAGCGATTTTTTTAAAAATTCCATGATAGGTTTAGATTCATATATGAAAAAAACCAGATAATTAAAAATAAAAAATTAAAGCGTGAATAACGAGTATTCATGAACGTTGATATGTAAACAATTTCAAAATAGGATTTCCATTCCCTTTCTGGTTTTCTTTGGATTAGACTGCGATTATTTTTTGTTGTAATCGTCACTGCTATCTACTATTTTGTTTTTTTTTTTGTTACTTTTTTGTTCTTGTTTTCGTTTTTGCTTTTATTTTTGTTTTTTTTTGCTTCTTTCATTTGATACCAATATTTCTCAGAAACATTCAAGGATCATCCGGTTCCTCGTTTTTACCCATATCTCCGGAGCTGACTTAGGAATCATAAAGAATAGAGCTCCATGTAGAAGCCCTACTCAAAACCTTTCATTTGATACCAATATAGCTCAGAAATATTCTGGGGTCATCCGGCTCCACGTTTTGACCCATATCTCGGGACCCGACCTGGGACTCATAATGAATAGAGCTCCATGTAGACGCCCTGCTCAACACCATTCATTTGATACCAATATTGCTCAGAAATATTCTGGGTCATCCGGGTACACGTTTTGACCTATATCTGCAGACCCGGCCTAGGGGTAACAATTAATAGTGCCTCATATCGAAGTCCTGCTCAAAACCTTTCATTTGGTACCAATATTTCTCAGAAAATTAGATAGATAGATGTTGGTATGCATATCCATACATTCGCATACATGTTCAAACATGTTGGTCCTTTTTATACTCAACTGTACTAGTACACAGAGTACTATAGTTTTAATCACATAACGGTGGATTGTAACAGAATGAAATAATCGAGATAGATATAGACTTATATATATCAAAATATTTTTTAACCTAAATTCGAAGAGAGCGGTCGTGTTTTTATTTCGCTCCGCTGTGGTTTTAATTTAATTATTTGTATCTTGTTCCTTTCGATATAATAATTGACATTCAATAGTACAATGGTGACAGTTTTAAATAATAATAACATATTCAGAAAGTGACTCCTATACTTTCATATAACATATTGTTTATTTGAATAAATAAATATTTACTCGGCATTTTAAACAAAGTTTTTAACAAATATACAAACATACATATGTACATATCTGTCAGTCATGCCGTGTGTGTGTGCCCGGAGAGTTGAACGAGACCAACCGAAGGTGGCATGTGCTCTTTGCAAAGAGTATTTTCACCTAAAGTGTGTAAATTTGTTGCCTGAAGACGTTGATTATCTCGACAAGAACAATAAACCTTTTTTTTGTAAACGCTGCATGGCCGAGCGCAGAAATTCTATTAGTGCTTCTTCGGCAACTACAAGTGTTGTTGTTGGTATTGATGACAACAATTCGCAAAAGTCCAAATCGTCTGAAAAAATTGTTGGTGCTAACTTGCCGAAAATCTCGTCTCAACCATTGCAGCCTGCTGCTATGGGAGGCGGTGCAAAGATCGTCAACAACTCGTCCAAACCTGCTGCTATGGGAGGCGGTGCAAAGATCGTCAACAACTCGTCTACACTGGCTACAATTGGGAGTGCATCGATCGTGAGTAATGATGTTAAAAAGTTACAAGATACCTTGGGTATTATACTTAGTGAAATATCTGCTCTTCGTATGGAGAATACTCATTTAATCTCTCTTGTAAATGCTCTGCATGAAGACCGAAATCTTTTAATGCAAAAGGTCGACGCCCTACAAGCAGAATCAATTTTAGTGCAAACTAAACTCTCGAACAACGAATCAATTATTTCATCTCTAAATTTGGAGCTAAAAAGTATAAGTGCAATTGTTGCGGGCTCTGGAGTTGCGCCAGCAGCTAATAAGAGCCGCTCAAACTCTTCTTCGACTGCATCTCTATCATCGTTGGCTGCCGCTATGGGAGGCAGTGCTATGATCGTCGACAATTCAAAGGTGCGCGTGGGAGGCAGTGCTGAGTTTTCCGACAATTCATCGGCCGTTCTGAGTGGCAGTGCTATGAGAGGCGGTGCGGAGTTAGTCGACAATGCATCTTCTGTTTTGGGATGCAGTGAAGAGGTTTTCGACAATTCATCTTTAGCTGAACAGAACGCAATGCAAGCATCTGTTACAGCTGCGGTTAGCTTAATAAGCCCCAAAGTGTCACACATACGGTCATCAAATAGCAAATCTTCTGATACGGCTGTATCTAACGTAAATAATCTCAAAGCTTCTTATGCAGCTGCGGCTAAATCTAATAATAATTCTAATGGGTCTCATATCCGCTCATCTCAAGTTGCCAATGCCCCCTCGAGCGCGACGCAGAATAGTGTAACTCAGGCCTATGTGAGTAAATTTGGCACTCAAATACATGGCAATAAATCTACCGCCTTTACGAGCAAAGCTGGTAGTCAAACGGGTGGCAGTAAATCTAAGGTAAACATTGTTGGCTCCAAAAAAAGTGCAGATCTAGGTGTAGCTCATAAAATGAAATGGATACACCTCTCATATTTCAAGCCTACAGTTTCGGTTGATGATATTCTATCGTACATAACGAGCGAAACAGGTATCCACTCTAATTCTATAGCGTGTTATCGTCTGGTAAAAAAGCAACCAGACCAAAATGGTGCGGGTCCTGAAACACTCAAACGCATTAGTTTTAAACTTGGGATTCCATCCTCATTATATGGCACAGTGTATAACTCTGAGTTGTGGCCAGCTGATGTAAGTCTTCGTCCGTTCAGGTTTTTTCAAAAACCGGGTGTAGCAGAAGGAAAAACCTGAGTTTATCGTCACAATTAATTGATGGTAAAAACAAAAGCTTCAGAATATTGTGCCAAAACGTATCCGGTCTACGCACGAAATCCCTGTCTATTTTCCAACAATCTTCTCAAATGGATTATGATGCTGTGGTGATTACAGAAACTTGGCTGAATGATCAGTTTTATGATGAGGAATTTTTCGACCTCAACCTCTTTCATGTTTTCCGAAAAGATCGCGATGCTGCTAAAACTGGCCGTAAACGAGGTGGTGGCGTACTTATAGCTGTTAAGCGTATTTTTTCTGCACGTATTGTAGATTTACCAAACAATGATTCCCTACTGGATCAACTCTGTGTTTTGGTTCCAGGTATTAAAGAGAGTATTATTATATGCGTGTCTTATATTCCTCCGAATAGTTCGGTTGAACTGTACAGATTTCATTTAGATAATATTAAGCATTTATCATTTAAATCAAAAGCAAATCAACACATGTGTGTTTTAGGGGACTTTAATCTTTGTAGGTTAGATTGGCATTATGCTTGTGATGATGTTTTCCTTACCCCATCAAATACTTGCAATGAAACTGAATCTTATGTAATTGATACATTCTCTTTACTAGATTTAATTCAAATCAACCGATTTTTTAATGAATTGAATAGGCTTTTAGACTTAGTCTATATTAGTAATAATCTTAGTTATATTATTAATAAGGCTGCTTTCCCAATGTCGGCATCTGACATGCATCATGTGCCATTGCTTATCGATCTAAATGTTTATTCATTTCTTCCTTCTAGAAGAACTATAAATAATCAATTTAACTTTGATTTCAAAAATTGCAATTTTGATATTTTAAATAAACACATTTCAGATGTTGATTGGGAATGTCAGTTCAAATACCATACTTTAGAATCTTCTTTCAAGTTGTTCAAGTCTACGGTAATTGATATTTGCAATGTTCATATGCCAGTTAAGGCCAATCCTACCTATAAAGTACCATGGTATACGCGTGCCCTAGTCAGGTTAAAAAACTTACGAAATAAGTTTTATAAAAAATATCTGGCTACACATGATGTTAACTTCTTTCTTAATTATAGGCATTATATGCGCGAATTTAATCTATATGGCAAAGCTCTGTATGTAAATTATATCAAAAAGTTTGAAATTAATATTAAAAATAATCCTAAAGAATTTTGGCGTTACATTAACTCGAAACGTAAAAGCTCGATTATACCAAATTCCATGTTTTTAAACAATAAAACCTCAACAAATTCTTTAGAAACTGCAAACTTATTTGCAGATTTTTTTGAATCTAATTTTGTAAATGGGCCTAATATTATTGATACCTCGTGTAGTACGTATATGTATGCACCGAATATCAGTTCTATTACAGTGTCAGAAGATGATGTCATATTGGGCATCTCGAAATTAAAAATGTCCCGTAAACCAGATAACGATGGCCTATCTGCTTTCCTTTTGAAAAAGTGTTGTAATGCTCTTGCGAATCCGCTCCAATATATTTTTAATAATTCGTTAAAATCCGGGATCTTTATCGAGGAATGGAAACTCTCTTTTATTACTCCAATTTTCAAATCAGGAAATAAAAGTAATATCTGCAATTACCGTCCGATTTCAAAGATTACAACCATAAGTAAGCTCTTTGAATCCATAGTAAAAGATAAACTTTTCCGTAGTGTCAAAAATTTTATTTCACCCTTCCAGCACGGTTTTATGCCTGGCCGATCAACTGTTACAAATCTAACAATTTTCTCCGAATATTGTATTTCATCATTTCAAGAAGGCTACCAGGTTGATGCTATATACACGGATTTTTCTAAGGCGTTCGACAAAGTTTGTCATTCCCTCCTTATTGAAAAATTATCGAAGTTTGGTATTCACTCAAATTTACTACGTTGGTTTGAGTCTTATCTTAAAAATAGACTAAGTTTTGTAAGCATTGAAGAAGCACATTCGAGACCTATTGTTGCCACTTCTGGTGTACCACAAGGCAGTGTGCTTGGGCCACTCCTTTTTGTTCTATTTATAAACGATATCGTATCTCAAATACATCATGCCCACTGCCTTTTATTTGCAGATGATATGAAATTATTTTTAAAAATACGTGACTTGCACGATGTTGATAAACTCCAAAATGATATCAACTCTGTTAACAATTGGTGTACAAGAAACCTTCTGTTCTTGAATATTAACAAATGCTCTGTGGCAAATTTTTCTAAATCGAATACGCCTATACCTACAACCTACTTTCTCTCCAATTCACGACTTAACTCTGTGAAAGAAGTTAAAGATTTGGGAGTGATTTTTGATACGAAATTTTCTTTCGTACCTCATGTAAATTTCATACTGCCGAAGGCTTACTCACTTCTAGCCTTTATTCGTCGAAATAGCTCAAGCTTTACTGATCCCTACACTTTTAAGTCTCTATATACCAGCTTAGTTCGTTCAAGGCTTGAGTATGCTTCGGTTATTTGGAACCCAGTATACTCGATACATGCTTATCGATTAGAGCGTGTTCAAAAGACATTTATACGCTTTGCTTTACATACCCTAAAATTTAATGAGCCCATCCCATCTTATGAATCCCGCTGTATGCTAATTGATCTTAAAACATTAGAGAATAGAAGAATGTTACTGTCACTTTCATTCGTAACTGACATTATTGTTGGAATTATTGATTGCCCGTATCTGCTTGGTTTAATTAACTTTAATGTACCGTCAAGATTGCTTAGACACTCTTCTCTTTTTAATATGGGAGTTTGCCGTACTAATTATGCATTAAATTCGCCAATAAGTAGGGCGTTAACTGAATTTAATAGCCTTGCCAAGAAATATGAAATTGATTTCGGGCTTGGGAAAAATTGTGTTAAATCTGTCTTAATTCAAGCTTATCGCTAATATATTTACCTTTCAATTATATTAACATATGTAATTGTAAACATATATTCTTTGTAACTTAGGTTTTTTTTTTAGTAGTCTGTAAGAACTTGTTTCATTGATGAATAAATAAATAAATAAATAAATAAATAAATAAAATGATCAGGGTGAAAAGAGAAATCGATTGAGCCATGTCCGTCCGCCCGTCTGTCCGTCTGTCCGCCTGTAAGCATTCTAACTAGCGCAAATTTTGATGAAATATGAAATGCAAGTTGGTATCGAGACTGGGACGGTTGGTATTGAAAATGGGCGAAATCGGACCATGACCACGCCCACTTTTTCTATATAGAAAAAATCGGAAATTTGGTATCTCAGTCACTAATATAGCTGGAGCGATGAAATTTTACCCACGTATTCAGCTCAGGCCCCTATGAAGAAATTTGATGAAATTTTGGCAAATAGGCGGTGCCGCGCCCACTTATTAAGGGTCAAACATGGAAAGTTTTATATGTCATAACTCAGAAACCATTGAAGATATATCGATGAAATTTGGTATGCGTGAGTTACTTAGACAAACATTTGGACGGAAAATAGTTAAAATCGGTTGACAGCCACGCCCACTTTTATATATGAGTATTATAATGTGACCTAATAAAAACATTTTAAGATATATCTCTGTCAAATATAAAGATAGATCACTGAAATTTTGTCGCAACCATGGACATAAAAGAGAAAACACAAAAATTTTGGAAAATGGGCGGTGCCACGCCCACTTATTAAGGGGCAAACATTGAAGGTTTTATGAGTCATAACTCAGAAACCGTTGAAGATATATCAATGAAATTTGGTGTGCGTAATATACTTACTTAGGAAAATGTTTGGACTAAAAATTGCCAAAATCGGTTGAGGACCACACCCACTTTTATATATGGGTATTATAAAGTGGCCTAATAAAAACATTTTAACCGATATCTCTGTCAAATATAAAGATAATTCATTGAAATTTTGTGGCATGAGTTCCACAATAGACCGGAAACAAAAAATAGAAAAATTTTGGAAAATGAGCATGGCACCGCCTCTTTTTAGACAAAGGAATATACGAGATTTCATAGCCTATAAATCGACAAATAATTGAGATATTATGATGAAACTTGGTTTATACAGTTTTATAACTTGCGTTAATAGACACGCAAAAATTTATTCAGATCGGTTTATGAGCACGCCTACTTTGTAACAAAGATATTTCTGGAACACCCTTTGGGAATTTGTAACGTGACATCTTTGTAACTAGAAGTCATAAAGGAATGAAATTTTGCACAAAGAATAATATTCATATGCTTAGTTGGATGACTGATAAAAATGTTGAAAATGGGCGTGGCTACGCCCACTTTATGCAGCACTTGCTTTATGTAAAGTACACCGTGTTTCCATCAAACGCAAACAAATAATGAACGCATACAGCTGAGTATCTAATGTTCGATTCCACTCGAACTTAGGTTTCCTTACTTGTTATTTTGTCTATTTGTCGCTTTATTGCAAATAGCAACAACAACAGCAACAATGCATGTCTGCGCTAAGCATTTGTATCTAAGTACTTGCCTACCTATCTACCTACCGCTACAATATCAATCTATTCACACGGACACAGCAGCGCACTAACACAAAGTCGTTTACGGTTTACATGTTTTATTTTTTTTAGTCACGGAATTCCAATTAAATTTCTTTTTAATCAAAATATACAGAAATCTGCGCAAATTAATGCAGTTTTCAGAAAAGTTTATTTGATCGAAATCGAGCTTTTTTTATCCAAGCTACTTTGGTTTAAATAAAACATCCAAACAACAACAATTTTAATGTAAAAACAGTATATAATTACTGTTACTTTTCGTCGGCCAAAAGTTAAATGTGCTACTTTTCGTACAGAAATTTGAATTAACTTCTTAGGCGGCGATACAGAGTTTTTATGGAGAGTAAAATTTGATGCAACGGAAGTTGCCGCCGGAAATAGCAGCCATTTTAGTAGATTTTTAATTTTTAAAAAAATCAACCTTGATATCGCGCGGTTCGAACTCACAACCCCTCGCTTCCAGACCAGACGCAAAACCTCTGCGCCACCACACCACTTGCGTTGAGTATGTCAAATGCTGCACTTAAATTTAACTAACAAGTACAACTCACTCACCTATTGAAAGCAACAAGTAACAAGTTTGATATTTGCAAATACATATGTACATTAGGGTGCTTTTAATTTGTATGAAAAATTTAAAAGTTCATAAAAAGACTGTATCGCCCCCTCAAGCTGTAGTAACATGGTCAAAGATATCACACATAAATTTTGGTCCCGATTGGTGGCGGTTAAGGCGTGGCGCATTGAGGTCAAAGTTCAGAAAACTCTTTGAAGGGTCAAAAAATCAAAATATTTTTTTTAATTATCTAATACCCAAAATTAATACCTCTATACCCAAGGATAACAAATATAAATTTTGGTCCCGATTGATGACGGTTTACTGGTGTTTCAAGGGGGTCAAAGTTCAGATTACCATATGCGACATTAAAAATGTAAGTCTTCTATGGCAATGTGAACATTGACCCCCTTAAAACACCACTAAACCGTCTGGTCCCGATTGATGACGGTTTACTGGTGTTTCAAGGGGGTCAAAGTTCAGATTACCATATGCGACATTCAAAATGTAAGTCTTCTATGGCAATGTGAACATTGACCCCCTTAAAACACCACTAAACCGTCTGGTCCCGATTGATGACGGTTTACTGGTGTTTCAAGGGGGTCAAAGTTCAGATTACCATATGCGACATTAAAAATGTAAGTCTTCTATGGCAATGTGAACATTGACCCCCTTAAAACACCACTAAACCGTCATAAATCGGAACCAAAATTTATATTTGTTATCCTTGGGTATAGAAGTGTTAATTTGGGTATAATATAATTGAAACAAATATTTTGATTTTTTGACCCTTCATAGAGTTTTCTGAAATTTGACCTCAATGCGCCACGCCTTAACCGCCACCAATCGGGACCAAAATTTATGTGTGACATCTTTGACCATGTTACTACAGATTGAGGGGGCGATACAGTAAAATATCGTTAATTTCAATTTTAAACGCACTCTAATGTACATATTACAATGAAAGCAACCACCCGTTTTGTTAGTTCAGTTTAAGTGCAGCGTTTGACATACCCCACGCAAGTGGTGTGGTGGCGCAGAGGTAGTGTGTCTGCTCTTGAAGCTAAGGGAGGTAGGTTCGAATCAAGCTAGGCGACTGATTTTTATACACAGCTGTACTAGCACACAGAGTATTATAGTTTTGATTTCATAACGGTGGATTGTAACAGAATGAAATAATCGATATAGATATGGACTTATATATATCAAAACAAGTAAAAGCGCGGCTGTCTTCGGCCGTACCGAAGACTTCATACCTTTCATGAGTGGGGAAATGAAAAGTTACCTATGTATGTATATAGCCGGATTAAGTTTAATTTATAGTTTTAATTCTGTGGGTTGATTTATGGAAAGATTTATTAGAAAAAATGGTGTCTTGGTTATTTAAATGGAGGAGTTATACACCAAAATGTCCATATCTGAACAATCGGTTGTAGGGGAGCTATAGGTTATAGTGGTCCGATTTTGACAATTTTCGGTAACCCTGTTTGGGCCCATATGGGTACAAATACTTCAAAATTTCAGGCCGTTAGCTGTTAAAATGGAGGAGTTATACACCAAAATGTGTATATCTGAATAATCGGATGTTGTGGAACTATATGTTATAGTGGTCCGATCTTGACAATTTTCGGTAACCTTGTTTGGGCTAAAATGGGCACGTCTACTTCAAAGTTTCATGTCCTTAGCTATTTAAATGGGGAAGTTATGCACAAATTACATCCAAAAATTTCATGTATATCTGAATAATCGGTTGTTTTCTATATGTTATAGTGGTCCGATTCGGCCGGTTCCGACAAATGATCAGCTGCATATAACAACATACCTGTATTCCGAATTTCATTCAGATATCTCAAAAACTGAGGGACTAGTTCGCGTTCACACAGACGGACGGACGGACAGACGGACAGACGGACCGACGGACAGACGGACCGACGGACAGACGGACATGGCTTAATCGACTCAGCTCGTGATGCTGATCATATCGGTATATATTTTGGTGGGTCCCCCACGCTTCCTTCTGGTACTTTCGACACAAATTTTTTGGCACTAAGTTATAATACCATTTCATTCTCATGAAAGGTATAATGATCAGGGTGAAAAGAGAAATCGATTGAGCCATGTCCGTCAGTCCGTACGCACTCTAACTCGCGCAAAAATTGAGATATTTTGATGAAATTTGGAATGCAGGTTGGTATCGAGACTGGCACGGTTGGTATTGAAAATGGGCGAAATCGGGCCATGACCACGCCCACTTTTCCTATATAGAAAATATAGGAAATTTGGTATATCAGCCACTAATATAGCTGGAGCGATGAAATTTCACCCACGTATTGCGCTCAGGCCCTTATGAAGAAATTTGATGAGATTTTGGAAAATGGGCGGTGCCACGCCCACTTATTAAGGGACAAACATTGAAAGTTTTATATGTCATAACTCAGAAACGGTTGAAGATATATCGATGAAATTTGGTATGCGTGATTTGCTTACTCAGAAAAATGTTTTGACGGAAAATTATCAAAATCGGTTGACGGCCACGCCCACTTTTATATATGGGAACTATAAAGGGGCCTAATAAAAACATTTTAAGCAATATCTCTGTCAATTATAAAAATCTATCGCTGAAATTTTGTGGCATGAGTCCAACTATGGACATAAACCAAAACACACAAAAATGTTGGAAAATGGGCGGTGCCACGCCCACTTATTAAGGGGAAAATATTGAAAGTTTTGTAAGTCATAACTCAGAAACCGTTAAAGATATATCGATGAAATTCGGTACGCGTGATATATTTACTTAGCCAAATACGTGGACGAAAAATTGCCAAAATCGGTTGATGACCACGCCCACTTTTATATATATGTATTTTAAAGTGGCCTAATAAAAACATTTTAAGCGATATCTCTGTCAAATATAAAGATAATTCATCGAAATTTTGTGGCATGAGTTCCACAATAGACTGGAAAAAAATAGAAAAAATTTGGAAAATGGGCATGGCACCGCCTCTTTTTAGACAAAGGAATATACGAGATTTCTTAGCCTTTAACTCGACAAATAATTGAGATATAATGACGAAACTTGGTTTATATACTTTTATAACTTGTGCTAATAGACACGCAGAAATTTATTGAAATCGGTTTATAACCACGCCTACTTTTTAACAAAGATATTTCTGGAACACCCTTTGGCAATTTGTTCCTTTGTCTAAAAAGAGGCGGTGCCATGCCCATTTTCCAAATTTTTTCTATTTTTTTCCAGTCTATTGTGGAACTCATGCCATAAAATATCAATGAATTATCTTTATATTTGACAAAGATATCGCTTAAATTGTTTTATTAGGTCAGTTTATTATACCCATATATAAAAGTGGGCGTGGTCGTCAACCGATTTCGCTAAAATTTTGAACATGTATTACCACAAGTAATAAAGGTGTACACGCGATGTTTCGTCATTATATATCAAGTCGAGGTATTGGCTAAGAAAGCTCGTATATTCCTCCTGGTGCCACGCCCATTTTCCAAAATTTTTATGTTTTTCGTTTTATGTCCGCAATTGGACCCCTGCCATAAAATTTCAATGATATATCTTTATATTTGACAGAGATATAGCATAAAATGTTTTTATTAGGTCACTTTATATAATAACATATTATAGCGGTTTTCTTAGATCTAAAACGTGCTTTCGAAACCATTGATCAGAACTTGCTACTAAAAAAATTGTTTAACATTGGTATTAATGGTAAGGAGCTCAAATGGTTTGAAAGTTTTATTATGAATAGGAACCAACGAACAGCGATCGGATCCTCTCTATCCCATAGTAGACAGGTATCAGTCGGTCTGCCGCAAGGTTCCGTACTTGCTCCCATTTTGTTTAACATCTACATTAATGATATACAAGAATGTATCAAATATTCTAACATAATAACTTTTTGGTTGCTTGTTTTTCCGACAGGGTAGGAATATGATGTGTTGTGGAACGATTTTCCGTCATCCCTTGTCAAGTTTGGTTTGGAGACAAACCGGTTTCGGCTAATATGCGCCATCTTCAGTGTCTTCTTTCGTTCTGAGTTATTTTGTGTAAGTTCGATAGTATTTATAGTAACTAACTTCCATCGTTTTGTTCAGGTACTTCGTGTTCATGTGATGTGTTCGTGCATTCGTGCGTGTGTGTGTGTGAGTCTGTGTTGTGTGTTTAGGTATGCAAATCTATTTTTTGTCATATTTTCATTATTGTACCCTCATTAACCAAGTAGGTAAAAGTCCGTTATTGTCCGTTTGTGTGTTGTTTTGTTTATGTCGGTTTTAGGTCTTTTGTCCTCTTTCGGGTATAGTAGCTTAAGCGGTTCAAATAATGTATCCGATGCGGTGTTTATTTGTTCATTTATTATTTTACCTACGAATGTTTTTTGTTTGTATATCTCCATATTTTCTAATATGTTAAGTCGTCTTCCTTTATGCTGTATGTGGAGAACTTTAGCTGTTTTTCCTATTTTCATGGGTGTACACTTGTTTTCTGCCATGTGGTTGGCGAAATTTGATTCCACTGTCGTTGATGATTTTCTTATTTTCTTATTGTAATCCCTTATGTGTTCTCGATATCTCGTCTTGATTTGGCGTCCTGTTTGTCCTATATAACTGTTTTGGCATTCGCAAGTCAATTTG
The DNA here is from genome assembly GCA_960531455.1 of Urophora cardui. Taxonomy (NCBI): domain Eukaryota; kingdom Metazoa; phylum Arthropoda; class Insecta; order Diptera; family Tephritidae; genus Urophora; species Urophora cardui. Next base: position 82,733,527 of record OY482673.1, read on the forward strand.
TATACGCCTTGTTTGTCAAAGAGGTCTTCCTTGTTAATGTTGTTTCGTAGAAGTTTTCCCATATTGTTCCTCGTTTTAAATGCTGCATTAATGTTATATTTTTGGAAAACTTTAGCCAACTTGTAAGATGTTGCTCCGGTATATGATAGGACTGTCCATTTCTTCTCTTCTTTTTCTTTGGTTTCTGATCTTCTTGAATTTATGTTTTTTTGTATTTTCTTCACTAAACTTTTTTGATATCCGTTGTTCTCTGCGATTGTGTATATTGTGCTCAGTTCCTTGTTGTAAGCTTCTTTTCCTAACGGTGTTCGTTCAAGTCGTGTTAATAAATGTCTGAAAGCGGCGTTCTTGTGCTGTTGAGGATGGTTAGATTTATTGTGTATTATTGTATCTGTTGCTGTGGGTTTTCTGTATATTTCGTAAGTAAATTTGTTAGTCTCTTTGTTTATTTTAATTGTTAGGTCCAGGTAGTTGATTTTTCCATTTTTCTCTGTATCCATAGTGAATTTTATATTTTTGTGTTGGCTGTTGAGGTGCTCCAAAATTTGTTCTTCTTTATTTCCCGATATTAGGCAGATGATGTCATCTACATACCTGGCATAAAAATTGACTCCCAAATTTGCCGTCAGTTCTTCCATATAAATTTCTTCCAAATGTTGCATAAATACTTCCATAAGGATAGCTGATGTGGGGCTACCCATGCCTAGTCCGTGAGTTTGTCTGTATATTTTATTGTCAAATTTAAAATAATTCTGGTCCAGGGTTACTCTCAGCGTATTTACTATCTCTGTAGCAATGTCTTTGTTCGTTTTCTCTGTCAGTATTTTAGTTAAAGTTTTTAGTGTTTCTGTCGTTGGTATCGAAGGGTATAGATCCTTCACGTCAAATGATACCAGTTTTGAGTCCTTGGGTACGTTCAGGTTGTTCAGTTTGTTGACTAGTTCCGTCGTGTTTTTGATTGTGTATTTATTGGATAGGTCTAGTTTCTCGGTTAGTAGCTTGTTTAGATGTTTTGATAGTCTATATCCTGGTGCCGACTTATGGTTTACTATTGGTCGCATAGGTGTTCCTGCTTTGTGGATTTTAGGTAGTGCGATCAGTGACGGGGCCGATGGATTCATTGCCGTGAGAGTGTAGGTCATCTTGTTGTCTATTATATTCTTCGCTTGTTTTATTGCACGCTTTATTGCCATTTGGTATTCTTCCGTTGGGTCTTTCCTTATCACTCGACAGCCCATTTCTTTGATGAGTTGACCCGTTTTCGCGGTGTATTCCTCTTCGTCCATTAGCACCGTTGTATTTCCTTTGTCTGCTTTTGTTGCTATCACCTTATTATCGATTAGTTTCTTCCTTAATACTTTTGCCGTTTTATTGTCGTCCGTTGCCATTTCATTTCCAGCAGCTTTTATACTCTGCTATACTGATACTATCACTAGTACCAAACGAAGAACAGGAGCACGCAAGGCATCTATGCAGACGCATAATCGAAAAGAGTATAAAAGCTGCTGGAAATGAAATGGCAACGGACGACAATAAAACGGCAAAAGTATTAAGGAAGAAACTAATCGATAATAAGGTGATAGCAACAAAAGCAGACAAAGGAAATACAACGGTGCTAATGGACGAAGAGGAATACACCGCGAAAACGGGTCAACTCATCAAAGAAATGGGCTGTCGAGTGATAAGGAAAGACCCAACGGAAGAATACCAAATGGCAATAAAGCGTGCAATAAAACAAGCGAAGAATATAATAGACAACAAGATGACCTACACTCTCACGGCAATGAATCCATCGGCCCCGTCACTGATCGCACTACCTAAAATCCACAAAGCAGGAACACCTATGCGACCAATAGTAAACCATAAGTCGGCACCAGGATATAGACTATCAAAACATCTAAACAAGCTACTAACCGAGAAACTAGACCTATCCAATAAATACACAATCAAAAACACGACGGAACTAGTCAACAAACTGAACAACCTGAACGTACCCAAGGACTCAAAACTGGTATCATTTGACGTGAAGGATCTATACCCTTCGATACCAACGACAGAAACACTAAAAACTTTAACTAAAATACTGACAGAGAAAACGAACAAAGACATTGCTACAGAGATAGTAAATACGCTGAGAGTAACCCTGGACCAGAATTATTTTAAATTTGACAATAAAATATACAGACAAACTCACGGACTAGGCATGGGTAGCCCCACATCAGCTATCCTTATGGAAGTATTTATGCAACATTTGGAAGAAATTTATATGGAAGAACTGACGGCAAATTTGGGAGTCAATTTTTATGCCAGGTATGTAGATGACATCATCTGCCTAATATCGGGAAATAAAGAAGAACAAATTTTGGAGCACCTCAACAGCCAACACAAAAATATAAAATTCACTATGGATACAGAGAAAAATGGAAAAATCAACTACCTGGACCTAACAATTAAAATAAACAAAGAGACTAACAAATTTACTTACGAAATATACAGAAAACCCACAGCAACAGATACAATAATACACAATAAATCTAACCATCCTCAACAGCACAAGAACGCCGCTTTCAGACATTTATTAACACGACTTGAACGAACACCGTTAGGAAAAGAAGCTTACAACAAGGAACTGAGCACAATATACACAATCGCAGAGAACAACGGATATCAAAAAAGTTTAGTGAAGAAAATACAAAAAAACATAAATTCAAGAAGGTCAGAAACCAAAGAAAAAGAAGAGAAGAAATGGGCAGTCCTATCATATACCGGAGCAACATCTTACAAGTTGGCTAAAGTTTTCCAAAAATATAACATTAATGCAGCATTTAAAACGAGGAACAATATGGGAAAACTTCTACGAAACAACATTAACAAGGAAGACCTCTTTGACAAACAAGGCGTATACAAATTGACTTGCGAATGCCAAAACAGTTATATAGGACAAACAGGACGCCAAATCAAGACGAGATATCGAGAACACATAAGGGATTACAATAAGAAAATAAGAAAATCATCAACGACAGTGGAATCAAATTTCGCCAACCACATGGCAGAAAACAAGTGTACACCCATGAAAATAGGAAAAACAGCTAAAGTTCTCCACATACAGCATAAAGGAAGACGACTTAACATATTAGAAAATATGGAGATATACAAACAAAAAACATTCGTAGGTAAAATAATAAATGAACAAATAAACACCGCATCGGATACATTATTTGAACCGCTTAAGCTACTATACCCGAAAGAGGACAAAAGACCTAAAACCGACATAAACAAAACAACACACAAACGGACAATAACGGACTTTTACCTACTTGGTTAATGAGGGTACAATAATGAAAATATGACAAAAAATAGATTTGCATACCTAAACACACAACACAGACTCACACACACACACGCACGAATGCACGAACACATCACATGAACACGAAGTACCTGAACAAAACGATGGAAGTTAGTTACTATAAATACTATCGAACTTACACAAAATAACTCAGAACGAAAGAAGACACTGAAGATGGCGCATATTAGCCGAAACCGGTTTGTCTCCAAACCAAACTTGACAAGGGATGACGGAAAATCGTTCCACAATACATCATTCTAACATAAAGTTATTTGCCGATGATACGATGCTTATGCTAAGTGGAGACAATATCTCTGAAATATCCAATAAGTTACAGCATGATTTAAATGAGGTTTACAACTGGTTATGTTTGAACCGTTTGAAATTGAACGTCGATAAAACCAAATTTATGGTTATATCAAGACGCAATTTCGAGAATACGCAGCTTCAGAATTTGTGTATAAATAATGATCAAATTGAAAGGGTTAGCATAATGAAATATATCGGCATTAAAATTGATCATAAACTGACCTTCAACGAGCATATTGATTACACTGTAAGCAAGATAGCTAAAAAAATATACTTTATGCAACGCACCTGCAAATACTTAAGTAGAAGGTACAAAATTTTGGTTTATAGGTCTATAATTGAACCGCATTTCATTTACTGTCCAACTGTACTCTTTATTATGAGAGATAGTCAAATCCATAAATTGCAAAAGCAACAAAACCGTGCAATGAGATTCATTCTTAAAAAAAGTTATGACACGCCAATAAGAGCTATGCTACCAAGTCTGAACTGGTTGAGTATTAAACAACAATTGTTTTATCATACAATGAAATTTATCAAAAATACTGACCCGCCAGACGTTGTTCTGCCTAAAATGTATTCCTATAAAGCCTAAAGGAAAGGTCCTAGATTACCGTGTTGCCGTATCCCTATCCCTATCCTTATACCTATCCCTATCCCTATTCCTATTCCTATCTCTATCTCTATCCGTATCCCTATCCCTATCCCTATCCCTATCCCTTTCCCTTTCCCTATCCCTATCCCTATCCCTATCCCTATCCCTATCCCTATCCCTATCCCTATCCCTATCCCTATCCCTATCCCTATCCCTATCCCTATCCCTATCCCTATCCCTATCCCTATCCCTATCCCTATCTCTATCCCTATCCCTATCCCTATCCCTATCCCTATCCCTATCCCTATCCCTATCCCTATCCCTATCCCTATCCCTATCCCTATCCCTATCCCTATCCCTATCCCTATCCCTATCCCTATCCCTACCCCTATCCCTATCCCTATCCCTATCCCTATCCCTATCCCTATCCCTATCCCTATCCCTTTCCCTATCCCTATCCATATCCATATCCATATCCCTATCCCTATCCGTATCCCTATCTATCTCTATCTCTATCTCTATCTCTATCCCTATCCCCATCTCTATCTCCATATCTATCTCTATCTCTATCTCCATCTCTATCCCTATCCCTATCCCTATCCCTAATCCCTATCCCTAATCCCGAATCCCTAATCTCTAATCCCTATCCATATCCCTAACCCTGTCCCTATCCCTATCCCCAAGGCCGTAGCCAGGATTTCATTTTGGGGGGGGATTAACTAAAAAAAAAACATTTCAAATTCAAATTACATACATATCTGCCCCGTTTGCTATGCTATGTGCATGAATAATTAGGTTTCGCTTATCACCCATATTTAATTGTTATTGCAAAATCCAATTAATTTCACCAAATTTATCTGTCAAATAAAATTTTCGTCAGCTGATTTTCAGTGCAACCAGCTCCCTGTCAAAGCTTCAGAGGGTAAAAAGTGTGAGTTTTTTACACCACTGAAGTGTACATTTTTAGGAAACGAAAACAGGGTAGCAAGTGAAAAACTTATGTAGTTTTTTTACACTAAATTACCACTAGATCCACTAGCCTAATAAAACCACTAAAAAAAAAGAGACATATTCTGTTTGACGTTTTACCTTCATTTTGCAAACGAAAACGGAAAATTGAAGAGTGTAACAAAAATGCGCATTTTTTTGATGAAACGAAATCACCATTAATTTCAATGGTAAAATTTTAAATTAAGCTCTTACCCAATTAAGTTAATTATAAGTTTATGATTTTGTTAAACAATTTCTTAGACATGCCAAAAGCAAAACCGCAGTTATCTATATCTTCTGGAAACAGGCGCCGTTTAGAGAACTCACGGTTGCGTGGAATGCAGAGGAGACATGTGGCGATTCATACGAAATCAGCATTTAACTACAGACCGGATTTAAACTATATGGAACATTCTTCCCTTTTCATGGGTCGTATGAGTGAAATTTGCGTTTTTTTGTAAATCCCAAGGGCAAACATTTAGCTATATTGGGGTAGACCTTCGCAACGAGGTGTTTTCTCACGGTAAAATGTATGTCGCTCTGTCGCGAACTGGTTCACCACAAAACCAGAGTTTTCTTATACCTGGAAATGGCAACAAAACAAAGAATGTTGTGTTCACGGAAGTTTTTAATTAATGAACAAGATGTACCTTATTTTATGAACTAATTTGCCTACTAATGTACACAGAGCCAAATAATCCTCATAAAAATAAGAAGATTGTCTCTTTGAACAGCTTCGTGGCCCAAAAAGAGGACAGAAGTCAGAGACGAAGATATTTCCATAGAGATTTCTTCTTATTTTTGGGAGGTAAATCTTTTTAATTTTATTTAAAAGTATACCTTCTTTCAATAAATAGAAAACTTCTTACTCAATTTTTCGAAGATATTTCCATAGAGATTTCTTCTTATTTTTGGGAGGTAAATCTTTTTAATTTTATTTAAAAGTATACCTTCTTACAATAAATAAAAAACTTTCTACTCAACTTTTCTTTACGCACTATTGTTGTCGACTGTGAACCGCTAACTCAGTTTACATATGTATGTATATAAGACTAACTTTATAATAAATTTAATTAGATAACCTAATAAAAATAAGAAGAACGCCCTCTTTATTAATTCAAGGAGATATCCACATATATATTCGAAGATTTCTTCTTGATTTTATTAAAAAGACTATCCCATTAAAAGTAAGTAGGGATTCTTCTTAAAGAAAAACTATAGAGATATCTTCTTACTTTTGTTCTATTTTATTGGGTGGTTTTCGCTCTGTGTAGGTACCAAACGTTGTTTGAATTATTATAACTTTGAGTTTTTTGTTGTTAATAAATGTATTGTTTATAACGTTGTTTAATTTTAAAGTGTTTGCATTTCATCTAAAGGAGGGTGGTATATTACAGTCCTTGCAGAAAACAAGCACAAAATATGAATGTGTAACCCATTTTTACACTCTATTCAAAGATAAACATCAGTATATTTAATTTTTGCGGCGCAACGAAGTAAGCCGGGTACTTGCTAGTACATACATAGATACAAATAATAATTGAGACTAACTTTTTACATGATTTCTATGCTTCTAAAAAATACAATTAAGCATATTTATATTATAAAAAAAATTTAATCGCATTAATTTCGGGGGGCGATTGATCCCTGCCATCCCCCCCCCCCTAGATACGGCCTTGCCTATCCCTATCCCTATCCCTATTCCTATTCCTATCCCTATCCCTATCCCTATCCCTATCCCTATCCCTATCCCTATCCCTATCCCTATCCCTATCCCTATCCCTATCCCTATCCCTATCCCTATCCCTATCCCTATCCCTATCCCTATCCCTATCCCTATCCCTATCCCTATCCCTATCCCTATCCCTATCCCTATCCCTATCCCCATCCCTATCCCTATCCCTATCCCTATACCTATCCCTATCCCTATCCCTATCCTATCCCTATCCCTATCCCTATCCCTATGCATATCCCTATCCATATCCCTAACCTTAACCCTAACCCTAACCCTATCCCTACCTCTATCCATATACCTATGTCTATTCTAACCCTCCAGACTTTCTAGGGTCACCCCTGGTCCACATTTTGGTTGATATTTCGGAAAACGGGTCGCATAGGGTCTTGAAAATCACCTTTTTTTTAAATACTCACCAACACCTTTTATTTGATACCCATTTTGTAGAAAACCCGTTTGGGGTCACACCTGGTTCATATTTCAGAAAATTCCTCGAATACCGGGTCTTATATGGGACCAATAACTACACCTTGTTAAAGCACTCGTCAACACCTTTCATTTGATACCCATATCGTACGAACCCGTTATAGGGTTACCCTGGTCCACATTTTGTGGAATATCTCCAAAACCTTCCCGGATTCTTATACTTTTTTTGGCCATAAACCATGTCGGGCCCACTCGAAAACCACGTGCAAAATTTCATTTAATTCAGTCCAGCCGTTCTGGAGTTAAATCATCAGGGAGGAAAATGCGACTTATTTTTATATTATAGATTAACGATTTTTCACTACTTCATTGTGTATACAACTTCAAAAATATATAATTTTAGTATTCAGTTTAAGGCTGCACGATACACAACATTTTTAGTTTTCTGTTCCGGATATTTATTTTCACTGAGTATTGGCTATTTTCAATAAGTAAGTAAGAGGATTGATATAGTATACCTCCATAATGGTTTTCAGGCCCCTCCTCCAACCCTTTTAGATATATTCAGCCTCAAAAGTTTAGTACGTATGGGAGGTGCAATGCCCCATTTTTCGATAAATCTTTTTTTTTTTTTGGGTGAACATGGTATTGATATCGTATATCTGCATAGTGATTTCTATGTACATGCCATGAACGCTTTTAAGAATATTTAGCCTTAAAAATTAAGAACGCATGGGAGGAACCGCGCCCCCTTTTCCCAAAACTACTGTTTTTTTCATAAGCACGCTATTGATATCGTTAATCTCCTGATCAATTTTCAGGTCCCAACCTTAAACGCTTTTATAGATTTTCAGCTTGAAAAATTAAGTTTGTATGGGAGGTACCACGCCCCCTTTTCCGATAACCTACACTTTTATGCGCAAAAATTGTTTTGATATCATATAGCTCTGTACCAATTTCCAGGTCCCTGACTTAAATCCTTTTAAAGATATTCAGCTTAAAAATTAAGTGTTGTTGGGAAGTTCCACGCCCCCTTTTCGTTTAACTCCTATTATTTTGCGTTAATATGGAATTGTTATCGTTTATCTCCACACCAATTTCCAAGCCCCTAGCGTAAACAATTTTAGAGATATTCATCATGAAAAATTAAGTTTTTATGGGAGGTGCCACGCCCCTTTTTCCGATAACCCCCACTTTTATGCGTGGGAATGGTTTTGATATCATTTAGCTCTATACCAATTTTCAGCTCCCTACCTTGAACTGTTTTGGAGATAATCAGCTTTAAAAATTAAGGTTGTATGGGAGGTGCCACGCCCCCTTTTCTGATAACCCCCACTTTTATGAGTGAGAAGGGTTTTGATATCACCTACCTCTATACCAATTTTCAGCTCCCTACCTTAAACTGTTTTAGAGATAATCAGCTTTAAAAATTAAGGTTGTATGGGAGGTGCCACGCCCCCTTTTCTGACAACCCCCATTTTTCTGAGTGAGAAGGGTTTGATATCACCTACCTCTATACCAATTTTCAGCTCCCTACCTTAAACTGCTTTAGAGATAATCAGCTTTAAAAATTAAGTTTGTATGGGAGGTGCCACGCCCCCTTTTCTGATAACCCCCACTTTTCTGAGTGAGAAGGGTTTTGATATCACCTACCTCTATACCAATTTTCAGCTCCCTACCTTGAACTGTTTTAGAGATAATCAGCTTTAAAAATTAAGGTTGTATGGGAGGTGCCACGCCCCCCTAATATTTTTTAATTTTTTCTTCGACTAAACCTTCGCGGGGGTAACAACAAACAAACCCCCCTAAGGAAGTATTTCATTTGGTTCAGCCGTTTTCAAGTTTTAGCGTTTCAATTAAATACCAAATCATTTTTATATATATAGATTATAAACGGTAATTTACCTGATTATCTTAAAAGTAACATTAAATATGTGAATAATATACATTCCGTAAATACTAGAAATAGAAATGATTTCAACCTGCCTGCTTACAAAACAGAAGCAGATAAATGTAACTTGTACTACAAGGGATTGAAATGTTATAATGAACTGCCCAATGATGTCAAAGCTAGTAATATAAATGAATTCAAAAGAAAATTGTATAACTATTGCAAGTCCCTTCCTATCTAATACGAGTATATATAGAAAAAAAAAAAAAATAAATAAAAAAATTATAATAATGTAAACGACAGGGTCCTTTCTGGCTCAAGTGTCCTTAATGACACGCTGGCCCCTTTACTGGGTAAATTTCATTAAACTTAACCTATACACGGTAGGCAGGAAGCGACGATAGGTTGCATGAAAATGTCGAGAAAAAAGGAAAGTGGGGTTGTGTTATGTGATGTTTATAGATGAAACATCCGTTGAAATTAAAATCCGAGCTGCTCCTTTTTCAAGGATATCCACATTTTTTGTTTTTTTTGAAAGGATCAAATATTGAGGAAATCGAAAATTCGCCACCGTCCAAATTTTTCCGATTTCAATACATTATTTGGTCGCTGAGGGATACAAAAAAAGGTATTAAAAAGAAAAAAGGGCACCTGTAGTGGAAAAATCCAATGTGAACAGGACCTAAAGGATAACCACTGAAATATAAAATAACACAAAAAGTTCCCACTTTAATTTGCGTATAACTCCTAAAATGTTAACTCTACGTGAAAATTCCTTATAATATGTTTCATTCAGAATAAATAAGGGAATATTTCTTTGATGTACCTGCTGTGGTTAATGCACTTTGGTCCATCTAAAGTGAAAATTTCAAAAAAAGTACTTTTTTTTATGGTGCTATTTTAAGTTCAAATATTAATTTTTACGATATTCCCATGCAACCTATTGTTGCTTACCGCCCACCGTGCACAGCTAGCGCGTATTTCAGCTCTAATTCTTTTTAATATTAACGTATAGATATGTAGGAATGAGAATTAGATCATTAGACTAAAATATTTACATAAACTAGGAAAATATTTGAACTTAAAATAGCACCAGAAAAAAAAGTACTTTTTTTGAAATTTTCACTTTAAATGGACCAAAGTGCATTAACCACAGCAGGTACATCAAAATTGTATATCAAAGAAATATTCCCTTATTTATTCTGAATGAAACATATTATAAGGAATTTTCACGTAGAGTTAACATTTTAGGAGTTATACGCAAATTAAAGTGGGAACTTTTTGTGTTATTTTATATTTCAGTGGTTATCCTTTAGGTCCTGTTCACATTGGATTTTTCCACCACAGGTGTCTTTTTTTCTTTTTAATACCTTTTTTTGTATCCCTTGGCGACCAAATAATGTATTGAAATCGGAAAAATTTGGACGGTGGCGAATTTTCGATTTCCTCAAAATTTGATCCTTTCAAAAAAAACAAAAAATGTGGATATCCTTGAAAAAGGAGCAGCTCGGATTTTAATTTCAACGGATGTTTCATCTATAAACATCACATAACACAACACCACTTTCCTTTTTTCTCGACATTTTCATGCAACCTATCGTCGCTTCCTGCCTACCGTGTATATCAATTAAACACTCCCTACTGAGTGAAAAATGTATTCCGAATGGAGCTTACTGTTCTTCATTACAGTTTAACTATCCTTACATGCTTTACTGTGTTTGGGATAGGACTTAGGTTATAAGAAATTTTATATTTCGAAATATTTTGTATAATTGTGAAAACTAGGCTTAATTTTTAGCTGTAAGAATAAATAAATAAACAAATAAATAAATAAATAAAAATGGGCGTGGTCGTCAACCGATTTTGGCAATTTTTCATCCACACATTTTCCTAAGTAAGTATATCACGCATACCAAATTTCATCGATATATCTTCAACGGTTTCTGAGTTATGACATATAAAACTTTCAATGTTTGACCCTTAATAAGTGGGAGTGGCACCGCCCATTTTCCAAAATTTCATCAAATTTCTTCATAGGGGCCTGAGCTCAACACGTGGGCAAAATTTCATCGCTCTAGCTATATTAGTGACTGAGATACCAAATTTCCGATTTTTTCTATATAGGAAAAGTGGGCGTGGTCATGGTCCGATTTCGCCCATTTTCAATACCAACCGTCCCAGTCTCGGTACTAACTTACATTTCAAATTTCATCAAAATATCTAAATTTTTGTGCGAGTTAGAGTGTTTAAAGACGGACGGACGGACAGACGGACGGACGGACATAGCTTAATCGATTTCTCTTTTCACCCTGATAATTTTGATATATATAAGTCTATATCTATCTCGATTATTTCATTCTGTTACAATCCACCGTTATGTGATTAAAACTATAATACTCTGTGTACTAGTACAGCTGAGTAAAAAAAAACCTAAAAAGCACGCTTTAATCTTAAAATCGCACTAAAAATTGAGAAATAATTTAATATAAAAACAAGTAAGGAAGCCTAAGTTCGAGTGGAATCGAACATTACATACTCAGCTGTATGCTGTCATTGTTTGTTTGCGTTTGATGGATTTTATATAAAGCGAGTGCTGCATAGAGTGGGCGTAGCCACGCCCATTTTCAAAATTTTTATCAGTCATCCAACTAAGCATATGAATATTATTCTTTGTGCAAAATTTCATTCCTTTATGACTTCCAGTTACAAAGATGTAACGTTACAAATTTCCAAAGCGTGTTCCAGAAATACCTTTGCTAAAAAGTAGGCGTGGTCATAAACCGATTTCAATAAATTTTTGCGTTCGCAATGAACATTATTGTTGGTATTTATTTTATGTATATACCAAACAACGTTAACAATTTTACTTGAAAGAGTTTTTAGTGCTTAGCACGAAGTTTTTATTTTAATTCAATTTTTAATTGTTGGGGTAAGAGGAAAAAAATTCAACAACTATTTACAGCGAGGGTTGAGTGTATAGCTATTTCACGAAAAACCATTTTCGATCATCAGCACTCTTTTCGGAAGTGGATGCACCGGGGATTGAACCCGAGTCCATTCCATCTTCAGCCGCAATGACCCAACGCATAAACACACTCGGCCATTGAGACTCTGTGCAAGCTGTTGGATTTTCCCCACTTTTGCCTTTTTCATTTTCAACATTAACGTTAGTGTGTATCTGCTTTTTGCATATATTCTCCACAAACGTGCTGAATTTTTGTTGTAGGCAGTTCGCAATGAACATTGTTGTTGGTATTTATTTTATGTATATACCAAACAACGTTAACAATTTTACTTGAAAGAGTTTTTAGTGCTTAGCACGAAATTTTTATTTTAATTCAATTTTTTTCCTCTTACCTCAACACCTCCCATACAACCTTAATTTTTAAAGCTGATTCTTTCTAAAACAGTTCAAGGTAGGGTTATCAGAAAAGGGGGCGTGGCACCTCCCATACAACCTTAATTTTTAAAGCTGATTATCTCTAAAACAGTTCAAGGCAGGGAGCTGAAAATTGGTATAGAGGTAGGTGATATCAAACCCCTTCTCACTCTGAAAAGTGGGGGTTATCAGAAAAGGGGGCGTGGCACCTCCCATACAACCTTAATTTTTACAGCTGATTATCTCTAAAATAGTTTAAGGTAGGGAGCTGAAAATTGGTATAGAGATAGGTGATATCAAAACCCTTCTCACTCAGAAAAGTGGGGGTTATTAGAAAAGGGGGCGTGGCACCTCCCATACAACCTTCATTTTTAAAGCTGATTATCTCTAAAACAGTTCAAGGTAGGGAGCTGAAATTGGTATAGAGCTAAATGATATCAAAACCATTCCCACGCATAAAAGTGGGGGTTATCGGAAAAAGGGGCGTGGCACCTCCCATACAAACTTAATTTTTCATGCTGAATATCTCTAAAATTGTTTACGCTAGGGGCTTGGAAATTGGTGTGGAGATAAACGATAACAATTCCATATTAACGCAAAATAATAGGAGTTATACGAAAAGGGGGCGTGGCACTTCCCAACAACACTTAATTTTTTAAGCTGAATATCTTTAAAACAGAGTTTGATTTTCCTAAGCACGCGTGCGGAAGCTTTTTATAGCTTTCACACCGACAGCCTCACACCGACGCACACTGGGGCCACTTATATATATGAGGACGCTCAAAATTCTGAAATCAACTTTTTTACATCAGAATCACTTTATCTGCACTAAAGCAGTTAATCTATAGCATCTTAACCCATTGACGGTCATGAGTTAACCCGTTGGTGACCTATGTTTTTTATTTTAGTTTCGAGTTTAATTTTCTTGAATCAGAATCGGTATATCGATACTAAAATAGTAAATCCCAAGAATTTTAACCCCTTAACGACCACGCATTAGCCCATTTTTAACCAAATTTTTTCACTTAATTCTTAGATTAAAATATTTAAATCATATTAGTTGTATCTACACTAAAACTAGTAATCTTTGGAATCTTAACCCATTAAAACGGTCATGAATTAACCCATTGGTGACCAGCTTTTTTTAAGATCTGTAAATAAATTATTTAAATCACAATTAGTATGTCTGTGGTATGGTGGCCGCTGTGGTGCAGTGGGTAGAGTGCTCGCCTGCTATGCCATAGGTCTCGGGTTCAAACCCCAGTCCAAGCAAGCACCAAAAAAATTTTTCTAATTAGTAAAAATCCAATTATTGGTTTCTTAAGAGCAGCGGTCACCTCTCGGCAGTGGGCGGCATACCCTCCGAGAGTATTTCTGCCATGAAAAAGCTTCTCATAAAAAATGCATTCGCCGTTCGGAGCCGGCATAAAACTGTAGGTCCACCCAATTGGTAGGAAAAACAAAAGGAGCACACCTCGAATTGGGGCAGAAGCTCGGCCATAAAACTCGTCAGAGTCATAATAGCGCCATTGTATTATATTATATTATTATATTAACCCATTAGCGGCTATTTATTAACCCATTGATGAAATATGCAGGTGCAGGTACATATGTATGTATACAAAAATGGTTTTCTCCAATTTTTTGTTTCGAGATATTAAAAATTTTCTGTTGTCACAAGTATGTTTATATGGGAATTAGGAGTTTCACCGTTAGCGTTTTAAGCAGAACACGTATTTCCCCACACATTTTCATGCCTAACATAAAAAAAAAACAAAATTGGAGTAACACAACTTGTGCTTCAAAGAACTCATATTGTAATCCAACTTACAAGTCTAAATTAAAGAAACCTGGCTTGCCAAGTAGCCTTAACCACAATTTGTAATTAAAGTAACCAGTAAATAATGAATCAACCAAATTTAAGATAGAACAGAATCAAATTCAACCAGATATAGGTGTTTTTTTTTAACTAAAATTGGAATGCAACTTTTAAACTCACTTTTTTTTAAAATGCGCACTTTGCTTTTGGTTCTGAACTCGTATTCTTTGTCACAAAGGACCATATTTTACTACTGCATTTTTACATTTGCTACTTAAAAAAAATCAATTTTGAAAAAAAATATTTAAAAAAAGAGGTACGTTTAGTTTTATACTAAAAATTAATTTTTTAAAACATCTAGTTCCAAAAAAAAACACTCATCGATTATGTAAGCTTCACTTAATGTTATGGAAAAAGCAGAATAATAAAATTTTATATCCTTCTCTTACACCAACTATTTCAAATACACATTAAAATTTCACACTTTGGAAAAAAATTATTTTTTGGAAAATTTGCCATGTTTGTGTATGGATAACTCCCAACTGAAAAACGATAGAAAGCTGAAAATTGGGCCAGAAGTGTAGAATTTTATAGGGAACAATACTGCGTTTTTATTTTGTTGAAAAACTCAGTGTGCGACGAGTCAAAGCACTTCGTTCACGCAAAGAAATTTTGCAAATTTCTATTCAGTCAGCATAGAGCTGTTGAGCTAGCAGGTTGTGTTGCTCGAGCAGCCTCTGAATGCTTGTAAATGATTGTGTGTTGGGGGTGGTTTTTTTATTTGGATTTTTTTACGTAATATTTTTATTAGAAATCATGATTTTGCATTTCGTCTCATATTTTTTTATTTTATTTTTTTTTTGTTTGTGGTTTTTTGTGAAGTTAATAATAAAAATACTAACCATTTGTAATTTAAAAATTTTAGTTTTCGACAATGATTGAGTTTCTTTTGGGTGTAGCCAAGAGCTTTTGTGCTTTTAACACATGCACAATGTTTGAAAGTATTAGTGTGATAATCCCTGCTTTAAAAGGATTTAAGTCAGGGACCTGGAAATTGGTACAGAGATATATGATATTATCAAAACAATTTTTGCGCATAAAATTGTAGGTTATCGGAAAAGCGGGCGTGGCACCTCCCACGCGTTCTTAATTTTTAAGGCTAAATATCCTTAAAAGCGTTCATGGCATGTACATAGAAATCACTATGCAGATATACGATATCAATACCATGTTCACCCAAAAAAAAAAGAAAAGATTTATCGAAAAATGGGGCATTGCACCTCCCATACGTACTAAACTTTTGAGGCTGAATATATCTAAAAGGGTTGGAGGAGGGGCCTGAAAACCATTATGGAGGTATACTATATCAATCCTCTTACTTAGTGAAAATAGCCAATACTCAGTAAAAATAAATATCCGGAACAGAAAACTAAAAATGTTGTGTATCGTGCAGCCTTAAACTGAAAACTAAATTATATATTTTTGAAGTTGTATACACAATGAAGTAGTGAAAAATCGTTAATTTTCTATTAAAAATAATACCGGTGTAATAACAATTTTTGAAATGAAATTAATAAAAAAAAAGCACGCCGGCGTCGCCGCCGCCGCTGAAATTTTTTTGGAATGACGCCGCCGCCGCTGGAATCACTGGCGGCGTATATGTCTATTATAAACGCGGAAAGAAGCTGGTAAAAGGCAGCATTGCCGTTTTGTGGGTAATTCCCCAAATTTGGAGATTTTTTTAAAATTTGATTCCTATGTAGAAATCCCTGTGTTTAAAAGTAATGTAAATACGAACATTTTTTTTTTTAAATGTTCATTGTAGAATTGCAAAATCAAGAAAAATCATTTTTAATTTAAAAATTTTTATTTCTATTTTAAGCACTATGAGATTTTGAACCAAAAACTTATGTTTTTTTCCATTCATTTTTAATTTAAACATTTTCTTTTTAAATCCCAAATACATTTTAATTCCAAAAATTTCATTTTTAATTTAAAAAATTCATTTCTAAAATAAAATAACTTGGTTGAAAACGTGCATTATAAAAATAAAAATTTTATTTTATTTAGTTTAACGAGCACAGGCCCTGGTTATATTTTATTTTTTATTTTTTAGAAACTAGAAAAAAACTTTTTAAGCATGGATGTAACTACAGCTGTTTCATCTTAGATCCCTCTAAGACTCATCAGGTTACTTTTGCTTCTGCCAAGACTCGAACTTGCGCACCTTGCAGTACAATAACTACAGTTCTAACCGCTGAGCTATTGCCTGCCTTCGACATCTGATAGAAAATTTGTTGCTAGTTTCTTTCCTACTATAATTCGTTTCTAACTTATGCACATACATATGTACATATTTACATATTATTGTATGATTAAACATAAGTAGCGAATAAAGTGTAGGGATGTTCAAATGAACTTAATTTTTTATTTTAATTTATTTAATTTAACGAGCACAGGCCCAGGTTATATTTTATTTTTTATTTTTTAGAAACTAGAAAAAAACTTTTTAAGCATGGATGTAACTACAGCTGTTTCATCTTAGATCCCTCTAAGACTCATCAGGTTACTTTTGCTTCTGCCAAGACTCGAACTTGCGCACCTTGCAGTACAATAACTACAGTTCTAACCGCTGAGCTATTGCCTGCCTTCGACATCTGATAGAAAATTTGTTGCTAGTTTCTTTCCTACTATAATTCGTTTCTAACTTATGCACATACATATGTACATATTTACATATTATTGTATGATTAAACATAAGTAGCGAATAAAGTGTAGGGATGTTCAAATGAACTTAATTTTTTATTTTAATTTATTTAATTTAACGAGCACAGGCCCAGGTTATATTTAAAGCTGATTCCACATAAAACTTTTTCCGCTTTGCGTTACGCCGCTTTCTATGTCAAACAACGCAAAACTGAAAAACTATGCCACAATGAACGCTGAAACATCACTCAAAAAATATTTATTTTCTGAAAAATCTTTCATTCTGCGTTTTATTTACAAAAAAGTAAATAAGAAAATAAAAATCTATTAAATTATTTTTCAATTGTGTGAAATTTTAATTTGTTTATTTACATTTGAATTAAAGTGAAACTGAAAAAAAATTTCAACGCCCCTAAAAGTTGAGATTTGGGCAACTTTGTGCTTTACGTAACTTCGGCGTTGCGTTACTTTTTGTTATGTGAGAAACCTCATATAGATACATGTATTTTAATCTCAGCTGTCACGCAGAAAGTGTCACGTAGCGCAACACAAAGTTCTATGTGGAATCAGCTTTATTTTTTATTTTTTAGAAACTAGAAAAAAACTTTTTAAGCATGGATGTAACTACAGCTGTTTCATCTTAGATCCCTCTAAGACTCATCAGGTTACTTTTGCTTCTGCCAAGACTCGAACTTGCGCACCTTGCAGTACAATAACTACAGTTCTAACCGCTGAGCTATTTCCTGCCTTCGACATCTGATAGAAAATTTGTTGCTAGTTTCTTTCCTACTATAATTCGTTTCTAACTTATGCACATACATATGTACATATTTACATATTATTGTATGATTAAACATAAGTAGCGAATAAAGTGTAGGGATGTTCAAATGAACTTAATTTTTATTATTACAAGCTTTTATTTAACTTCACTTTTTGTATGTATGTCGTGGAATTTTGCAACGAACATTTAAGATACTTCTAGTTGAGCTAGGTACTTGAAATTTGGAACATAGTTCAGGACCCGAAGACAATGCAATGTGAAATAAAAAAAAATCCGATAGATGGCGCTGGTGTCGAGATATTTGTAAAATTCGTATTTACCGACCGAATTTGTTCATATTCGGTATATATATTGCCTATGAGAAAGTAAATACATCCGAGGAAAAAAATCGCCGCTAGGTGGCGCTGGTGTCAAGATATTTGTAAAATTCGTATTTACCGACCGAATTTGTTCATATTCGGTATATATATTGCCTATGAGAAAGTAAATACATCTGTGGAAAAAAATCGCCGCTAGGTGGCGCTGGTGTCAAGATATTTGTAAAATTCGTATTTACCGACCGAATTTGTTCATATTCGGTATATATATTGCCTATGAGAAAGTAAATATATCCGTGGAAATAAATCGCCGCTAGGTGGCGCTAGTGTCAAGATATTTAGAAAATTAGTATTTATGAACCAGATTTGTTCCTATTTTGAACACGTATTACGAAGTAATCTATTCACAAAAGAGTATAGTAAAACCAGATATTAGATGTAATATGCATTGTAAAACTAAAAAGGCAAAAATAAAACAAAGTAAAAAAATTTTTTTAAAAAAGCTTTTATTTAATATTAATATAACAATTTACTAAAAAGGAAAAAAATAATTTTTTTATATTTTTGAACAAGATTTATATTAGTCCTTAGTTCATTTGGATCTTAATTTCAATCTAAACATACATTTAACGTATTTCTTCAAAGCATTTCTGTATATGTATCAACATAAATAAAAGCGCGGGTACTCATTACATATTCATGTTATAAAACCGTATTGGCGAAATGGAAGGAAGCGATAAAAACTTTAAATTCCAATTACGTAAGATATGCATTACGTAAAGAGCACCCGCGCTTTTATTTATGTTGATACATATACAGAAATGCTTTGAAGAAATACGTTAAATGTATGTTTAGATTGAAATTAAGATCCAAATGAACTAAGGACTAATATAAATCTTGTTCAAAAATATAAAAAAATTATTTTTTTCCTTTTTAGTAAATTGTTATATTAATATTAAATAAAAGCTTTTTTAAAAAAATTTTTTTACTTTGTTTTATTTATTTTAATTTATTTAATTTAACGAGCACAGGCCCAGGTTATATTTTATTTTTTATTTTTTAGAAACTAGAAAAAAACTTTTTAAGCATGGATGTAACTACAGCTGTTTCATCTTAGATCCCTCTAAGACTCATCAGGTTACTTTTGCTTCTGCCAAGACTCGAACTTGCGCACCTTGCAGTACAATAACTACAGTTCTAACCGCTGAGCTATTGCCTGCCTTCGACATCTGATAGAAAATTTGTTGCTAGTTTCTTTCCTACTATAATTCGTTTCTAACTTATGCACATACATATGTACATATTTACATATTATTGTATGATTAAACATAAGTAGCGAATAAAGTGTAGGGATGTTCAAATGAACTTAATTTTTTATTTTAATTTATTTAATTTAACGAGCACAGGCCCAGGTTATATTTTATTTTTTATTTTTTAGAAACTAGAAAAAAACTTTTTAAGCATGGATGTAACTACAGCTGTTTCATCTTAGATCCCTCTAAGACTCATCAGGTTACTTTTGCTTCTGCCAAGACTCGAACTTGCGCACCTTGCAGTACAATAACTACTAGACTGGCCGCAAATTTTTTTTTCTCGAATTCTATTAATAAACACTGCCTAAAAGGTGAGGTATGGTATAAGAAATAACGTCCTATTTTTTTATTCAGATCGCACCAAGCTTTGTTGACCCTCATCAAGCTTAAAAGGTTAAAAAATTTTTTCTTTAATTAATTTTTTATTTTTTTATTTTATGAAATTTCAAGAAATTAAGAATAATAAAAACAATATCAATTCAATAAAATGGACTTTTTGTGAGACGGAAATGTCTTACGATAATGTTCAACTACTTGCAGTAGGAATTGTTTATCCTCTTCGTCATACGTTAAGGTACGGTTAAAGTCTGTTATCAACTTAACTGCCCTTTCGGCTGCATCGTTCACCACTGCCAAAGTTTGACATGCCGATTTCGCTTTGCGATAATCATCTTTGGTTTGCCACGTAGAAGGATCCGAATTTATAAATGATGTATTAATATTCAAAGAAATGCTTTCATCGAAAAATGATAACCCAACAATTTCCTCACTCAAGTACCACAAATGGTTTTTAATCTTATGCAACAAGGCATTAGAAACTTCTTTATCAAAATATAAAATGGCATCTTTTATTAATTTGAGATCTTGTGCTGGTGCATCTATTGCATTAATGCATGTAAACCAATATGGAACGTAAATGTTTGTCAAGAAGATACAAATACTGCGAAGGTTTTTCAATTCCGATGAAGTCAATTTGAACTGATCGCGAAACAAAAATATTTTATAGCAATATATGCATTTCGACATGAACCTAGCATGCGATGTTGCTCCGGGTTGGCGTACTTTAGTAAAGTTTGGAACATTTTCTCCAATAAAAAGCAATGACAGTTGGAGAAGCTCCTAATAATCGGACCTTGAACTTTTTGATTTTTCGTACAACCGATACACAACTTCATACAACAGCTCCAAAAACATTGCGATTTCCAGCGCAACATGCTCATGTTGTATAAAAAATTGCAAGGTGTGTGGCTGGCATCATGACGATCGGATAGTGTACGCACACTATTCATTGTGGTTCATGTACGAGTAACATAGTTCTCATAATAAAGCGAGTTGTTGTACTTCACTACAAGAAAACCAAACGAGTAAGGTCCGGTTATAGTTGCATAGCACAGCAGCGCACAACATAAGAACTGTCACATACGAAATCTGTTTAATGGGATTTCCGTGTAATCGATTACTCAACGCATAGCGGCACAGGGCACAGCATAGAAGTCTGTTGAATTTTGATTTCTGTGTTATGTGCTATGCGATTTGACATTTGGCAACACGAATGTGTGTGTGCTGAGTGTGCGAAGGGTTGCACGCAAGGCTAATTTATATAGGTTAACTTACTAAACAGCTGATTTTTCACTTTTTTCTACTGTTTTACTTTAATAATGGTGCTTATATCAAACTGGGATCAATTTTGAGCATGGTGCAATATGATTTCTACAAAGGCGAACTATGATTTTGACAGAAGAACCACAGAATACACAAACAATTTACATGGAGTGTGTATGTATGTATGTACGAATGTCGGGATGCGAAAACTTTTATTAATTAACCATGGTTGCACGTCTATGCGAAGTATAATCAGCTCTATGCGCTATATGTTTTGCGCTGCCCTGCTTTGCAATGCTATGCAAGTATAACAGGGCCTTAACTCGTTTGGACATATGAATGTACTCATGCAACAGTCTACTGACTACTGCTGACTATTTCTGGTAAAACTGTCAAACGATCAGCTGTTTGGAAATTTACTTCCCTGCTGGAATATATAGACTCATTTCAACATTTGTCTCAGCACGTTAAGAGCAGGGTGAAAAACAGCAGCAATGTCTTGGAATTTGATTGTTTTTGCTCGTTAAGTACCGTTATATTCACTTAGCAACTCACTGATACTTTGTTTTAGGTGTAGAAAACGCAAGAAGGGCTCAGCAAGAGAATTTTTATCTCTCAAAACAGACATATTAAAAAAAATCATGTTCAAGGTTAAAAAATAAAATTTTCCATACATTGGGCTCAATGAGGGTCAACTAGACAACAACGGATCGGGCCAAAAAATTAAGGCCGTCTTTTTAACCCTAAACCTCATATTTTAAGAACTGTTAATATACAAATTTCAACAAAAAAAAAAAATCCATACATGCTGCGGCCAGTCTAATAACTACAGTTCTAACCGCTGAGCTATTGCCTGCCTTCGACATCTGATAGAAAATTTGTTGCTAGTTTCTTTCCTACTATAATTCGTTTCTAACTTATGCACATACATATGTACATATTTACATATTATTGTATGATTAAACATAAGTAGCGAATAAAGTGTAGGGATGTTCAAATGAACTTAATTTTTTATTTTAATTTATTTAATTTAACGAGCACAGGCCCAGGTTATATTTTATTTTTTATTTTTTAGAAACTAGAAAAAAACTTTTTAAGCATGGATGTAACTACAGCTGTTTCATCTTAGATCCCTCTAAGACTCATCAGGTTACTTTTGCTTCTGCCAAGACTCGAACTTGCGCACCTTGCAGTACAATAACTACAGTTCTAACCGCTGAGCTATTGCCTGCCTTCGACATCTGATAGAAAATTTGTTGCTAGTTTCTTTCCTACTATAATTCGTTTCTAACTTATGCACATACATATGTACATATTTACATATTATTGTATGATTAAACATAAGTAGCGAATAAAGTGTAGGGATGTTCAAATGAACTTAATTTTTTATTTTAATTTATTTAATTTAACGAGCGCAGGCCCAGGTTATATTTTATTTTTTATTTTTTAGAAACTAGAAAAAAACTTTTTAAGCATGGATGTAACTACAGCTGTTTCATCTTAGATCCCTCTAAGACTCATCAGGTTACTTTTGCTTCTGCCAAGACTCGAACTTGCGCACCTTGCAGTACAATAACTACAGTTCTAACCGCTGAGCTATTGCCTGCCTTCGACATCTGATAGAAAATTTGTTGCTAGTTTCTTTCCTACCATAATTCGTTTCTAACTTATGCACATACATATGTACATATTTACATATTATTGTATGATTAAACATAAGTAGCGAATAAAGTGTAGGGATGTTCAAATGAACTTAATTTTTTATTTTAATTTATTTAATTTAACGAGCGCAGGCCCAGGTTATATTTTATTTTTTATTTTTTAGAAACTAGAAAAAAACTTTTTAAGCATGGATGTAACTACAGCTGTTTCATCTTAGATCCCTCTAAGACTCATCAGGTTACTTTTGCTTCTGCCAAGACTCGAACTTGCGCACCTTGCAGTACAATAACTACAGTTCTAACCGCTGAGCTATTGCCTGCCTTCGACATCTGATAGAAAATTTGTTGCTAGTTTCTTTCCTACCATAATTCGTTTCTAACTTATGCACATACATATGTACATATTTACATATTATTGTATGATTAAACATAAGTAGCGAATAAAGTGTAGGGATGTTCAAATGAACTTAATTTTTTATTTTAATTTATTTAATTTAACGAGCGCAGGCCCAGGTTATATTTTATTTTTTATTTTTTAGAAACTAGAAAAAAACTTTTTAAGCATGGATGTAACTACAGCTGTTTCATCTTAGATCCCTCTAAGACTCATCAGGTTACTTTTGCTTCTGCCAAGACTCGAACTTGCGCACCTTGCAGTACAATAACTACAGTTCTAACCGCTGAGCTATTGCCTGCCTTCGACATCTGATAGAAAATTTGTTGCTAGTTTCTTTCCTACCATAATTCGTTTCTAACTTATGCACATACATATGTACATATTTACATATTATTGTATGATTAAACATAAGTAGCGAATAAAGTGTAGGGATGTTCAAATGAACTTAATTTTTTATTTTTATTTATTTAATTTAACGAGCGCAGGCCCAGGTTATATTTTATTTTTTATTTTTTAGAAACTAGAAAAAAACTTTTTAAGCATGGATGTAACTACAGCTGTTTCATCTTAGATCCCTCTAAGACTCATCAGGTTACTTTTGCTTCTGCCAAGACTCGAACTTGCGCACCTTGCAGTACAATAACTACAGTTCTAACCGCTGAGCTATTGCCTGCCTTCGACATCTGATAGAAAATTTGTTGCTAGTTTCTTTCCTACTATAATTCGTTTCTAACTTATGCACATACATATGTACATATTTACATATTATTGTATGATTAAACATAAGTAGCGAATAAAGTGTAGGGATGTTCAAATGAACTTAATTTTTTATTTTAATTTATTTAATTTAACGAGCACAGGCCCAGGTTATATTTTATTTTTTATTTTTTAGAAACTAGAAAAAAACTTTTTAAGCATGGATGTAACTACAGCTGTTTCATCTTAGATCCCTCTAAGACTCATCAGGTTACTTTTGCTTCTGCCAAGACTCGAACTTGCGCACCTTGCAGTACAATAACTACAGTTCTAACCGCTGAGCTATTGCCTGCCTTCGACATCTGATAGAAAATTTGTTGCTAGTTTCTTTCCTACTATAATTCGTTTCTAACTTATGCACATACATATGTACATATTTACATATTATTGTATGATTAAACATAAGTAGCGAATAAAGTGTAGGGATGTTCAAATGAACTTAATTTTTTATTTTAATTTATTTAATTTAACGAGCACAGGCCCAGGTTATATTTTATTTTTTATTTTTTAGAAACTAGAAAAAAACTTTTTAAGCATGGATGTAACTACAGCTGTTTCATCTTAGATCCCTCTAAGACTCATCAGGTTACTTTTGCTTCTGCCAAGACTCGAACTTGCGCACCTTGCAGTACAATAACTACAGTTCTAACCGCTGAGCTATTGCCTGCCTTCGACATCTGATAGAAAATTTGTTGCTAGTTTCTTTCCTACTATAATTCGTTTCTAACTTATGCACATACATATGTACATATTTACATATTATTGTATGATTAAACATAAGTAGCGAATAAAGTGTAGGGATGTTCAAATGAACTTAATTTTTTATTTTAATTTATTTAATTTAACGAGCACAGGCCCAGGTTATATTTTATTTTTTATTTTTTAGAAACTAGAAAAAAACTTTTTAAGCATGGATGTAACTACAGCTGTTTCATCTTAGATCCCTCTAAGACTCATCAGGTTACTTTTGCTTCTGCCAAGACTCGAACTTGCGCACCTTGCAGTACAATAACTACAGTTCTAACCGCTGAGCTATTGCCTGCCTTCGACATCTGATAGAAAATTTGTTGCTAGTTTCTTTCCTACTATAATTCGTTTCTAACTTATGCACATACATATGTACATATTTACATATTATTGTATGATTAAACATAAGTAGCGAATAAAGTGTAGGGATGTTCAAATGAACTTAATTTTTTATTTTAATTTATTTAATTTAACGAGCACAGGCCCAGGTTATATTTTATTTTTTATTTTTTAGAAACTAGAAAAAACTTTTTAAGCATGGATGTAACTACAGCTGTTTCATCTTAGATCCCTCTAAGACTCATCAGGTTACTTTTGCTTCTGCCAAGACTCGAACTTGCGCACCTTGCAGTACAAAAACTACAGTTCTAACCGCTGAGCTATTGCCTGCCTTCGACATCTGATAGAAAATTTGTTGCTAGTTTCTTTCCTACTATAATTCGTTTCTAACTTATGCACATACATATGTACATATTTACATATTATTGTATGATTAAACATAAGTAGCGAATAAAGTGTAGGGATGTTCAAATGAACTTAATTTTTTATTTTTATTTATTTAATTTAACGAGCACAGGCCCAGGTTATATTTTATTTTTTATTTTTTAGAAACTAGAAAAAAACTTTTTAAGCATGGATGTAACTACAGCTGTTTCATCTTAGATCCCTCTAAGACTCATCAGGTTACTTTTGCTTCTGCCAAGACTCGAACTTGCGCACCTTGCAGTACAATAACTACAGTTCTAACCGCTGAGCTATTGCCTGCCTTCGACATCTGATAGAAAATTTGTTGCTAGTTTCTTTCCTACCATAATTCGTTTCTAACTTATGCACATACATATGTACATATTTACATATTATTGTATGATTAAACATAAGTAGCGAATAAAGTGTAGGGATGTTGTTACATCCATGCTTAAAAAGTTTTTTTCTATTTTCTAAAAAATAAAAAATAAAATATAACCTGGGCCTGTGCTCGTTAAATTAAATAAATTAAAATAAAAAATTAAGTTCATTTGAACATCCCTACACTTTATGCCTGGTTTTCACTAGGTCATATATGACGTCAAATATGGTCAAACAAATGAAAACGGGTTGGCATATTGTGTCAAATGCGTTTGCAGTCAGTTTTGACCACTCGCTGTCATATAAAATGACAGCCATATGAAAACACTCAAATTGTAGTTTGCCAGCGCATTGGGCAACATTTGACACGCAAACTTCATTTGCCAGCGTGTTGGCAAACTTTTTTCGTTTGTCAAGCTCACAGCTGATTCGCAGGGCCACGGAGCGTGTCAAGGACCGAAGAGCTAAGGAGCTATGGCTTTTTCACGGAGCGGAGCTGGAGCTAAAATTATAGGTAGAAGCTGGTCTTCATCTAAAGTGATAAAGTAATAAATTTTTAAAGTTTATCAGTTTATCCGCATTTTACATGAAACCACCTTGGTAAATAATTGTTTAAACTCTTGTCAGTGTCAACTTGATTAATAGATAAAAAAATCCAATAAAATAAACAAAAAAAAAATGCCGAAGGAAACCACAATTTCTTCTTTTAAATTGAAAAAGTAAAACTGACAATGTGTCAGACTTGAGTTTTACCGAAATTTATAAATTTACGCAACAAAATCGTTCGGTAAAGTGATAAACTTTGCTTAAATATATTTTCATACAAATTTTGACAGATAATTTATTACAATTAATATTTTATCACTTTACCGCATTTACCAGCAGTTTACCACTTTAGATGAAGAACCTTAATATTTTATTGGAATTCATAAAAAAATCTAAATGAGCAAAAAATGTTTCAATGCATATAAAAAATTTGTAGATGTATTGAGCTTTGTACTTTCAATACGAGAGCGTTTAGCTTTAGAGAATAAAGGTAGGTTTAAAACCGAAGATGGTTTTAAAGCGATCCTAGATTATGCCAAATAGTATCGAGTTTACCTTTATCTCAGGTAAGCGTTGAGCGTCTCTTTTCATCATTAAAAATTGTCGTATCTGATTTAAAACAGTCTTGTCGATTTGAAGCGGAGCCAATATATAAAAAATCGGAGCGAGAACGGAGCCCTATGCAAAAAAAGGATGGGAGCTAATGCCTATATGACACTACGTTTTTTTATTGTTTTTTTTTGGTGTGGAAAATCCACCGAACGTCAAAATACAAAAACAATTCTTCTGTAGGTTGAAAAGAGACAAAAACTCCCTCAAAAACAATTTGATTGACATTAAACTTCAAACTAAATGAAAATAATATTTATTTCAAGAATTAATTTTTTTTGGAAATTTGAATTTAAATCACTGAAATAAAAGTTATGAAACTCAGATGGCAGAGTAGCTGTGTATTCCATGTTATAAAGAGAAGCCAGTGCGCAGTATACTTTTTCTTCCGGACTTCTTCTTTCCCCTTACGGCCAAAGCAGAAGCTTATAAGAGGCAAATTTAAAATTTGTATTTCCATATATTTTTTATTTTATATATAATTTATTTTATAGTTGTCAAATTGAAACAATTGTCAGAAAAACCTGCCGAATGCAAAAAAACCTACGGAAATACAAGGTGGCTCGTTGGTTTTTAACCGCCTAGATGGTATTTTGTTGGTATTTCGTTTGGTTTTTTCAATATAGCTTGTTCGCTTTCGCCAACGCAAAACTGTATTTGACCATCTCCTTCACTCAAAAAAACCTTGTAGAATACCGGAAAAAAACGTAGTGTCATATGGGCATAAGAGCAGCAAAAAATTTTGGAAGCGGAGCAAACGAAAAAATCCTTTGCACCGGGGCCCTGGTTTGTCGAGCGCACAGCTGATTGTGATTGTGCGAGTATTATAAATTTATTTATTTATTTTGTTAATAGTATTTTAATATTAGAAAATGGAAGAGTTATTAGTAAACGATTTCCAAGTTTTTGTGCAACCTAGAAATACCACCACCACAAGAAAACCACGGGTGAGAAAACTGACCTTGCTGTCCGGCTGTCAAAAGCTTTTACTTCACGTTTGACATGAGAGATGAAAACGGACTGTCAATCAACTGACACCAAAATTTGACGGCAATCTTTGACCCACACTGCTCTATCGACTTCATGTCAGTTTTTGAAACGTAATGAAAACACATTTGACTCAAAATGACATATTGTCATCTAGGACAGTGATTTGACGTCAGTGAATTTGACCTAATGAAAACCAGGCTTTATCGCTACTTATGTTTAATCATACAATAATATGTAAATATGTACATATGTATGTGCATAAGTTAGAAACGAATTATAGTAGGAAAGAAACTAGCAACAAATTTTCTATCAGATGTCGAAGGCAGGCAATAGCTCAGCGGTTACTGTGTAACCTAAATCAAACGCACGCCGTCAATTTACTGTCAAAAATTTCTCATGCCCATACAACTTGTATGGGAGTAACCGAAATTGAACGGCGTGCGTAAAAAGCAAATTCGACGCCCAATTTTTGTTTTGCGTGACAGTTGAAATTAAGCATTGTGGGTGATTGTTTGCAAAAAAATTGACACTTGCTTTTGATATCGTGTCTGTTAGGTACATATTCCACAAAATAACAAGATTTTCTCTGATTTTCTGTATTTTTCTATTTCTTTATCTGAACACGCACGCAAGTCAATTTCGGTTCAACGCATATGAAAAATTTGCGTGCGTGCGTTAAATTGACGACTTGCGTTTGATTTAGGTTACACAGTTAGAACTGTAGTTATTGTACTGCAAGGTGCGCAAGTTCGAGTCTTGGCAGAAGCAAAAGTAACCTGATGAGTCTTAGAGGGATCTAAGATGAAACAGCTGTAGTTACATCCATGCTTAAAAAGTTTTTTTCTAGTTTCTAAAAAATAAAAAATAAAATATAACCTGGGCCTGTGCTCGTTAAATTAAATAAATTAAAATAAAAAATTAAGTTCATTTGAACATCCCTACACTTTATTCGCTACTTATGTTTAATCATACAATAATATGTAAATATGTACATATGTATGTGCATAAGTTAGAAACGAATTATAGTAGGAAAGAAACTAGCAACAAATTTTCTATCAGATGTCGAAGGCAGGAAATAGCTCAGCGGTTAGAACTGTAGTTATTGTACTGCAAGGTGCGCAAGTTCGAGTCTTGGCAGAAGCAA
The DNA here is from genome assembly GCA_960531455.1 of Urophora cardui. NCBI lineage: Eukaryota > Metazoa > Arthropoda > Insecta > Diptera > Tephritidae > Urophora > Urophora cardui. The sequence goes on from OY482673.1 coordinate 82,762,714, forward strand.
AAGTAACCTGATGAGTCTTAGAGGGATCTAAGATGAAACAGCTGTAGTTACATCCATGCTTAAAAAGTTTTTTTCTAGTTTCTAAAAAATAAAAAATAAAGCTGATTCCACATAGAACTTTGTGTTGCGCTACGTGACACTTTCTGCGTGACAGCTGAGATTAAAATACATGTATCTATATGAGGTTTCTCACATAACAAAAAGTAACGCAACGCCGAAGTTACGTAAAGCACAAAGTTGCCCAAATCTCAACTTTTAGGGGCGTTGAAATTTTTTTTCAGTTTCACTTTAATTCAAATGTAAATAAACAAATTAAAATTTCACACAATTGAAAAATAATTTAATAGATTTTTATTTTCTTATTTACTTTTTTGTAAATAAAACGGAGAATGAAAGATTTTTCAGAAAATAAATATTTTTTGAGTGATGTTTCAGCGTTCATTGTGGCATAGTTTTTCAGTTTTGCGTTGTTTGACATAGAAAGCGGCGTAACGCAAAGCGGAAAAAGTTTTATGTGGAATCAGCTTTAAATATAACCTGGGCCTGTGCTCGTTAAATTAAATAAATTAAAATAAAAAATTAAGTTCATTTGAACATCCCTACACTTTATTCGCTACTTATGTTTAATCATACAATAATATGTAAATATGTACATATGTATGTGCATAAGTTAGAAACGAATTATAGTAGGAAAGAAACTAGCAACAAATTTTCTATCAGATGTCGAAGGCAGGCAATAGCTCAGCGGTTAGAACTGTAGTTATTGTACTACAAGGTGCGCAAGTTCGAGTCTTGGCAGAAGCAAAAGTAACCTGATGAGTCTTAGAGGGATCTAAGATGAAACAGCTGTAGTTACATCCATGCTTAAAAAGTTTTTTTCTAGTTTCTAAAAAATAAAAAATAAAATATAACCTGGGCCTGTGCTCGTTAAATTAAATAAATTAAAATAAAAAATTAAGTTCATTTGAACATCCCTACACTTTATTCGCTACTTATGTTTAATCATACAATAATATGTAAATATGTACATATGTATGTGCATAAGTTAGAAACGAATTATAGTAGGAAAGAAACTAGCAACAAATTTTCTATCAGATGTCGAAGGCAGGCAATAGCTCAGCGGTTAGAACTGTAGTTATTGTACTACAAGGTGCGCAAGTTCGAGTCTTGGCAGAAGCAAAAGTAACCTGATGAGTCTTAGAGGGATCTAAGATGAAACAGCTGTAGTTACATCCATGCTTAAAAAGTTTTTTTCTAGTTTCTAAAAAATAAAAAATAAAAATTTTATTTTTGATTTGTTTTCTCTGAGTGTAAAAGGTATTTAGAATGCGTTATTAATTTGTCTATTTCAAACCTTTTAGTCTTTAACATTGTTTTTTAAATAACTTAAATGCGAAATATTTCAGTGAATCACTGTAATTGATACCTACTCTTTCTGGCTGGAACAGAATTTACCTTTTTTGTTTTTTTTTTTTTTGATTATTGAATTCCCTTTTCAAAAAAGGTTTCTGTCTATATATATAAGGATGAAAGTTTGTTTGTTTGTTTGTTTGTATGTTTGTTCCCTATGGACGCCGAAACTACCGGGCCGATCACATTCAAATTTTGACACAATGATCACCTGATATTAGATTGAAATTATGACCACATTTAATTCTGGTATCTCAACCCCTTCCCGAGATATAGGCCAAAATATGGACCCAGATTCCTCCGAAATATTTTTTTGCATTATTGGTATCAAATTAAAGATATCAATCAGAACTTCAATAGAGAGTTCATTCCGTTCCAATTTTCCAGTCGGTTCTCCAGATAGAGACCAAAACGTGGACCCGGATGACCCCAAATTTTTATACTCAGCTGTACTAGTACACAGAGTATTATAGTTTTGATTTCCTAACGGTGGATTGTAACAGAATGAAATAATCGAGATAGATATAGACTTATATATATAAAAATGATCAGGGTGAAAAGAGAAATCGATTGAGCCATGTCCGTCCGTCTGTCCGTCCGTCCGTCTGTGAGCACGATAACTCGCGCAAAAATTGAAATATTTTGATGAAATTTGGAATGCAAGTTGGTATCAAGACGAGAACGGATGGTATTGAAAATGGGCGAAATCGGACCATGACCACGCCCACCTCCCCTATATAGTAAAAATCCGAAATTTTGTATCTCAGTAACTAATAGAGCTGGAGTGATGAAATTTTACCCACGTATTGAGCTCAGTCCCTTATGAAGAAATATGGTGAAATTTTGGAAAATGGGCGGTGCCACGCCCACTTATTAAGGGGCAAACATTGAAAGTTTTATGAGTCATAACTCAGAAACCGTTGAAGACATATCGATGAAATTTGGTAGGCGGGATATACTTACTTAGGCAAATGTTTGGACGAAAAATTGCCAAAATCGTTTGACGACCACGCCCACTTTTATATATGGGTATTATAAAGTGGCCTAATAAAAACATTTTAAGCGATATCTCTGTCAAATATAAAGATATATCATTGAAATTTTATGGCAGGAGTCCAACTATGGACATAAAACAAAAAACACAAAAATTTTGGAAAATGGGCGTGGCACCGCCTCCTTTTAGAAGCAGGAATATACGAGATTTCTTAGCCCATAACTCGACAAATAATTGAGATATTATGACGAAACTTGGTGTGTACACTTTTATCACTTGTGGTAATAGACACGCAAAAATTTATTGAAATCGATTTATGACCACGCCTACTTTTTAACAAAGATATTTCTGAAACACCCTTTGGGAATTTTTAACGTGAAATCTTTGTAACTAGAACTCGTAAAGGAATGAAATTTTGCACAAATAATAATATTCATATACTTAGTTGGATAACTGATAAAAATTTTGGAAAATGGGCGTGGCTACGCCCACTTTATGCAGCACTCACTTTATATAAAGTACAACGTGTTTCCATTAAACGCAAACAAACAATAAAAGCATACAGCTGAGTATCTAATGTTCGATTCCACTCGAACTTAGGCTTCCTTACTTGTTTTTCGTAATATTGGTATCAAATTAAAGGTGCTGATCAGGGTATCCATATATATTTTACACTATACGGATATCTCAATCGGTTCCCGGGATTGAGGCCGAAACATGGACCTAAATAGCCCCCGAAATATTTTTGACCATTATTGGTATCAAATTAAAGGTATCAATCAGAGCTTCAATAGGGAGTTCATTCCATTCCCATTTCCCGGTCGGTTCTCTAGATAGAGACCAAAACGTGGACCCGGATGACCCCAAATATTTTTTCGTAATATTGGTATCAAATTAAAGGTGCTGATCAGGGTATCCATTTATATTTTACACTATACGGATATCTCAATCGGTTCCCGGGATTGAGGCTGAAACATGGACCTAAATAGCCCCCGAAATATTTTTGGCCATTATTGGTATCAAATTAAAGGTATCAATCAGAGCTTCAATTGAGAGTTCATTCCATTCCAATTTTCCAGTTGGTGCTCCAAATAGAGACCAAAACGTGGACCCGGATGGCCCCAAACATTTTTTCGCAATATTGGTATCAAATTAATGGTATAAATCAGAACTTCAATAGGGAGTTCATTCGATTCCAATTTTACAGTCGGTTCTCTAGATAGAGACCAAAACGTGGACCCGGATGACCCGAAATATTTTTTCGCAATATTGGTATCAAATTAAAGGTACTGATCAGGGTAGCCATACATATTTTACACTATACGGATATCTCAATCGGTTCCCGGGATTGAGGCCGCAACATGGACCTAAATAGCCCCCGAAATACTTTTGACCATTATTGGTATCAAATTAAAGGTATCAATGAGAGCTTCAATAGAGAGTTCATTCCATTCCAATTTTCCAGTTGGTGCTCCAAATAGACACCAAAACTTGAACCCGGATGGCCCCAAATATTTTTTTCGCAATATTGGTATCAAATTAAAGGTATCAATCAGAGCTTCAATAGGGAGTTCATTCCATTCCAATTTTCTAGTCGGTTCTCTAGATAGAGACCAAAACGTGGACCCGGATGACCCCAAATATTTTTTCGTAATATATTTTACACTATACGGATATCTTAATCGGTTCCCGGGATTGAGGCCGAAACATGGACCTAAATAGCCCCCGAAATATTTTTGGGCATTGTTGGTATCAAATTAAAGGTATCAATCAGAGCTTCAATAGAGAGTTCATTCCATTCCAATTTTCCAGTCGGTTATCCAAAATATACCGGATGGCCATGTAAAGTTGTTGATAAGGAACGTGAGACGGGGAGAGAGAGAGAGTAGTATAAGAGGAGGAAGAGATAGGGGAACGGGAAATGCTGACTGATGGGGAGACCGATAGGGAAGGGAGTGGCATAGTGTGATTTGTCGCAGCGAAGTGTGACGGGTATTTGCTAGTTGATAATAAATTGAAATATTTAGTTTAAATGTTTATTTAGTTAATTTTTAGAGTAATATAAATGACTGTCACTCTCGTTCAATTCAGGGCACAATAATGAATGCAGACATTTCGAAAAATAAAGCTGTTATATATAGATATGTTAAATTAAGATTTATATAAAGTAGAGCTCTCGATTTTTTTTGAACATTTTCGAGTAGCCCGAACAAATGCTGTTCAAATTCTCGAACACTTGTTTGTTTGTTTATTATCCGTATGTTTCCACGGGCTTTTGAAGTTTGTATTTTTCGTTTGTTTATTTTTTTTTTGTTGTCTTCATATGTATTTTTTTGATTTTTATTTTCCTGATAAAAATTTTTTTGTCTGTAAGCTCGAATGCTCGAATGTTTGTACGGGCATTTGAACAACACACGAGCCTCAGACAAATTCGATCTTTTCGAATTGTTTGATACCCGAGTATCTAGAGCTCTAATATAAAGGTCGATATATCGATAATATCGATGTTTTTTCTCAAAAATATCGATACTCGTAAACATCGATGTTTTTCCAGCACTACTGATTATTGTTTGTCGTTTTCCACTTTGGTCTACAGTAGGCGCACCAACACACACAACGGAGATTGTTTGAATGTATTTGTGTGCCCACCCCTGCTTTAAAGGTATGCTTAGATTTAAATTAAGATCCAAATGAACTACGTACTATTAAAAATAAATCTTGTTCCAAAATATTAAAATTTTTTTTTTCCTTTTTAGTAAATTTTTATATTAATATAAGCTTAATAAAAGCTTTTTAAAAAATTTTGTTTACTTTTTTTTATTTTTGCCTTTTTAGTTTTACAATACATATTACATCTAATATATGTCAACACTCCCACTATCAATATAGTCAAACAGTTTTTAATATGAAGTGCACTTGCTTAACATTTTGATGGTTTCTCTCAGGCAGTTTTTTTATTATCCAATTCCTCTGGCGTCTTTTAAGTGGTTTTACTATTTTTTTTTTATACGTTGGCGTTGTATGAGTGTTTCAGAATCTCTCTTTTTAGTTTTTGTACTTTCGCGGACTAATCTTAATCAATAGACCGGCTTTATAACTTTGTTTATTGTTGACGATTCCAATGTTTCAAGGTAGTCGGCATTTTTCCGTGTTTGTAGCGTTTCCTGCTACTGTTCCGTTATTCATAAAACTTGCATCAGTATCTCGACACCTGCGCAATTTATCGGGAAAATTTTATTACGGATTTTTTCAAAATAGGAACAAAATTGGTTCATAAATAAAAATTTTCTAAATATCTTGACACTAGCGCCACCTAGCGGCGATTTCTTTCCGCGGATATAATCACTTTATCATAGGCAATATATATTCAGAATATGAACAAATTTGGTCGGTAAATACGAATTCTACAAATATTTGACACCAGCGCCATCTATCGGATTTTTTTCTTTCACATTGCATTGTCGCCGGTTCCTGAACTATGCTCCAAGTTTCAAGTACCTAGATCAACTGGAAGTATCTTAAATATTCGTTGCAAACTTCCACGACATACATACATACAAAAAGTGAAGTTAAATAAAAGCTTGTAAAAATACGGGTCAATTTGAGATAGAAACGATAAAAAAATCAGAGGAAACAAGCAACTTTGTCTCTTTTGTCGAGCAGTGTTATCCACAAAAATTATTTCGTTTCGTTGATAATCAAAAACAAAATATCAAAAAAAGTAAGTATTTCAGAAATTTTCTATTAATTTCACCTTGCAAATTTCTTAAATACGTACTTTTTTAATTTTCTGAAATACAGATGGAAATGGTAGTTTTTTCATTAATCTTATTTTTTTGATATTTTTTTTTCAATATTTTTTTTTTTTAATCAATGAAACCGAATACTCTTCATCATTTTTATACTCAGCTGCACTAGTACACAGATTATTATTATTTTGATTTCCCAAGGGTGGATTGTAACAAGAGGAAAAAAGCGAGATAGATATGAACTTATATATTAGGGCGGAGTGAATTGGGGCTTTTTTTGAAATCATTATTGCTCTACCTGCAGAAAGTTGCCTTTCTAGTACAGAAGTAAGACTGAAAATTATTATTGGCCTAGTCCTTTATTTGGAGGTGCCCTAATTCCATTAAAGAATGGACAAAATGCTCTAGATGCAGAAAATTCATTTGCTAGATAAAATTAATTTGCTAATTTCTCCTAAAAATATACGCAATTTTCCGAAAAAAGTGTTTAAATCAGTGTCTCCAAGCTTATACAAAAAATCTGAAAATTAAAGTTTAATGGAATTGGGGCACCTCCAAATAAAGGACTAGGCATATAATATTTTGCAGTCTTACTTCTGTACTAGAAAGGCAACTTTCTGCAGGTAGAGCAATAATGATTTCAAAAAAAGACCCAATTCACTCCGCCCTTTTATATATATCAAAATGATCAGGGTCAAAAGAGAAATTGATTGCGCCATGTACGTCCGTCTCTCCGACCGTCTGTACGCACTCTAACTCGTGTAAAAACGCCCACTTTTATATATGGGTATTATAAAGGGGCGTAATCAGGGTTGGCAACTCAAAGAAGAAAAATGATTGTACCAGAGCCGTCAAATTATTGTATTTTGAACAAAATTATTGTACATTTCAAAATTACGTCTGCGGCCTAATACTAGGTTCATGCGGATTTGAAATGCAACATTTTGCATTTTCGAAGATAGATTTTCGAAAATCTGCCGCATTTTGTAAATACGCATTTGAGAAGTTCGAAACAAACGGATCTAATAACCCAGATTACGTATATCAGGTGTGGAGGTTTTTTTTGTTTTGACTAATTAAAAAAATATTACAAGAATTTATAATGACTAGAATGCTACCTACTGTCGAAACTCGACAGTTTTTCTAGATGTTTTCTTATGACTAAAGTGCAACTATAGTTTTTGTATAATTGTTTGTTGCTACTGTCACTGTTACTATTTTATTATTGTTCCTGTTGATGCTGCTCCTTTTGTTGCTAATGTCACCGCTACTATTTTGTTGTTGTTGTTGGTGTTGTTGTCGTTACTTGTCTTCACAATTCTCCTACATATGAACTTCTATCTATCTATTTCAGCTCTTTTCTTTCCTAAATTTCTTTCCTACTTATTCTTTCTTATTCTTTTCTTATACTTCTTATTACTTGACTTTGTGTTGTGCTCAAAAGCATGCAACAACAACCACACGTCAATTTTCCAACGACGATTGTGGACGTATTTTCCAACCAATTTTCATGAAAATTGGCGCAGTTCTATTTGAGAGCAATACCTTTCTAATTGTGTGCTTAGTTTTAAAATCGGTTCAGTAGTTTCGACGGAGAAGATGGAACAAAATTTATGAACTTTCTTAAAATAACTGTAAAAACCCGTATTGTTGTTGTTGTCGATGCTACTTTTCTTCTTAATTCCTCTACGTAAATGAATTTTCTTAAAATAACGGTAAAAAACCTTACTGTTGTTGTTATCGTTGTTTCTAGTCTTCCTAATTGCTTCTTTCTATTTCTCGACGTTCCTTTTCCCCCTTTCTTTCTTACTTTTTCTTTTTTATTCTACTTATTCCGTCTATTTCTTTTTGTTATAGTGCTTCTTCTCATTGTCACTGCTAATATGTTGTTGTTGTTGCTGTTTGTAGATATTGTTTTTGTTTGTAGATGTTGTTGTTGCTGTTATATTTGGTGTGGTGTTGTTGTTGTTACTCGTCCTACTAATTCTTCTAACTACGTACATACATAGATACATATGTACATTGTACAATATATGTACATAATTGTCTCATTTTATTTCTACTTTCTTTATTTATTTCTAGCAAATACCCGTCCCGCTTCGCAGCGACGAACAAAGGCTTTTATGTTATAATGGGTCATTCCACTTACCTTTACCTTTACCTTTACCTCTACCTTTATCTTTACCTTTACCTTTACCTTTACCTTTACCTTTACCTTTACCTTTACCTTTACCTTTACCTTTACCTTTACCTTTACCTTTACCTTTACCTTTACCTTTACCTTTACCTTTACCTTTACCTTTACCTTTACCTTTACCTTTACCTTTACCTTTACCTTTACCTTTACCTTTACCTTTACCTTTACCTTTACCTTTACCTTTACCTTTACCTTTACCTTTACCTTTACCTTTACCTTTACCTTTACCTTTACCTTTACCTTTACCTTTACCTTTACCTTTACCTTTACCCTTACCTTTACCTTTACCTTTACATTTACTTTACCGGGACCATCCATCACTATCCGGGCCCACAACTTGAACCATCTCTGGGAAACCGACTTAAAAAATAACAATGAAAATATCTGTATATTGAAGCCCTGCTCGACACCTTTCATTTGATACCAATATCGCTTAGAAACATTCGAGGGTCATCCGGGTCCACGTTTTGACCCATATTTGGGGACCCGGCCTAGGCATCGCAATGAAAATAAGTCTATGTTGAAGGCCTGCTCAGCACCTTTCATTTGATACCCATATTGCTCAAAGATTTGCTGGGTCACTCTGGGTCCACATTTGGGCCTATATTCCGGGAAGTTCCCACTTTTTCAAAATTCTATATACCCTATTATGTGCGCAAATACCACATGAATCTACTGTGAAAATTTCATAAAGATCGGTTGATTACTTTGGGAGTCCATAAAGGACACACACACACACACACACACACACACACACATACACACACACACACACACACACATACATTTTTATATAATAGATATCTTATCCTACTTATTCCTTGCCATTATGTTTTTGTTGTAGTAATTTTGCTACCTTTTTACGTTTTTACTTCTTTGAAACTACACACCACATCCAGCCAAACATGTTCAGAATTGCGTGGTTTGGTGAAAACGCACAAAGTCAGGTACATATGTATTGCCTGGTTTTCACTAGGTCATATATGACGTCAAATATGGTCAAACAAATGAAAACGGGTTGGCATATTGTGTCAAATGCGTTTGCAGTCAGTTTTGACAACTCGCTGTCATATAAAATGACAGCCATATGAAAACACTCAAATTGTAGTTTGCCAGCGCATTGGGCAACATTTGACACGCAAAATTCATTTGCCAGCGTGTTGGCAAACTTGTTTCGTTTGTCAAGCTCACAGCTGATTCGCAGGGCCACGGAGCGTGTCAAGGAGCGAAGAGCTAAGGAGCTATGGCTTTTTCACGGAGCGGAGCTGGAGCTCAAATTATAGGTAGAAGCTGGGCCCTCACTCTGTAGTTCGATTCGAAAGCGAAATTCGATTCGAAAGTACATTCGCACTGTATAGAATATATGGAATAGAATTCGAAAACGAACGAATTTTCTTTCGAATCGAACTACAGAGTGAGGGCCCTGGTCTTCATCTAAAGTGATAAAGTAATAAATTTTTAAAGTTTTCCAGTTTATCCGCATTTTACATGAAACCACCTTGGTAAATAATTGTTTAAACTCTTGTCAGTGTCAACTTGATTAATAAATAAAAAAAACCCAATAAAATAAACAACAAAAAAATGCCGAAGGAAACCACAATTTCTTCTTTTAAATTGAAAAAGTAAAACTGACAATGTGTCAGACTTGAGTTTTACCGAAATTTATAAATTTACGCAACAAAATCGTTCGGTAAAGTGATAAACTTTGCTTAAATATATTTTAATACAAATTTTGACAGATAATTTATTACAATTAATATTTTATCACTTTACCGCATTTACCAGCAGTTTATCACTTTAGATGAACACCCTTAATATTTTATTGGAATTCATAAAAAAATCTAAATGAGCAAAAAATCAATGCATATAAAAATTTTGTAGATGTATTGAGCTTTGTACTTTCAATACGAGAGCGTTTAGCAGGCCTGCTATAGAGAATAAAGGTAGGTTTAAAACCGAAGATGGTTTTAAAGTGATCCTAGATTATGCCAAATAGTATCGAGTTTACCTTTATGTCAGGTAAGCGTTGAGCGTATCTTTTCATCATTAAAAATTGTCGTATCTGATTTAAAACAGTCTTGTCGATTTGAAGCGGAGCCAATATATAAAAAATCGGAGCGAGAACGGAGCCCTATGCAAAAAAAGGATGGGAGCTAATGTCTATATGACACTACGTTTTTTTCTTGTTTTTTTTTGGTGTGGAAAATCCACCGAAAGTCAAAATACAAAAACAATTCTTCTGTAGGTAGAAAAGAGACAAAAACTCCCTCAAAAACAATTTGATTGACATTAAACTTTAAACTAAATGAAAATAATATTTATTTCAAGAATTAATTTTTTTGGAAATTTGAATTTAAATTACTGAAATAAAAGTTATGAAACTCAGATGGCAGAGTAGCTGTGTATTCCATGTTATAAAGAGAAGCCAGTGCGCAGTATACTTTTTCTTCCGGACTTCTTCTTTCCCCTTACGGCCAAAGCAGAAGCTTACAAGAGGCAAATTTAAAATTTGTATTTCCATATGTTTTTTATTTTATATATAATTTATTTTATAGTTGTCAAATTGAAACAATTGTCAGAAAAACCTGCCGAATGCGAAAAAACCTACCGAAATACAAGGTGGCTCGTTGGTTTTTAACCGCCTAGATGGTATTTTGTTGGTATTTCGTTTGGTTTTTTCAATATAGCTTGCTCGCTTGCGCCAACGCAAAACTGTATTTGACCATCTCCTTCACTCAAAAAAACCTTATAGAATACCGGAAAAAAAACGTAGTGTCATATGGGAATAAGAGCAGCAAAAAATTTTGGAAGCGGAGCAAACGAAAAAATCCTTTGCACCGGGGCCCTGGTTTGTCGAGCGCACAGCTGATTGTGATTGTGCGAGTATTATAAATTTATTTATTTATTTATTTTGTTAATAGTATTTTAATATCAGAAAATGGAAGAGTTATTAGTAAACGATTTCCAAGTTGTTGTGCAACCTAGAAATAGCACCACCACAAGAAAACCACGGGTGAGAAAACTGATTTTGCTGTCCGGCTGTCAAAAGCTTTTACTTCACGTTTGATATGAGAGATGAAAACGGACTGTCAATCAACTGACACCAAAATTTGACGGCAATCTTTGACCCACACTGCTCTATCGACTTCATGTCAGTTTTTGAAACCTAATGAAAACACATTTGACTCAAAATGACATATTGTCATCTAGGACAGTGATTTGACGTCAGTGAATTTGACCTAATGAAAACCAGGCTTATGCTTGCGCATTGAGACAGCTCTGTTGTGTTCAAATGCATGCAACAACAACCACACGGGAATTTTCCAACGACGATTGTGGGCGCATTTTCCAACCAATTTTAATGAAAATTGGCGCAGTTCTATTTGAGAGCAATACCTTTCTAATGGTATGCATAGTTTTAAAATCGGTTCAGTAGTTTCGACGGAGAAGAAGGAACAAAATTTATGTTAGCGTATTAATAATATAGATATATACATACGGTGACCATAAATTTGTATTAAAAAAACAGAAATTTTTTTTTTTATTAATAGGAACTAGGGCTCGAAATACCCGGGTATCGAGCAATTCGATCTGATCGTTTTTGTTTGATGCCCGTTTGTTGTTCAAATGCCCGTACAAACATTCGAGCATTCGAGCTTACAAACAAAAAAATGTGTATCGGAAAAACAAAAATAAAAAAAACTACATGTAAAATAAAATAAAAAAATAATAATAAACAAAAGAAACAAGTAAGGAAGCCTAAGTTCGAGTGGAATCGAACATTAGATACTCAGCTGTATGCTTTCATTGTTTGTTTGCGTTTGATGGAAACACGGTGTAGGTACTTTATATAAAGCAAGTGCTGCATAAAGTGGGCGTAGCCGCGCACATTTTCAAAATTTTTATCAGTCATCCAACTAAGCATATGAATATTATTCTTTGTGCAAAATTTCATTCCTTTATGACTTCTAGTTACAAAGATGTCACGTTACAAATTCCCAAAGTGTGTTCCAGAAATATCTTTGTTAAAAAGTAGGCGTGGTCATAAACCGATTTCAATAAATTTTTGCGTGTCTATTAACACAAGTTATAAAAGTGTATAAACCAAGTTTCGTCATAATATCTCAGTTATTTGTCGAGTTATAGGCTAAGAAATCTCGTATATTCCTTTGTCTAAAAAGAGGCGGTGCCACGCCCATTTTCCAAAATTTGTCTATTTTTTGTTTCCGGTCTATTGTGGAACTCTTGCCACAAAATTTCAATGATATATATTATTTATATTTGACAAAGATATCGCTTAAAATGTTTTTATTAAGCCACTTTATAATACCCATATATCTGTGCCCGCAAATTAAAGTAGCCTAACTCAAAATATGGTGAACGGAGAAAACTCAATTTTTTGTCAAAATTCAAACCATTGGACCAATTCGGGTTTTTAAAAGGGGAAATAATGGATTTGTAGTGTTAGAGAAGGAATAGTTGTGAACCAGAAATCTTAAAGCAAGGTTAATTGCAAAAAATTGTCTTTTATAACTTAAGTGCTTTTATTGGATGCATTTTTTACGAAAAGCAGAATTAACTCGAGTTAAGTTCTTTTATTGTGTCGAATTCTTCCCAATAATGTTTTTATTTCCATTTAACTCGAGTTAAGTGTTTTTAAGCGTAGACCTACGTTCGAGTCGAAAACGACCCGAAACGATAATTTAAGTGGATATAACTAACTAAGTAGTGGAATTAGAAGTCTTAGAGTTTTTGACTTTTAATTTTTGTTTGAAATGAATGAAATAAAATAAAAATCGTTTCGCTAATCATTGTTGTTTGTGCCTGAAAAAATAATCCATAATCCTACGCCGCGGATCGTTTTCAACCCGAACTGAATTTGCGTTTTATTTTACCGAATACTGAAAAAGGCATGGTACTAGGGAAATCACCACAAGAAGCTTGGTTTATCCAGAATTGATTAATGAAGATTCCCAGGCGAGAGGTTCAAAGCTATAACAGCTGGAACCGCCGAAAAAAGGGGCGCGGTAGCACTACTGTTTGATAGAAAATAGCTGGTAATTGTGATGGAATCGACATATAGAGTCATGTGCAAAATACATATGTCATTAAACCCAGTAATGAATCTTTATATTCGTTTGTTTTTTTTCGTTCAATTAAGGCATGTCTACAGCACACTCCATATGCGTATGACCATGAACCAAAAACTTGTGGTAAATTTTGTCAATGTTAGTATCACCTTGCATGAAGATTTAAAACATAGTACTAATAAAACAGTTTTGGTTTTGGCCAGGACAGCAATCGCTATAAAAAACGACATGTTTAATATTGAATGGTAAACTATTTAAGTGTTTGAATAAGCACGATGCTATTCCATTGCCACCACAATTTGCAAGGGTCTCATGCCACATATAACACGTAGGTTGTCCGGAAACACAGTCATGTACAGTTAAATAAAAAGTGTATAAAGCGTTTATAAAAATATTCAGAAGATCGCAAAAAGGTGTAGGAAGGCATATGCTAATCAGCACTATCTGACCCCGTGTCCGACTGACTATCGTTAAAAAATGAGTCCTTAATTGAGTCGTCGCTACTATAATCCATATTCAGAAAGTCTTCTTCCTCCATGTTACCAGGATCCATACCTTGTAAAAGGCTACACGATTAAAGTTTAATAACAATAATAACTAGCCGAAGGCCTGAGTTGTAGAGCTGCAAAATCATCGATAGTCGGACCAGGGCCGTAGCTAGACTTAAATTTAAGGTAGGGCAGCGTTGGTTTAAGGTAGGGCGGAAGTCAGTCTTGGCACTACAACCATTGAGCGCTAGGTCAGTTTTGGCAATTGACATGCATGTGAATAGAAATATAATTAATGGAAGATAGCGACCAACCGCCATACCCAAATAAGCGAGAGACAAAATTTAAGCCGAAAATATTATAAAAAATGTAATGCAACAAAAAATTTAATATTTTAAATTTTTAATTTTAATTTAATTTCCTTCGATTATTCCATACCGAAGAGAGCTATGATCTTTAAATTTGGTATGTGGGTCGCCTGTAGGTATGCACGCAAGTCAAGGTGAGAAAAAAACTCTCGAAAATGATTAAACGATAACCATAGAAAATTTAGACACCTCATTTTTCCAACGAGTATAATGTTTTAGATTAGCACACAGCCTTAGAAATCATTTCCGCGATTTTGGTGTTGTTCGCTCACAGTGAGATTAGTTTTTGTCAGAAAACTGCCGGAATGAACCATTCCTTTAACCAAACTACAAAAATTTGATGGTCTTATTTAATTATATCTGTGATGCAGGGTGGATTCTCCATATCATACATTGCAACCGCAATAATTTTTTATCTCAAAGAAACAAAAATTTAATTACAATAACACTGTAGGGAGGTCAAAATATCACAGCGAAACGCCGAGACACCCGCACTTAATTTTTGGCTGTAGAATACGATGGCGTTTTCAGAAAGTCAAAGTTAGCTCTCGTTTTCGAGAAATTTAGGAAAGAAGTTTCAGAGCTCCGAAGGTAATTTTTTTCACGTTTATAACTTTACTTAGGTTTTGAACCCTTTTCTCGCGTAAGGATTTTGACGGTTGTTCTTACTTAATTAATTCAATGCCATCATTAGTTTTTCCAAGCTGGCTCCGGTTTATGAGATAGCGGTATTTAAAAAGTACCATTAATATGGACTTTTTTGTTAATAACTCAGTCAGTTTATGAGCTAAATTGCCCAAACTTTGCACGTGATAAAACTATTGTTTGAAAACAATTGAAGCATACTTTTAGGTATTATTTCGAGAAAAATTTTATGAAAAATTAACAAAAAAATTATTCAAATGCGTATAAAATCCTCAAACATGCATATATTTTCTTCATTTAAAAACTGTGTAATAGTTCTTTTAATTTTCTGTAAGACGATATACAGATCATCTAATTCATTTAATACGATATGATGAATTTCATATCAAAGGCTGAAAAAACGAACATTTTGAACCCGACCCCCTCAAAAATTTCTCAAATTTGAAATTTTTTTTAGTGTAATATAGAATTTTTACAGTGTATGTTTTCAAAAGATGATTTTAATACCTTTCTAACGGTATAAAAATTTTTGAAATCGGTTGATTAATTTACGCGTGATATCCAAATATAAGAAAGCCAAGAGATGCATTTACTTAAATAAATTGAAAAAAATAAAGAAAATGGCCATTTTAGTTTTCAGATATGTTATATATGTATGTATATTAAATAGACCTTTCTAAAAAAAGTTCTTATTTTTCAAAATCGCTTGATCTTTGAAGTGTTTTTTCAGTTTCAAATTTTATTTTGAAAAACATTTTTTTTCAGTGTACTAAAATAAAAAAAAAATTTTACAGTGTATTTTTTGAAAGCTAATTTCAATACCTTTCTAATGGAATGAAGAGCTTTGAAATCGGTAAAGCCATTCCTAGTAATCACACTTTAAAAGTACCTATTATCGTCATATTTCGAGTATTTTCGAATATTTTCGAATATTTCGATACCTTGCCACGCCCACAATTTTTCGAAAATGTAATTTCTAAAAATGAGGTTGTGTTTGTGTAGGTAAGATGTACCTCAATGCAAAATTTCATCAAATTCTGAGGGGGTCGGGTTCAACGCATATTGGGTTTGATATGAAATTAATCACATATGAGTTATTGGGCTTGAAAAAATGCCTATGGTGAAATTGCGAATTTGGTTGCACAAAAGTGCAATAACTGATGCAGATACGTGGAAATCGTATATGAGAAAATTTTTCACCTATTCATTTTGAATAAAAGTCTTTATGTTACTTTTTCACGCAGAATGACTATTTTCGGAGTTATAAAAAAATAAAAGTGCAAAACCATATATCTGAACAATCAGTTGTATGGTCGCTATATGTTATAGAGGCCCGATCTTGACAATTTTCAGGGAATAGATTAAGGTCAATACAAGTACAAATTCTACAAAGTTGCATGTCATTAGCTGTTTAAATAGCGAAGCTATGCCCCAAAATGTCCACATCTGAACAATCGGTTATATGACAGCTATATGTTATAGTGACCCGATTTCAATTATTTTCAGAAAAAGTTAAGGTAATGCTAAAATATGGTCATGTGCAAAGTTTGGGCAATTTAACTCATAAACTGACTGAGTTATTAACAAAAAAGTTCAAATTGATTGTAATTTTTAAATACCGTTATCTCATAAACCGGAGCCAGTTTCGAAAAACTAGTAATGGAATTGAATTTAGAATGCCCCAATTAAGTAAGAACAACCGTCAAAATCCTTACGCGGGAAAAGGGTTCAAAACCTAAGTAAAGTTTATAGACGGAAAAAAATTACCTTCAGAGCTCTGAAAGTTCTTTCCTATATTTCTCGAAAACAAGAGCTAACTTTGACTTTCTGAAAACGCCATCGTATTCTACAGCCAAAAATTAAGTTTACGTGTTTCGGCGTTTCTCTGTGATATTTCAAAAGTTAAAAATTTACCTACAGTGTAATTGATCTCACTTGTTGGCCTTTTTAAGGTAGGGCATTCTAATTTTAAGGTAGGGCATTGCCCCACAATGCCCCCCCCTAGCTACGGGCCTGAGTCGGACCACTCGATAGTTTCGATAGTCGAAAAAAAAACTATCGATACTATCGATAGTTTTTTATGAATATTTCACTAAAATAAAAAGAGGGATGGTTTTGTTTACAGTTTTCTTTCCAAAAAGTCTTTAATTTTTTACGCAAAACAATAATTAAATGAAAGATCAAATAAGAATTAGATACTTCACTTACACTGAGAGAAAAATCAACCAAAAGTTGGTTAATAGTACTAATTTCACACTTGTTTAATATTACCATCAGTGTTGCCACTGAAAAAAAATTTTACCGACCAAATTACCGCCCAATTCCGCCAAAAAAGGCCCAAAAATCAGAAGGCAACTTAAAATGGAATTACACATTTATTTTTAAATACATATGTACATACTAAGTAATCTTGACTCCCACTCATTTAATTCAGAACTAACACTAGACTGTCGCCGATCTGTAAAGAAGATGGCCAAACAAACCTGTCTGCACCTCGTGTAGGTCCCGGGACATAGGGATATCAATGGCAATTGTAGGGCGGATGAACTTGCGAGGCAGGGCACTACCGAGCAGGTTCTTCCATAAGGCATAGGTATGCCTTAGCCACAAACAAGCTAATTCTTAAACAGCATGTCTATAAACTAGCAAGCGATAGATGGCAACAGAAGCCAGTATGTCGAACATCAAGGCAAATCTGGCAGAAATGGGTTCAAAAGCGATCCCATCAAATAAGTACTCTAAGGAGAGATGACATCTCGAACCTTGTGGTGGTACTCACAGGACACTGCCTCATCGGGAAACACGCAGAGATGCTAGGTGCACCCTACCGCAGATGCTGCATAAGCAAGTTGATGAGGCGAGGAGACAATCGAACACCTCATCTGCCACTGCTTTTCTCGGCTCTTAACAGCGGCAGACAACGCTTTCTTGGGACTTCCTTCCTGGATAGCCTATGCAGTCACTAAAGTGAACTAGTTCACTGAAGAGAGCGCTCACCAATGGAGCGCTCAACAAAGTGAGCTAAATTTCCCAACTCTAATAGATATGCGTGTAGTGTGTTTCACTAACTCACAGGACAATAAAAGAACTTTACACGGGAAAGATAAAACGTTTAGCGTCCGAGAAATTGTCTCCACTAAAAATATTCATATTACAAATCGGACCAAAATTGATTTTAGCCGCCCAACAGCCCAAAGTAAATTTATCGGACCAGATTTGGTCCGAAAGGCCCAATTTCGGCATCACTGATTACCATTACCATTGTTGATATATTAGACCAGTTATCGGCATTCCAATACATGCAAAGAAATTATTAGTTGCATGTGTATTAGTGGGAGAGCGTTGTCGGGCAATGTCGGCAGCCGCTAGCATTCGATCAGTTGATGTCAGATTGTTGTTGACAACAGAGGTTTGTCCAATGATGTGCGGGCGTACGTATGAAAACACGCATATGTTTTTACATACCTACAAACAACATATATACGTATGTAGGAAACGTACACGCATTGCTTGATCCGCCATCGACCTGCTAGAATGGCAAACCGAATGATACTAACATTGTGAATGGATACAAGTGACTTGACTCTGGGATGTGTGTTAAAAATGTCGAACAGCTGTGCTCAGCTGATTTCAGGGTTGCTGTTATGGTCCAATAACGATGGTGAAAGCAATAGAAGTTGCTCTTCTTCTTTCTGTTTTGTAGGTTGTTGATTTTACATTCTTGCACATGTTATTCGTGGAATAGCTGGCGTTTACGCTATCACCGGGAATTGCGTTTTAGGAACTCAGCCTTAAATTCTTTTCGGAATTATGAACTGGTTTTTTCAATTCCCAATTCCGGAATTGCGTTTCTGTCTTGATTGCTACGACCTTGTCATTATGGTCCCTTTTCTTACAACAACCTCATCCGGCCGCCATACCAATCTGTACCCCCGGAAGTCGCCGCCATACCAATCTGTCCCCGATTTTGATATTTTTCGATGATTTATCGTCTTTTTTTTATCGAATTTCGGCTACGCATCCCAGAGCCATTTCACTGTATGCTATACACTATGGATACTAAGCACTTTGTTCGGTTTTAATTATTGCGCTCGCATGAAACTCACGTATTAAATACGTGTGAGAAGCTTGTTCTCAGCACCAGCTCAGTGAGCCAGGCCGTGCCGATAATTGTATTAGACCTTTTTATTTATTTATTTTATTTTTTTTAACGCATAACATTAATTAATTAACAAAAGAAAAACAAATAGGAATTAAATACTACACTTATATATATAGCATTTTTTAGTTAAATTAAACCTTTTTCAATTTAAAATTTGCACTTGATTTGAAAAAGGTTTCATTTGACTTGAAAACGCTATAGTAATAAAACTAAAAGTAGTACATTTGTTTTTTAGCGTCTTTGGCGCTGACTAGTACATAAGGCACTTTGTTTATACATTTCATTAATGTAAAATACCGATAATCAAAAAGCACACTGTTTAAACATTTTATTAATGTAGAATACACTATGCTTTAAATAAATCAAAAAACAAAAAAATACGAAGAATTTCAGTTATGGGGGAGGATAGGTACGGGCATGCTGAGCACGGAACAATTTTTTTTTTAATTTTTAATTTTTTGTGTGGTTACGTTTTTGAGATAACGGTAATTTTGTGTTTTTTGTTATCACTTTATTCAAAAATTATGTTCGCTGGAGTTACGCTTCTAACAATATACAACTTGCGGTTCAATTACTACAAGTTGTATATTGTTAAATGACATCTGGTCAATGTCAAAATTTTTAATTTTTTGCGATTTTTGAAAAAGTTTTGATTTTCAAATTAAGGTTTTTATAAAAACTTGTAAAAATCAGAAAAGCTTTATTTTTTTTTTAAATTAGCCCGTTTAATTGTTAACGTAATATCAAGGATATCTGATAAAAACATTATTTTTAGCGATTTCTTTCATGTGAAACAAAAAGGATATTTTATGGACGAAAAACTCGGTTAGATGACTCATCCGTGTATAGACAAAAGATAAAATTTGTTTGTGACCTCACCCTCTCATAGAGTTAGCATTAATCAGAGGTTGAGTAAACGGCCCTTAAGCTAAAGATATACTTATGTATTGTGGAACGATTTTTCGTCATCCCTTGTGAAAAAATCGTTCCACAATACATCATATTCCTACCCCGTCGGAAAACCAAGCAAAAAAAAGGAATAATGAAAATTACTTAACTATTGCTTGTCATTTTATATCAGAAGATTTCAAATTGCGAGTAGCTGTACTGTAGACACAAAAGCTGCTGTCAGATACAAATCATTCCGCAGCTAATATATTGGAAACCTTGCACCATGTTCCATGCGAGTTACCGTGTTTTGCACCTTCATTGAATTTAGCTGTGCGAACAAATTGTTTCTTATTTTAAAGGCAGTACTATTGAATATGAGAAGTTTAAGGCAAGGCTGCTCAACAAAATAAACAAAAAAAATTTGTTTCAATAAACATATAAAAAAAATATCAAAAATTTATATTGCTTCGCTGCTTATCAAAACCAAAATATTTCCGATTCCAAAATTATCAATAAAATTGTATCACAATTAATTTTGCTAATTTCATATCAAAACAAAATAACAAAAAGGATTTCGTTTTGTTTATGTTTGTTTCTTTGTTGCTAAGATATACATGCGTATGTATGTACATATGTATGTATGAATACATATTTATATGATAGGTTTTCAGTTTTTTTTTATAGGCAGAGGAAACAAAATTATTTTGGTAATCAATTTTTTGTTTGCAGCTGAAACAATATATATAAAAAAATTTTGTTTCGGCAATTATCGAAACGAAAAAAATTTTGATAATTTTTTTGATTTTTGTTGAAGCAATTTGAATTTTGTTAAATTTTTTATGCTTTTAAAATGAAAAGTTTCAACATAAACAAAATTATTTTTTGTTTATCGTTAAAAATATCAATAAATTTCAGCCCTGGTTTAAGGTCGCGCAAGAAGTCTATAGTGTTTTGCAAAAAAAAAATTGTTAAACGACGCCCTATACACGGATGAATCATATAACCGAGTTTTTCATCCATAAACTATCCTTTTTGTTTCACATGAAAGAAATCGCTAAAAATAATGTTTTTATCAGATATCCTTGATATTATGTTAGCAATTAAACGGGCTAATTTTTAAAAAATAAAACTTTTCTGATTTTTACAAGTTTTTATAAAAAACTTAATTTGAAAATCAAAACTTTCAAAAATCGGAAAAAATTAAAAATTTTGACATTGACCAGATGTCATTTAGCGAGGTGCGGTTCAATTACTACAAGTTATATATTGTTATAAGCGTGGATTTTAGTCGCCTCTTACGACAGACATTCCTTACCACGGGTATATTCTAAGCCCCCTAACCCGCTGGGGTATTAATTTCACCAATTTGATATCGAAATTCAACTCCTCCCTTACATTCAGTATTCTTCTCTTGGGACAAAACTACAAGAATGAATAGAGATAACCATCGATAGTGGAAAAAAACTATTGATAGTGACACGAAAAAAAACTATCGATACTATCGATAGTGCCATCGATAGTTTTGCAGCTCTACTGAGTTGTCAGTGCTATATAAAAAATATCTGTTAGTTTCTAGCTTTTAAGCTTAACTATCAATATTAATAAATAAATAAAATAACAATAATAATACACTGGCGATATTAAAACTCTAACGAGTTTTATTACCGAGCTTCTCTCCCACACGGAAAGAATTTTTTACTAGAATCAATGCCGAGACAAGAAAAAGTAGACTTGATTTTGAACTTAGAAAATAATTCCTTAATATCAAGAAAATCCAAGAAAATTGGATTTTAAATAAATAAGAAAACATTTTCTTGCTTCAAGTAAAATTGGATTTTAAATAAATAAGAAAAATTTTTTCTTGCTTCAAGTAAAATTGGATTTTAAATAAATAAGAAAATATTTTCTTGCTTCAAGTAACATTGGATTTTAAATAAATAAGAAAAAAAATTCTTGCTTTAAGTAAAATTGGATTTTAAATAAATAAGAAAACATTTTCTTGCTTCAAGTAAAATTGGATTTTAAATAAATAAGAAAAAAATTCTTGCTTTAAGTAAAATTGGATTTTAAATAAATAAGAAAACATTTTCTTGCTTCAAGTAAAATTTTTCTTATACGAGCTAAAATAAACTAGAAAATATTTACTTACGGTAAGTGTTTTTTTCTTGATTAAATATCAGTCTTTAAGAAAATATTTGCTTAAATTAAGTAAATATTTTCTAAACTTAGTAAACCTATTACTCAATAAAAGAAAGACCCATAAATATTCTTTTGTATTATATTTTATTTTACAACATATTAGGCTTAAATGCCGCTTTACCATTTGGCAAGATAATTTTGTGTAGAGGCTTACATTCTAATATTTGAATATTCAATTTTGTGAATACACCAATTTTGTGTTTTATAAAATAGCACATAAAATGTTCATCTCTTGCAGAAATTTCGATTTTTTCAAGTACAAAGTAGACACTATTACTAATTTTAATGATGTCGGTTATAATATAAAGATTGTCGTTGAAATATAAATAATCATGTAGTTTATACATGGTATTTCTAAATTCAATACATTCGCCATACTCTGGACTTTCTGTAATTGTTTCATCAAAATTGTAAGATGATTTACAAGATTTTTTAGACGAAGTAAATATAAATCTAGGTTGATCACAATAATTCAAAATAATATTTGTGAATTTGAAGCAACATCTTCTTGCTAAAGTATACGACAAGTTTTTTCTTGTATAAGCTACATGTGCGTAATGCACAATTTCTTTGTTTTTTGACTCAAATCGCAAACACCAAAGATTTTCAATGGATCACATTTTTCTATAATGAAAGGATAGTGAACCAATATATGGTGTTTTGGCTTTAAGGAATCATTGAACAGATTGGTGTAGTGAGTCTGATGTCGCTTTATTATGTTTTTAAGCTTTCTTATGTCTTCAACAGTGAAATCATTAGATAATATTAGACGCACCATATCCTCAAGTATGCAAACATATTTCCATACATCATTTCCTCTGGGAACGAAGTCGCCGATAAAGCAAGTAAAACAAGTAAGGAAGCCTAAGTTCGAGTGGAATCGAACATTAGATACTCAGCTGTATACTTTCATTGTTTGTTTGCGTTTGTTCGATATAGGGTGTATTTTATATAAAGCGAGTGCCGCATAAAGTGGGCGTAGCCACGCCCGTTTTCAACATTTTTACCAGTCATCCAACTACGCATATGAATATTATTCTTTGTGCAAAATTTCATTCCTTTATGACTTCTAGTTACAAAGAAGTCTTGTTACAAATTCCCAAAGGGTGTTCCAGAAATATCTTTGTTAAAAAGTAGGCGTGGTCATAAACCGATTTCAATAAATTTTTGCGTGTCTATTAACACAAGTTATAAAAGTGTATAAACCAAGTTTCGTCATAATATCTCAATTATTTGTCGAGTTATGGGCTCCGAAATCTCGTTGATTCCTTTGTCTGAAAAGAGGCGGTGCCACGCCCATTTTCCGAAATTTTTCTATTTTTTGTTTCCGATCTATTGTAGAACTCATGCCACAAAATTTCAATGAATTATCTTTATATTTGACAAAGATATCGCTTAAAATGTTTTTATTAGTCCACTTTATGATACACATATATAAAAGTGGGCGTGGTCGTCAACCGATTTTGGCAATTTTTCGTCCAAACATTTGCCTAGGTAAGTACATCACGCCTACCAAATTTCATCGATATATCTTCAACGGTTTCTGAGTTATGACTCATAAAACTTTCAATGTTTGCCCCTTAATAAGTGGGCGTGGCACCGCCCATTTTCCAAAATTTCACCATATTTCTTCATAAGGGCCTGAGCTCAATACGTGTGTGAAATTTTATCACTCTAGCTCTATTAGTGACTGAGATACAAAATTTCCGATTTTTACTATATAGGGGAGGTGGGCGTGGTCATGGTCCGATTTCGCCCATTTTCAATACCATCCGTTCCTGTCTTGATACCAACTTACATTTCAAATTTCATCAAAATATCTCAATTTTTGCGCGAGTTATCGTGCTCACAGACGGACTGACGCACAGACGGACAGACGGACGGACATGGCTCAATCGATTTCTCATTTCACCCTGATCATTTTGATATATATAAGTCTATATCTATCTCGATTATTTCATTCTGTTACAATCCACCGTTAGGAAATCAAAACTATAATACTCTGTGTACTAGTACAGCTGAGTATAAAAATGTAAATACAAAAGCGATTCACGGGCGGTCATATTTAGTTTTCAATTTTTCAAGTTTTGAAGAGAAACTTCCTTTGGTTTGTTATTTCCAGCGATATTTCCGTAGTCAAAAAAAGTCGACCGGTTATTAAGGTCTTGTAAGGAAAAAAAATTATGCTGTAAAAAAAAATTTATTTAATTACACCTTCAAAAACGTCATGCATTACATCAACAGAATAGTTTTCTACTACGTGAAATGTAGGTAATTTGTTAAAAATTGAATCAAATTTGATTCCTTTTTCCTTATAGGATTGTTGGGTGAAATCTCCATCGAAGTCTGTTCTTATACGCAAAAGTGATCTATCTTCGTTGATTGCATACTTTGTGTCAATTTTTTGCATTGTACAAAACCGACAGAAAAAATTATGTGAAAAAGATGGAGAAAATCCCAATAGTGTATTTAATGCTAAGTTGTCACCGATTATTAAGCCTAGAACAAAATAAATTTTTTCAAGTGTCGATTTATTATTAATCATTATTCCGTCTTCCTCTAAAGATTTAAGATCTTTAACAAGCGAAATTAATACTTTATTAATGTCAAATTCTTTTAAATATTTTGCTTTCAGAAACATTGCTGGAAAAATTGATGAAAGTTTTGATGCTTCTTCGGGAGTTGCGGAAGGAAAGGAGTAATAAAACGCTGATATACTTTGAGTGCCGGTGTGGCTTCCTATGGGATCATTAGTTTCAAAGTCATCGTAATACAAAAAATAAGGAATTACTTTTTTATTTTGAAACTTCGAAACCTTTTCCTTCCACAGCTCGCCTTTAAAGTAGTTATCGATATGGCTGATGTTATTTTTGCTTAGTGTTTCAATTCTCTCTAACGTCCTGTTTAATATATTAGGTAACTCAAAAAATTTTTTTTATTGAAAGCTTATAGGGAGAATCGTTCCCCCATACGTTTTACTCTCAACTGATGCAACTCCTTTTGAAATTTTTTCTGTTACGAGAGATTCAAAATTAAACTGTGTTGGATATTGTAACAAACCATTTTTTAGTAAATAATTTGTCAATTTATAATCAGTTTTAAACAAATTAATTGTATCAAGGCAGCGTAGAATAAAATTTCCCAAATCTTCCTTAAGATCCTTATCGGAAATTTTTTTGGAAATATTGAGTATTGGGTCTAGTGTAAGCTCTAAAATATGAATAACATTATAGATAATTTCTTGTACATGCTTTGTTGTTATATCGCTTTGAGAATACAAATATGAAATAAATTGTAAAACCTTTTGCTTAATAGAGTCAACTACAATGTCAATATCTAGCACATATTTATTCGAAGCTTTTACCTTTCCAATATATACAGAGGGTTGAGATATGATTGAATTGTTTGCATTTTGAATAGTACTTGAACTAGTATTATCAATAGCCGTTACATCTGGAGGGTTCTCACTTTCCGCGTCGTCATGAAGAGTTTTTAAATGCCTTTTAAAAGTCTTTAAACTTGAAAATGACTGTATACATTTGTTTTGATTACATTTATGTATATAAACCATAGGGTTTCATACGGTGGACGAATTTTAAATGAATAACTAAATCATTAACTGTTTTTAAGCAGTCTTTGCAAACAAAGCAAACAAGCATTATGAAAGTTCTGGTATTGTTAGATTTACACAAGGAGAAATATTTTTTGAATCTATCTCAAAAAAATATTTTTGTATAAACTGCCAAACATGCACACACTGTTTTTGATACTGAATATTAAGAATATAATGCAATTTAAAAATATTTGATACTGCTTCAATAAGAGATGTGTAAGAATATTTTACATCATCGAATATTCCTATTATCTGTGTTTTATCAGAGTATTCATCACAAATAATTACGACTAGTGGCTGTAGCTGTAGTCCGTATTCTTTAAGTTGCATTGAAAGTTTATCCAAAGAAGTTTGTAAATTGTTAGTCCTGCTCACTCTTAGTAAAAATTGTTTCTGAGAATCACTGATCGACGGTTTCCAATATTTTTTGTTTTTCGATTTAATAAGTCCGTTTGGGGGCATTATAGCTGACAGTAGATCAAATATAGCAGCATCGCGTAAATCTGAGTAATACAAATGTATGCAAGAACTTAGCTACCTTTGTTTAGTATACCATCCAGGGTTGAAAAAACCTGCAAGTTGTATTAATATTTGATTAAATTCTTTGCTTTTGCCATAAACACTGAAATAAATGATTCCCATTTTAATTGAAGTCCGAAGCAATTACTTTCGAATGTTTGGTTGAAATCAATTTCTATCTGGATAAAAATTAATATAGTACATTATTTGGAAAGACTTTTAGAATTGGAATATACACATAAAAACAAGTAATAATTCTTATTGAAAGAAACTTATTTTAAAAATTTGTCCATAATAGTAATTTCTGAGCAGAGATGTAGAATAATTATTATTTCAGTTTGTTTTTACATTATCTTTTATTTCTAGTAATTAGATAAATGTATATTTTTTAGAGCTATTGACCTATTTTTTTAAGTCTTCAAGGAATTTTTAATTTAACGAATTTGCAAAAAGGCTTATTTAGGTATGTATGTAGGTACTTTTTCCACGGAAAAAAATTATGTTCATACAATATGAAACATTTTTATGTTTGCCTCATAATATTTATTTAAATACTTCTCATCATGAAAAAATATTGACAGACTTTTATTAAAATTTGTAAGTTTTTTTTTTTATCAATTTTAAAAGGAAATAATAATTATTCCACAGCTCTGTTTAGTACTATTATTTTGTATTATAAGTAACACAGAAAAACATGATTTACGAATTTCTCACATATATAAATTTAACTCACCAAAGTTTTTCCAAAGTCTTCCTTGTAACTGTGTAACCTAAATCAAACGCAAGTCGTCAATTTAACGCACGCACGCAAATTTTTCATATGCGTTGAACCGAAATTGACTTGCGTGCGTGTTCAGATAAAGAAATAGAAAAATACAGAAAATCAGAGAAAATCTTGTTATTTTGTGGAATATGTTCCTAACAGACACGATATCAAAAGCAAGTGTCAGTTTTTTTGCAAACAATCACCCACAATGCTTAATTTCAACTGTCACGCAAAACAAAAATTGGGCGTCGAATTTGCTTTTTACGCACGCCGTTCAATTTCGGTTACTCCCATACAAGTTGTATGGGCATGAGAAATTTTTGACAGTAAATTGACGGCGTGCGTTTGATTTAGGTTACACAGTAAGAAGGCCACTCCAAAAGTATGTTGCTAATAGTTTTTTCTTTATTGTTCGTTAAGAAATTTTTTCTATATTGTATGGTTTCTACCCAACATCTTTGCACCTCCTCCCATGGTTCAGAAAAAAGTTTTAACCACTGTCTGTGATCTTCAAGGACACTTTCTGCGATTGAAATCGATTCGATGTCGTGAGGCAACAAATCAGATTGTGATTGTGAAATGTTGCATTTTGAGGGGAACAAACTTTCCTTGCGCAAACGTGCAACTGAATTTTTATAATAATGGTATAATTTTCCACTTGGGTATTTGCCGGCCTTGTTGTAATATACCTCCTGTAATTGCAAAAGTGGTACAAAATTTTAATATTATCTAAAGTTGTATTAAAGATTATTGATTATATAAAATTGGTTCGCAATACAAAAACAACAACAACTATACTCAGATACATACATAACATAATTTAC
The DNA here is from genome assembly GCA_960531455.1 of Urophora cardui. NCBI lineage: Eukaryota > Metazoa > Arthropoda > Insecta > Diptera > Tephritidae > Urophora > Urophora cardui. The sequence goes on from OY482673.1 coordinate 82,790,629, forward strand.
ATAATATCTTTGTGCATAATATTTTCCACTTACCAATTTTTCTCCAGGGAATTTCTCACATATCTGATTTGCAACAGACAAAAAATCTCTTTCTCGCATTAATTTCGATTTTGATATATAAAATTCGACTGCATTTTCAATAATATTTGTTCTGCCTATGTTTGTTAAAACCTTTTTATCCGGATCCAGAACGAAATGTTTCAATAAATCCTCACTTTTGGTCGATAAATAATTTTCTAAGTTCTGAAAATTTAAGAGATTTTAAAATATGGAATCATTAATTCTTTTTTGTATGTTATACTTACAAATTCAGTAACCTGCAAATGTGATTCCTTAGAAGCAGTTTTATCCAAAAAGTTCTGAAAGAGGCTTTCTATACGAAGAAGTATGCTTTTTAACTCCAAGATTTCCTAAAGTAGTTAAATATGGACTTATTATATACTAGCAAATACCCGTCACACTTCGCTGCGACAAATCACACTATGCCACTCCCTTCCCTATCCGTCTCCCCACCAGTCAGCATTTCCCGTTCCCACTATCTCTTCCTCCTCTTATACTACTCTCTCTCTCTCTCTCCCCGTCTCACGTTCCTTATCAACAACTTTCCATGGCCATCCGGTGCACATATCGGTGTACATCATGATTACTAATATATTTTGGATAACCGACTGGAAAATTGGAATGGAATGAACTCTCTATTCAAGCTCTGATTGATACCTTTAATTTGATACCAACAATGCCCAAAAATATTTCGGGGGCTATTTAGGTCCATGTTTCGGCCTCAATACCGGGAACCGATTAAGATATCCGTATAGTGTAAAATATATATGGCTACCCTAATCAGCACCTTTAATTTGATACCAATATTACGAAAAAATATTTGGGGTCATCCGGGTCCACGTTTTGGTCTCTATCTAGAGAACCGACTGGAAAATTGGAATGGAATGAACTCACTATTGAAGTTCTGATTGATACCTTTAATTTGATACCAATATTGCGAAAAAATATTTGGGGCCATCCGGGTCCACGTTTTGGTCTCTATTTGGAGCACCAACTGGAAAATTTGAATGGAATGAACTCTCTATTGAAGCTCTGATTGATACCTTTAATTTGATACCAATAATGGCCAAAAATATTTCGGGGGCTATTTAGGTCCATGTTTCGGCCTCAATCCCGGGAACCGATTAAGATATCCGTATAGTGTAAAATATATATGGCTACCCTGATCAGTACCTTTAATTTGATACCAACATTACGAAAAAATATTTGGGGTCATCCGGGTCCACGTTTTGGTCTCTATTTGGAGCACCAACTGGAAAATTGGAATGGAATGAACTCTATATTGAAGCTCTGATTGATACCTTTAATTTGATACCAATATTGCGAAAAAATATTTGGGGCCATCCGGGTTCACGTTTTGGTCTCTATTTGGAGCACCAACTGGAAAATTGGAATGGAATGGACTCTATATTGAAGCTCTGATTGATACCTTTAATTTGATACCAATAATGGCCAAAAATATTTCGGGGGCTATTTAGGTCCCTGTTTCGGCCTCAATCCCGGGAACCTATTGAGTTATCCGTATAGTGTAAAATATAAATGGATACCCTGATCAGCACCTTTAATTTGATACCAATATTACGAAAAAATATTTGGGGTCATCCGGGTCCACGTTTTGGTCTCTATCTAGAGAACCGACTGGAAAATTGGAATGGAATGAACTCCCTATTGAAGCTCTGATTGATACCTTTAATTTGATACCAATATTGCGAAAAAATATTTGGGGCCATCCGCGTCCACGTTTTGGTCTCTATTTGGAGCACCAACTGGAAAATTGGAATGGAATGAACTCTCTAATGAAGCTCTGATTGATACCTTTAATTTGATACCAATAATGGCCAAAAATATTTCGGGGGCTATTTAGGTCCATGTTTCGGCCTCAATCCCGGGAACCAATTGAGATATCCGTATAGTGTAAAATATATATGGATACCCTGATCAGCACCTTTAATTTGATACCAATATTACGAAAAAAAATTTGGGGTCATCCGGGTCCACGTTTTGGTCTCTATCTGGAGAACCGACTGGAAAATTGGAACGGAATGAACTCTCTACTGAAGCTCTGATTGATATCTTTAATTTGATACCAATAATGCAGAAAAATATTTCGGAGGAATCTGGGTCCATATTTTGGCCTATATCTCGGGAAGGGGTTGAGATACCAGGATTAAATACCAGGATTAGATACCAGGACATAATTTCAATCTAATACCAGGTGATCATTGTGTCAAAATTTGAATGTGATCGGCCCGGTAGTTTCGGCGGCCATAGGGAACAAACATACAAACAAACAAACAAACAAACTTTCATCCTTATATATATAGATGTACATGTAATTGCCTGACCTATTAGGCGCCCCAATTCTTACATTTTGTTTTTGTAGCTTACATTTTAGTTTTGTAGCAAAACCATTATTAAAGATTTTTTCGATATCGCTTTCCGTCAAATACAACAGCGTTTCATGGTCTTCAGCACCAAATGCTTTAAAAAGACAAAAGATTTCATAAATATGCATAAAACCACCGACTACTTCCATAAAAAGCATGAATATTAAGTTATAGAGCGTTACATTTTTGCGTTTCACAAAAAATACACACTAGTAGTAATTTCGGCGAGGAGGCCGCAATTTTAACTCACACTTTAAACGCTCATTTACACCTTCTAATTTCCAACCGCGAATTATTTCCTCCAAAGCATCTGCCATAATTATTAAAAGACTTTTCGGAACGAAATTCAAGAAATAACTAAAATCTAATTGAAAGAGAAAAACAACTATGCCACTTTACTACGCTACCTAATAAAAACGCACGCCGTCAATTTAATGTCAAAAATTTCTCATGCCCATACAACCGAAATTGAACGACGTGTGTAAAAAGCAAACTCGACTCCCAATTTTTGTTTTGCGTGACAGTTAAATCTGAGCATTGTGAGTGATTTTTTACGAAAAAAAATTGATACTTGCTTACGATATCTTGTGCGTTTGATACATATTCCCCAAAATAACAAGATTTTCTCGGATTTTCTATAATTTTTAATTCCTTTATCTGTATACGTACGCAAGTAAATTTCGGTTCAACGCATATGAAAAATTTGCGTGCGTACGTTAATTGACAGCTTGCGTTTTTATTAGGTAGAGCTGTTAGCTGCAAAAAAGTAAAATCCCGTTATTCTGATTGTTCGCCGAGTTGCCAGAAAAAATCAATAGGTACCTATTCAATGCACAATTGGTTGTTTTTATGAAGGATAAAAATATACATATGTAAATGTCTGTTTTGTATACTTTTGACTTCCAAACCAAAAGTATGTACCTATGGATAATTTTTCTTCATTATTTGTAGCTATTTTTTTTGCACTACTTGGAATTTTTTATGATACAATAATAAATTATAAATAATAATTATAAAGCGGCATAGGCTTGACATACATACAGAGTAAACAATAGGCACCCAAATTACCTATACAATAAAAGATTTTTATAACTGTATGGCTGTGCGCCAACCGGTAACATTTTTCTCTATGGTAAAATCAGGTAGACAATTTTAGCATGTTGAAAAACGAAAAAAAAAAAAAAAAAATTGTTGTACCAAATAGAAGAGAAAATTTTGACAATTATGAAATTAAACTTTTGGACGACAACGGGCAAACAATAAAATTTTAAACCGTAAAATAAATATAATTGCTTGAAAATACATATGCTCCCCTATTGATGGAAACAAAAGAGATGAATTAATATAATGATCTGATGTTATTTTGTTCTTAAATTGTTAATTTGTGCTACTTGTATATGTAAGAATTCACTACGAATACTGTCAAAATTTTATTCCTTATGTCAAATTTAATTTTTTCTACCGATTGTCACAGGGCTTATATTTAAAAAGTTGTTAAATATATATGTATATAGATATATATTTGAGAATGGTTTTGCCCAAATTTATTTTTTAGAAAAAACCATTTCAACATTGTCAAACTCATAAACGTCATAAGTACTTGATGGCATTTTCTATCCGGCAACACTGATAGTAGACGCTGCAAATTGAGCAAGAAATATTTTACTTCGCTCAAGAAAACGTTTTCTTATTTATTTTCCATTTTTTTTTGTTGTAGTTTGCTGATATGCTCAACCCAGCAAACATTCGGAGTCATAAAAGAATCAGAAAGGAATCCTAAACTGGAGTTTTCACACTCATTATGAGCTCATTTTGGAGTACGAAATGTATGTGTTTCTGTTCCTAAGGTGGTCGTCCGATATGAGCCTAATTTCATACATCATATGAGCCTGAATAAGAGTTATAAAAGACTCCTATTGGACTCATATTTATAACTATCTTTTTCGTTTTTTTTTTTTTTTGTGACTAGTAAAACACAAAAATATTTTTTTTTTTTTTTCATTTTCCTTCCCCTTACCCAGTTCTCTTCTAACGCTTGTTATCCTCTTTTCCAGGCCTTCTTCACCTTCACTGCTTGCTTTATCGTGTTGTCTATTTTGTATTCTCCTCCTGATTCGAACCTGACATTAACCTGAAATTCAATCCAATGCCATTATATACTGGGACATTCAACATTATATTGAACTTCAGTGATATTTATACTTCCCCTTTTTCGAAACGGCATCTATGAATCACAATTATCATTTTAAAAAACACAAAAAAAAAAAACGTAAAAAAATCTTAAGCTCATATTTTACTCATATTCGGATTCATATCGGACTCCAAATTATGAGGCTCGTGTTTCACACATATTTCGGTGTAATATATGATTTCAAAAGTTTAAGACTCATATTATACACATATTTCGGACTCATAATGTGCTCCAAATTATGAGTGCTCCGAGAATGTTTGCTGGGAAAGACATTTGGCGTTCAAATTGAGCAAGAAATATTTTACTTCGCTCAAGAAAACGTTTTCTTATTTATTTTCAATTTTTTTTTGCTGTAGTTTCCTGATATGCTCAAAGAACTTTGTCGTTCAAATTGAGCAAGAAATATTTTACTTCGCTCAAGAAAACGTTTTCTTATTTATTTTCAATTTTTTTTTGTTGTAGTTTGCTGATGTGTTCAAAGAACTTTGGCGTTCAAATTGAGCAAGAAATATTTTACTTCGCTCAAGAAAACGTTTTCTTATTTATTTTCAATTTTTTTTTTTGCTGTAGTTTGCTGATATGCTCAAAGAACTTTGGCGTTCAAATTGAGCAAGAAATATTTTACTTCGCTCAAGAAAACGTTTTCTTATTTATTTTCAATTTTTATACTCAGCTGTACTAGTACACAGAGTATTATAGTTTTGATTTCCTAACGGTGGATTGTAACAGAATGAAATAATCGAGATAGATATAGACTTATATATATCAAAATGATCAGGGTGAAAAGAGAAATCGATTGAGCCATGTCCGTCCGTCTGTCCGTCTGTCCGTCTGTCCGTCTGTCCGTCTGTCCGTCTGTCCGTCTGTCCGTCTGTGAGCACGATAACTCGCGCAAAAATTGAGATATTTTGATGAAATTTGAAATGTAAGTTGGTATCAAGGCAGGAACGGATGGTATTGAAAATGGGCGAAATCGGACCATGACCACGCCCACCTCCCCTATATAGTAAAAATCGGAAATTTTGTATCTCAGTCACTAATAGAGCTGGAGTGATAAAATTTTACCCACGTATTGAGCTCAGGCCCTTATGAAGAAATATGGTGAAATTTTGGAAAATGGGCGGTGCCACGCCCACTTATTAAGGGGCAAACATTTCAAGTTTTATGAGTCATAACTCAGAAACCGTTGAAGATATATCGATGAAATTTGGTACGCGTGATATAATTACTTAGGCAAATGTTTGGATTAAAAATTGCCAAGATCGGTTGACGACCACGCCCACTTTTATATATGGGTATTATAAAGTGGCATAATAAAAACATTTTAAGCCATATCTCTGTCAAATATAAAGATATATCATTGAAATTTTATGGCAGGAGTCCAACTGCGGACATAAAACGAAAAATACAAAAATTTTGGAAAATGGGCGTGGCACCGCCTACTTTTAGAAGCAGGAATATACGAGATTTCTGAGCCCATAACTCGACAAATAATTGAGATATAACGACGAAACTTGGTGTGTACACTTTTATTACCTGTGGTAATATATGTTAAAAATTTTATCGAAATCGGTTGCCGACCACGCCCACTTTTATATATGGGTATTATAAAGTGGCCTAATAAAAACATTGTAAGCGATATCTTTGTCAAATATAAAGATAATTCATTGAAATTTTGTGGCATGAGTTCCACAATAGACCGGAAACAAAAAATATAAAAATTTTGGAAAATGGGCGTGGCACCGCCTCTTTTTAGACAAAGGAATATACGAGATTTCGGAGCCCATAACTCGGCAAATAATTGAGATATTATGACGAAACTTGGTTTATACACTTTTATAACTTGTATTAATAGACACGCAAAAATTTATTAAAATCGGTTTATGACCACGCCTACTTTTTCACAAAGATATTTCTGGAACACCATCTGGGAATTTGTAACGTCACATCTTAGTAACTAGAAGTCATAAAGGAATGAAATTTCGCACAAAGAATAATAATCATATGCTTAGTTGGATGACTGATAAAAATGTTGAAAATGGGCGTGGCTACGCCCACTTTATGCAGCACTCCCTTTATATAAAATACACCGTGATTCCATCAAACGCAAACAAACAATGAAAGCATACAGCTGAGTATCTAATGTTCGATTCCACTCGAACTTAAGCTTCCTTACTTGTTTTTTTCTGTAGTTTGTTCTAATTCATCGAAACACAATTTTCTTAAATTCTTCTTGATATTAGCAAAAAGATTTTCTTCATTTAAGTAAATTCAAGAAAAGATGTTCTTATTTATTTAAACATTTTTTTTCAACACTTTTTTTCTATAGATTTTGTTAGTGTTCTTGAATAAAAAAGTAATTGTCTCATTTTTGGAAAACTCAATTTCTTAATTCCAGTAATAATTAAGTCAATTTTTCTTATTTCCCTAAAAATTTTCTAAATTGAGTTCAAGAAAGCGTTTTTCTTGATTCAAGTATGCAAATTTCTTTCCGTGCAATTCGAGGTGTGCTTCTTAACTATTGTTTTTCCTACAATCTGTGTGGACCTACAGTTTTATGCGAGCTCCCAACGGCGAATGCTTTTTTGTGAGAAGCCTTTTCATGGCAGAAATACACTCGGAGGGTATGCCGCCCACTACAGAGAGGTGACCGCTATTTATAAAAACCCAATAATTGGGGTTTAATCAATTAGAAAGATTTTTTGTGGTGTTTGTCTGGACTGGGTTAGAACCCGAGACTTCTGGTATAGCAGGCGAGCACTCTACGCACTACACCTCAGCGGCCACATTAAAGTTTAATTGATGAAAAAAGGTTTTTTATGTATACAGTATATAATAATTAATTGAATTTCTATAATATATATCCTTGAAAAATCTCTCATCTCAGTTTATCGTATCCACTTGCTTCCAACAAAAAAACCTAACTGAAGATAATAACGCATGAAATGAGAAAAATATTCTAACAAAAAAAGCTAACTCGAGATAAATTGTGTAAAAATAAAAAAAAATCACTTAAAATAACCTATTTCGAGTTAGGCTATGAAAACAAAATTGACAAAAAAAAAAATTATAATTCCTAACTCAAGTTAGGTTTTTTTAATAAACTGAAAACGCAAATAAATACGTCCATGAAGTACCCACATAATTCTAGTTAGGATGTTTTAATAAAACGATTTTTCATACAATACAAGACTTAAGAGATTTGCTAGAAGATAAGTTGTTTTAACTGGTGCAAAGTGTTTCTATCTGAGTTAGGATAATTTTTATATCTTAATAACTTTTTAAATATTACTCCAATTTAAATGGGGATAAGACAGATCGATTGGTTTTCCTCCAAAGATGAACACTATAACAATAACTCAATTTCGCATTATCTCGAGTTAGGCTACTTTAATTTGCGGGCACAGATATAAAAGTGGGCGTGGTCGTCAACCGATTTCGCTAAAATTTTCAACATGTATTACCACAAGTAATAAAAGTGTACACACAAAGTTTCGTCATTATATATCAATTATTTGTCGAGTTATGGGCTCAGAAATCTCGTATATTCCAGCTTCTAAAAAGAAGCGGTGCCACGCCCATTTTCCAAAATTTTTGTGTTTTTCGTTGTATGTCCGCAGGTGGACTCCTGGCATAAAATTTCAATGAGATATCGCTTAAAATGTTTTTATTAGGTCACTTTATAATACCCATATATAAAAGTGGGCGTGGCCGTCGACCGATTTTGACAATTTTTCGTCCAAACATTTGCCTAAGTAAGTATATCACGCGTACCAAATCTCATCGATATATCTTCAACAGTTTCTGAGTTATGACTCATAAAGCTTTCAATGTTTGCTCCTTAATAAGTGGGCGTGGCACCGCCCATTTTCCAAAATTCCATTAAATTTCTTCTTAGGGGCCTGAGCTCAACACGTGGGTAAAATTTCATCACTCTAGCTATATTAGTGGCTGATTTCCGATTTTTTCTATATAGGAAAAGTGGGCGTGGTCATGGTCCGATTTCGCCCATTTTCAATACCAACCGTCCCAGTGTCGATACCAACTTGCATTTCAAATTTCATCAAAATATCTCAAATTTTGCGCGAGTTAGATTGTTTACAGACGGACGGACGGACGGACGGACATGGCTCAATCGATTTCTCTTTTCACCCTGATCATTTTGATATATATAAGTCTATATCTATCTCGATTATTTCATTCGGTTACAATCCACCGTTATGTGATTAAAACTATAATACTCTGTGTACTAGTACAGCTGAGTATAAAAACGAACGAATTGTTCAAACGCCCGTACAAACATACGGGTAATAAACTAACAAACGACTGTTCGAGCATTTGAACAACAATTGTTCGGGCTACTCGAAAATGTTCAAAAAATATCGAGAGCTCTAATAGGAACAAAAAATATTGACAAACGTGAATCACATTTCGCTTTGATTTCAATCAAGTATTAGGTACATGGCCAATTAATAAATACTAGTAAACCCGGCCACGCGATGCTGTGGTTTTCAATTACACTGTGCGACAATTTGAGGGTGGAAGACCACTTATTGCCATATTTGAAAATGTTTTGATATACCTTCACAGTTAGTGGTTATTTTTATACTCAGCTGTACTAGTACACCGAGTATTATAGTTTTAATCACATAACGGTGGATTGTAACATAATGAAATAATCGAGATAGATATAGACTTATATATATCAAAATGAGCAGGGTGAAAAGAGAAATCGATTGAGCCATGTCCGTCCGTCCGTCCGTCCGTCCGTCTGTCCGTCCGTCCGTCCGTCTGTAAACACTCTAACTCGCGCAAAAATTGAGATATTTTGATGAAATTTGAAATGCAAGTTGGTATGGTGACTGGGACGGTTGGTATTGAAAATGGGCGAAATCGGACCATGACCACGCCCACTTTTCCTATATAGAAAAAATCGGAAATTTGGTATCTCAGTCACTAATATAGCTGGAGCGATCAAATTTCACCCACGTGTTGAGCTCAGGCCCCTAGGAAGAAATTTGATGAAATTTTGGAAAATGGGCGGTGCCACGCACACCTATTAAGGGTCAAACCTTGAAAGTTTTATATGTCATAACTCAGAAACCATTGAAGATATATCTATGAAATTTGGTACGCGTGATTTACTTACTTAGGCAAACGTTTGCACGGAAAATAGTTAAAATCGGTTTACGGCCACGCCCACTTTTATATATGTGTATTATAAAGTGACCTTTTAAAAACATTTTAAGCCATATCTCTGTCAAATATAAAGATCTATCATTGAAATTTTGTCGCATGAGTCCAACTATGGACATAAAACAAAAAACACAAAAACTTTGGAAAATGGGCGGTGCCACGCCCACTTATTAAGGGGCAAACATTGAAAGTTTTATGAGTCATAACTCAGAAACCGTTGAAGATATATCGATGAAATTCGGTTCGCGTAATATAATTACTTAGTCAAATGTTTGGACGAAAAATTTCCAAAATCGGTTGAGGGCCACGCCCACTCTTATATAGGTGTATTATAAAATGACCTAATAAAAACATTTTAAGCGATATCTCTGTCAAATATAAAGATATATCATTGAAATTTTATGATAGGAGTCCAACTGTGGACATAAAACGAAAAACACAAAAATTTTGGAAAATGGGCGTGGCACCGCCTCTTTTTAGACAAAGGAATATACGAGATTTCTTAGCCTATAACTCGACAAATAATTGAGATATTATGACGAAACTTGGTTTATATACGTTTATAACGTGTGTTAATAGACACGCAGAAATTTATTGAAATCGGTTTATGACCACGCCTACTTTTTAACAAAGATATTTCTGAAACACCCTTTAGGAATTTGTAACGTGACATCTTTATAACTAGAAGTCATAAAGAAATGAAATCTTGCACAAATAATAATATTCATATGCTTAGTTGGATGACTGCTAAAAATGTTGAAAATGGGCGTGGCTACGCCCACTTTATGCAGCACTCGCTTTATATAAAGTACACCGTGTTTCTATCAAACGCAAACAAACGCTGAAAGCATACAGCTGAGTATCTAATGTTCGATTCCACTCGAACTTAGGCTTCCTTACTTGTTATTTTCTAGATTTTTTTTATACAAAGATTATGTCCGAGGAGCCCCATAGTGAAGTTTTGTGCCGAATATTTTTCTAGACTATGGTAACCTTAAAGCAACCTCAAAAAGGCCATTTGGCGGGCTCCTCTTTTTTTCTAGTTCTCTTTCTCTTTTCTTTTTCCTTTTATTTGCGCTTTCTTTTCCCTTTATCCATTTTATTTTCCGTATTCTTTCCTCTTTAGCTTCCTTTACTGCGCCATATCCGTCCCTTTCATTTTCCTCTTCCCTTTCCTTTTATTACTCATATTCAGTGCTAGGCTTTTCATGACACTTGAAATTTAAAAATGGATTTTTGAACAGGTGGCAACCTTTTTGTAAAAATTTTATTAAATTATTATTATCAGGTCAAGCCCTTTCATATGGCATTTCAAATTTAAAAATCAAACAAACTATAGCGTAAAACTGAGTTTTTGAACAGGTGGCAACCCTTTTTGTAAACTTTTTATTAAGTTACTCATTATCAGGTCAGGTCTTTCATATGACACTTCAAATTTAAAAATCAAACAAACTATAGCGTAAAACTCAATTTTTGAACAGGTGGCACCCTTTTTGTAAAAATTTTAATAAATTACTCATTTCCATGCCAAGTCCTTTCATATGATACCTCAAATTTAAAAATCAAACAAACGATAGCGTAAAGCAGAGTTAAAGCGTGGTGTCACTCTTTTACCGTCCTCTATATTTCTAAGTTTTGTTTATGTGTGTATTACGAATACTTAAAATCAAACTGCAGTGTAAGTCGTGAATTTGTGTTTTTATGTAATAATGTCCTTAGATTATAAACTAGCGAGTTCAACAGACTGCCTCTTTACAATGCTGCGCATCCTTAGAAAGCAAGCAAATGGACTTAAAATAATCCATCTTAACGCGCAAAGCCTATACAGAAAAATCGACGAATTCAGATATATCTTTGAAAACTCTGGAATTGATATCCTATGTGTATCCGAGACTTGGTTTTCGGCAAATCATACCGCTAGCATGATAAAAGTGAACGGCTATAAACTCTTCAGAGCCGATAGATGTGGTCATGGTGGTGGTGTTGCAGTCTATGTTAAAGACTCTCTGTCTTGTAAACTATGTTGTATGTCTAGTACTAGTAATGTAGAGTATGTATTTGTAGACGTGTTTTCAGAAACTAGTAAGCTTTTAGTAGGCTGTGTGTATCGACCAAACCGAAATATTAACTTTTCCGAATTCACCGAATTTATACAGCCGCTGTTAGAAAACTACAATAATATTTTAATTGCTGGAGATTTCAACAGTAATTTACTAAATGATAATAGTCTGAAGTTAAGCATGGAATCTCTAGGACTTTTCCCTACAAATAGCTTCATGCCTACTCATTTTACCAACACCAGCAGTACACTATTGGACGTATTTTTCGTAAACGACCTTCAAAAATCCCTTCTTTATAATCAACTACCTGCATCAAATTTCTCAAAACACGATCTGATATTTTTAATCTATGACTTTAATACCTTAAAAACCCAGATTTCCTTCAGCTATCGGGATTTCAGAAGTATTGAATATGACTCACTGAAATCTGCTGTAGATGGGGTAGACTGGAATCATATACGGTACATGACATCCGTTGATGAGCAAACTACATTTCTGCAGGAAAATATAAACCGTATCTTCGATCTCTTTGTGCCTGTTAAACATAAAATAGCTAAATCTAGCAGTAGGCCTTGGTTTAATAAGGACATTCAACATCTCATCAACGCACGCAACATGGCTTACTCGCGGTGGAAAAAATATAGAACCCCTGACACATTCAACATCTTTAAAAATGCCCGAACTGTAGCAAATAAAGCCATAAGAACCGCAAAATGTACATTTTACGATGAAAAATTCAGCTCAGCGTTAAATTCAAAGCAAAATTGGAGTATTATAAGAGAAATTGGAATAGGAAAAACCAAAGAAAGCTCACCCATTCTTGAAGACGCAAATGTGCTAAATAAGTTATTCATTGTACCGCCTGCTACTACAGCTAATATATGCCTAGACAATTACAGAATTCGTTCAAATGTTGGTGAAAGTCCATTTAATTTTGTCTGTGTCGATGATTGTGATGTTGTCCAAGCCATACTTTCTGTCAAATCTAATGCAGTAGGATTCGATGGAATTAATGCAAAATTCATTAAAATAATACTTCCCATGATATTACCGCAAGTAACTTATTTGATAAACTCTATCCTGACGACTTGTACGTTTCCGAAGCACTGGAAGGTTGCCAAGATAATTCCGATCCATAAAAAGAACAATGAATATAGACCCATAGCTATCCTGCCATATCTGTCCAAAGTTCTTGAGCGCCTACTATACACACAAATGATGTCATATGTGCGCGATCACAAGCTCTTAACTGAGTGTCAATCTGGCTTCAGGCCGAAGAGGAGCTGTACTACGGCTCTCTTAGATGTGGTAGAGAGCATTCGGACAGAAATTGATCAAAACAACATTGCATTCCTAACTCTTCTCGACCATTCGAAGGCTTTCGATTCAGTTGATCATAGGTTACTATGCTGTAAGCTAGAAAATTTGTTCAATTTCTCGCATCATGCAACTGCGTTGATAAGATCCTACCTGTCTGACAGAACTCAGGCGGTTAGTGTCGGAGACAGAATTTCCGACTTCCTTCCGGTAGTCAGGGGAGTCCCTCAAGGCTCTATTCTAGGACCTTTGTTATTCGTGTTGTACATAAATGACTTACCTAATGTTCTTAAGTATTGTAAAGTGCATGTCTATGCTGATGACGTCCAACTATATGTTTGTTGTCCTCCTAATCGTAGTGACATTTGCATTGAAAATTTGAATGCTGACTTGACTCGAATCAGTTCATGGGCATCTATGAATGGTCTATGTTTGAACCCAAACAAGTCAAACTGCCTCGTTATTCATAGGAAGTCCTTTGACACGAGTCAGCTTGATGTAGTCAAGTTGGATAATTCAATCTTAAAATATGTCAAAACAGCTAAAAATCTTGGTGTAACATTTAACAATTTATTATCATGGAACGATCATATTTTTAGCACAGTAGGTAAAGTGTATGGAATGCTCCGTACGCTATGGTTATCACAGTACTTTACTCCCTTAAATATTAGATTATTATTGGCTAAAGCGTACTTAATACCTACGCTACTATATGGTTGTGAAGTTTATGCTAATTGTGACGCTGCATGTAAGCAAAAATTAAATGTTATTTACAATAACATTGCAAGATATGTATTTGGATTGAAAAGGATTGACCATGTAACACCCTATGCTCAAAAGTTGCTAGGCATCTCTTTTGAAAACGTGCTAAAAGTTAGAACACTCTTGACATTGCACAAAGTCATTTATACAAAGGAACCCCGATACTTATATCTAAGGATTCAGTTTCTGCAGTCTTCGAGGTCTGTGCTAATAGTACATACTAAATATCGACATCTTATATCTGAACGTCAGTTCTTCATAAACTCCGTACGTCTGTGGAACTCGCTCCCTATACGTCTAAGGTTATTAACCAATACACTGCAGTTCAAAAACGAGCTAACTTGCTTCTATAACAATTTATAAATACACACTTTTGTTTTTGTTTTCATACACACATTTCTTCATTTTGCTTAAACACATACTAACATATATATTTTCTGTATTTACTATACCTTCCTTTTAAGCTAAGTATTTATAAATATGATTTTAAACAAATTAATTTTAGTTTAATTTTTAATATTTTTATTATTTTTTTTCCTAATAGTTTGATTTAATTTAATTTAATTCATTGTTAACATATTATTATATTTCTTATTTTATATTACCTTTTTCCCCGTTAATTTTCTTAAACTTTTTTTTATATGTATGTAGATCTCATTCATTTTATTACCGTGACTAGCACTGTAAAATAATCTTCCTGATTGTTGTGCTAGGATAAGAACTACAATAAATACAAATACAAATACAAATACAAACTGAATTTTTGAACAGGTGGCAACCCTTTTTGAAAAATTTCTATTAAATTGCTCAATATCAGGTCAAGCCCTTTCATATGGTACCAAAAATTTTAAAATCAAACAAACTATACAGTAAAATTGAATTTTCAACATCTGGCAACCCTTTTCAAAAAACTTAAACCTTCCTGCACATCTACAGGTCAAGCCCTTTCATCTGACACCACATTTTCGGAAATCGGTGTACGGTGTAAAAGTTATGGTGCTTACAAAAAATCGCTTAGCGTAATATATATAAAGATATCAAACTAGCTGACCCGGCAAACTTCGTTCTGTCCAAAATAGATTTTTTTATTAATTTCATTTCAAAAATTGTTATTACACCGGTATTATTTTTAATAGAAAATTAGCGATTTTTCACTACTTCATTGTGCATACAACTTCAAAAATATATAATTTTAGTATTCAGTTTAAGGCTGCACGATACAGAACATTTTTAGTTTTCTGTTCCGGATATTTATTTTCACTGAGTATTGGCTATTTTCACTAATTAAGTAAGAGGATTGATATAGTATACCTCCATAATGGTTTTCAGGCCCCTCCTCCAACCCTTTTAGATATATTCAGCATCAAAAGTTTAGTACGTATGGGAGGAACAATGCCCCATTTTTCGATTAATCTTTTTTTTTTTGTGAACATGGTATTGATATCGTATATCTGCATAGTGATTTCTATGTACATGCCATGAACGCTTTTAAGGATATTTAGCCTTAAAAATTAAAAACGCATGGGAGGTGCCACGCTCCCTTTTGCCAAAACTACTGTTTTTTTTCATAAGCACGCTTTTGATATCGTTAATCTCCTGATCAATTTTCAGGTCCCAACTTTAAACGCTTTTATAGATATTCAGCTTGAAAAATTAAGTTTGTATGGGAGGTGCCACGCCCCCTTTTCCGATAACCTACACTTTTATGCGCAAAAATTGTTTTGATATCATATAGCTCTGTACCAATTTCCAGGTCCCTGACTTAAATCCTTTTAAAGATATTCAGCTTAAAAAATTAAGTGTTCTTGGGAAATGCCACGCCCACTTTCCATATAACTCCTATTATTTTGCGTTAATATGGAATTGTTATCGTTTATCTCCACACCAATTTCCAAGCCCCTATCGTAAACAATTTTAGAGATATTCAGCATGAAAAATTAAGTTTGTATGGGAGGTGCCACGCCCCTTTTTCCGATAACCCCCACTTCTATGCATGGGAATGGTTTTGATATCATTTAGCTCTATACCAATTTTCAGCTCCCTAACTTGAACTCATTTAGAGATAATCAGCTTTAAAAATTAAGGTTGTTTGGGAGGTGCCACGCCCCCTTTTCTGATAACCCCCACTTTTCTGAGTGAGAAGGGTTTTCATATCACCTACCTCTATACCAATTTTCAGCTCCCTACCTTAAACTGTTTTAGAGATAATCAGCTTTAAAAATTAAGGTTGTGTGGGAGGTGCCACGCCCCCTTTTCGGATAACCCCCACTTTTCTGAGTGAGAAGGGTTTTGATATCACCTACCTCTATACCAATTTTCAGCTCTCTACCTTAAACTGTTTTAGAGATAATCAGCTTTAAAAATTAAGGTTGTATGGGAGGTGCCACGCCCCCTTTTCTGATAACCCCCAATTTTCTGAGTGAGAAGGGGTTTGATATCACCTACCTCTATACCAATTTTCAGCTCCCTCCCTTGAACTGTTTTAGAGATAATCAGCTTTAAAATTAAGGTTGTACGGGAGGTGCCACGCCCCCTTTTCTGACAAACCCCCTTTTCTGAGTGAGAAGGCTTTTGATATCACCTACCTCTATACCAATTTTCAGCTCCCTACCTTGAACTGTTTTAGAGATAATCAGCTTTAAAAATTAAGGTTGTGTGGGAGGTGCCACGCCCCCTTTTCTGACAACCCCCCTTTTCTGAGTGAGAAGGGTTTTGATATCACCTACCTCTACACCAATTTTCAGTTCCCTACCTTGAACTGTTTTAGAGATATTCAGCTTTCAAAATTAAGGTTGTATGGGAGGTGCCACGCCCCCTTTTCTGATAACCCCCACTTTTCTGAGTGAGAAGGGTTTTGATATTACCTACCTCTATACCAATTTTCAGCTCCCTACCTTAAACTGTTTTAGAGATAATCAGCTTTAAAAATTAAGGTTGTATGGGAGGTGCCACGCCCCCTTTTCTGATAACCCCCACTTTTCTGAGTGAGAAGGGGTTTGATATCACCTACCTCTATACCAATTTTCAGCTCCCTACCTTGAACTGTTTTAGAGATAATCAGCTTTAAAAATTAAGGTTGTGTGGGAGGTGCCACGCCCCCTTTTCTGACAACCCCCCTTTTCTGAGTGAGAAGGGTTTTGATATCACCTACCTCTACACCAATTTTCAGTTCCCTACCTTGAACGGTTTTAGAGATAATCAGCTTTAAAAATTAAGGTTGTATGGGAGGTGCCACGCCCCCTTTTCTGATAACCCCCACTTTTCTGAGTGAGAAGGGTTTTGATATCACCTACCTCTATACCAATTTTCAGCTCCCTACCTTAAACTGTTTGAGATAATCAGCTTTAAAAATTAAGGTTGTATGGGAGGTGCCACGCCCCCTTTTCTGACAACCCCCCTTTTCTGAGTGAGAAGGGTTTTGATATCACCTACCTCTATACCAATTTTCAGCTCCCTACCTTGAACTGTTTTAGAGATAATCAGCTTTAAAAATTAAGGTTGTATGGGAGGCGCCACGCCCCCTTTTTTGATAACCCCCACTTTTCTGAGTGAGAAGGGTTTTGGTATCACATACCTCTATACCAATTTTCAGCTCCCTACCTTAAACTGTTTTAGAGATAATCAGCTTTAAAAATTAAGGTTGTATGGGAGGTGCCACGCCCCCTAACATTTTTTAATTTTTTCTTCGACTAAACCTTCGCGTGGTAACAACAAACAAACCCCCCTAAGGAAGTATTTGATTTGGTTGAGCCGTTTTCAAGTTTTAGCGTTACAATTAAATACCAAATCATTTTTATATATATAGATTACTGAAATTTTTCTGAGGTATAAATATTGGACATTGGGCTTACGTAAATAAATTATCTCTTAATGCAAGAAAGTCAAAGGCGATAGCAATATCGAACGCAACTTATGACCTGAGCTGCCTTCCTGATATTATACTTAACGGGGATAAAATACTTATAAACGATGTGGTCACCAATTTAGGCTTTAGACTCAACTCTAAGCTAACATGTGTTGACCATATTAATACTGTGGTCGGTAAAATATATAACACCCTTCGAAACTTGTACCGAACAGCCTATTTACTGCCGCGTGATACTAAGATGAGGCTAGTCAAAACTCTAATAATACCTCAAATTTCTTATGGTGAACTCGTATACGGTAACCTTGATTCGTCTTCGCGCAATAAACTGCAGCTTGCTATAAACAATGCTGCTCGGTTTGTTTATTCCAAAAGAAAATTTGACCATATCTCTTCATACGCTACGCAAATCCTCGGGAGCAACGTTGACAATTTTTTAAAGATCAGAAATCTCTGCTTTTTGCATAAGCTACTCCACTCTCAATATCCCCCTTACTTATTTGAAAAGTTAAATTTATGTCAGTCTTCTCGGACTCTGAATATACATATTAGTTCCAAATTTTAGATACATGACATCCTCCAGAACTTTCTTTGTCAGTACAATCCGTCTTTGGAACTCACTTCCATCCAAGACAAAAGCTATTCAAAAAGCAAGATGTTTCAAACTAGCAGCAATATCCTTTCTCAATCCCTAACTTACTTTAAATTGTTTTTTATTTTCTGTATTCTGAAGTTATTAAAAATATTTATTGGTCGCAATTTAAATTGCTGGTATTAAAATTATGTAAATTTGTATCTACAGTATCGAGTGAAGGACCGGTTATATATTGTATAATGCATTTTGTAAAATTTTTATCTACCTATTTACCTTTTATTTTTTTGTTTTGCACTTATAGTTTGTAAGATTTTCATTGTAATCTCTTTACAAGATTGATGTACTACCTAAAAGACTTACGTCTTACTTGTACAAACAATTTTAAATAAATAATTAATTAAATAAAAATAATTAATTTAATTAATTAATTAATTGAAATAAAAAATAATTAAATAAATAATTAAAATCATAGTTATATCTAGTTATTAAAATAGATTTCACAGTCTCGATTTGAATTTTTGATTTTTCATCAGTCCATATATTGTTTAAAATTGAAAATATCCTTTCAGTGTGGGCATTTCAACCCGGTAAACATAAATTGAATTCCACTATTTTTAAAATATTTTTAAAAGGTATAGCATTTTTCTTAAAATGTTGAAATATTTCAACCCATTTCATATCTAATAGATTTCCCCCTTTCACCCATTCCTTTAGTTTGTTTGGAGACACATAATTCTTAATACATGTCAACTCATCAAATAATTCGCTGTTATTAATTTTAGTCTGGGTTCTCTTTTCCGAAATATAAATCAAATTTCTTTCAACATCATGCCAAGATGGAACTGTACGCAAAAGTACCCATTCTATCACTTCGACCTCTTTATACGTTTGGTCCCACTGATTTGAATAATCAGCGCAATTAATGTAAAAACGTTTTGCGTGATCTTTTATTTTACTTAAATCTACAGTTCCTGATTTTTCCAACTCTGAAACTATTGGGTAAGTTTCTAAAAGCCCGTCTCCACATAACTTGTTTCACCAACAAAACATCTGGCTAAATAACCCGTCTCAACGTGGCTGATCGTGATTCAGTTTAACATTTCTCTTTCTTGCTCTTCTTAAATGTTTGTATGTTTGCTTATATTTTGCGTTTTTGTGTTGGTCTGTGTGAGATTTCGATAGATTTTCGATACAAAATTAGAGAAGACATCGATATCATCGAGGTTGGCAAGATGTTTCAGAATGAAACATTGTTTCAAAAGAAAATTTGACCATATCTCTTCATACGCTACGCAAATCCTCGGGAGCAACGTTGACAATTTTTTAAAGATCAGAAATCTCTGCTTTTTGCATAAGCTACTCCACTCTCAATATCCCCCTTACTTATTTGAAAAGTTAAATTTATGTCAGTCTTCTCGGACTCTGAATATACATATTAGTCCCAAATTTTAGACACATGACACCCTCCAGAATTTTCTTTGTCAGTACAATGCGTCTTTGGAACTCACTTCCATCCAAGACAAAAGCTATTCAAAAAGCAAGATGTTTCAAACTAGCAGCAATATCCTTTCTGAGCTCAACAGTTGGTTAGCAGTTGAGTTAAACAGCTACGTCTTAGAAACGGCTTGCTGAATTTATCAGCTGTTTGGCATTACACAACATGTTGAGCTCAAGTAGCGAACAAAATTTGTGATGGAAAAAATGGCGAAAAGTTGCCAACTGTGGAGCTCAGCGGAACTATTCAACAGTGCGTTTCTAAGACAAACAGTTGCGGAGCGGTAAAAAAATTTCATCTCTTCGTTCTGCGATTTTTAATTTAAGGTACTTTATTAGTAAAGCAACTTCTACCATACAAATATTTTGCGATTCAATTTGTGTAATGTCAAATAACAAAGTTACAATAAACAAGTAAGGAAGCCTAAGTTCGAGTGGAATCGAACATTAGATAATCAGCTGCATGCTTTCATTGTTTGATTGCGTTTGTTCGATATAGGGTGTATTGTATATGAAACGAGTGCTGCATAAACAGGGCGCAGCCACGCCCATTTTCAAAATTTGTATCAATCATCCAAATAAGCATATAAATATTATTGTTAGTGCAAAATTGCGTCCCTCTATGACTTTTAGTTACAAAGACTTCACGTTACAAATTCCAAAAGGGTGTTCCAGAATATCTTTGTTAAAAAGTAGGCGTGGTCATAAACCGATTTCAATACATTTTTGCGTGTCTATTAACACATGTTATAAAAGTGTATAAACCAAGTTTTGTCATAATATCTCAGTTATTTGTCGAGTAATAGGCTCGTAGATTCCTTTGTATAAAAAGAGGCGGTGCCACGCCCATTTTCCAAACATTTTTTATTTTTTGTTTCCGGTCTATTGTAGAACTCATGTCACAAAATTTCAGTGATAGATCTTTATATTTGACGAAGATATCGCTTAAAATGTTTTTATTAGGTCACTTTATAATACCCATATATGAAAGTGGGCGTGGTCGTCAACCGATTTTGGTATTTTTCGTCCACACATTTGGCTAAGTAAATATATCACGCGTACCAAATTTCATCGATATATCTTTAACGGTTTCTGAGTTATGGCTTATAAAACTTTCAATATTTGCCCCTTAATAGTAAGTGGGCGTGGCACCGCCCATTTTCAAAAATTTTTGTATTTTTTGTTTTATGTCCGTAGTTGGACTCCTGCCACAAAATTTCAGTGATAGATCTTTATATTTGACAAAGATATCGCTTAAAATGTGTTTATTAGGTCACTTTATAATACCCATATATAAAGTGGGCGTGGCCGTCAACCGATTTTGAAAAAAAATAGAAAAATTTTGGAAAATGAGCATGGCACCGCCTCTTTTTAGACAAAGGAATATACGAGATTTCTTAGCCTATAACTCGACAAATAATTGAGATAGTATAACGAAACTTGGTTTATACACTTTTATAACTTTTGTTAATAGACACGCAAAAATTTGTTGGAATCGGTTTATGACCTCGCCAACTTTTTAACAAAGATATTTCTGGAACACACTTTGAGAATTTGTAACGTGACATCTTTATAATTAGAAGTCATAAAGGAATGAAATTTTCCACAAAGAATAATATTCATATGCTTAGTTGGATGACTGATAAAAATTTTGAAAATGGGCGCGGCTATGCCCACTTTATGCAGCACTCGCTTTATATAAAATACACCGTGATTCCATCAAACGCAAACAAAAAATGAAAGCATAAAGCTGAGTAGCTAATGTTCGATTCCACTCAAACTTAGGCTTCCTTATTTCTTTTTTATATTTTTTTGTTAAGCATATAATGTTAAAAGTTTTCAGAAATTTTGTTTCGGTTATTAATAAAAATTAACGCTAAATTGCAGTGTATGGCATACATTTTATGGATATAACATCCATATTTTACTGATCAGACAGGATTATTAATTTATATGGACGTGATCAATATACATAGTTTTCCCCGTGTAGATAAACAGAAACAAATAAATTGTATAAAATTTAATTTTAACAGAAAGAAATAGCGGAACCATTAATGGACCTAAAGCAAGGCATCGGAATCCTACGCAATAATCGCACCTTCAAATATATTCTTTCGACACTGCTTTCAATTGGAATATTTTTGAATGGCACACCAGTTAAGGGGTTTCAAATCGAGTATTTGTCAAAGGTATATATGTTTAAATTTTATATCGAATAAAACTATTTCATAACCTACTGCACACAGCGGACGGTGCACAGTGCTTCGTCCCATAGGCAAAATTAAGATAAAATAAACTGCGTAATTTATTCAAATAATATAAATTTTTGTGAAGCTAACCTATCATATCACCTGGAATAAATGTATAAATAGAATCTATAATCTCATACTTTTGTTGCCAATAGAGGTCGCTAAAATCAGTACAATTTTGAGACAAAAGTGTTTTAAGGCAACATTCTTCTTTCAGCCGTCCCGTAATTGTACTTATCTGGAAACTGTATGGCTTTCGGGTGTATAAGATGTACTCCGTCTCTTGCGAAATCAATTCGGACGGAAGGTACATCTGTTCTCGGCGCGTTTTAACCTTTCACCTTAACTTGGGTGGTGTACCGCTAACGACGTATCATTTTTAGCCACCCTAACGCCACACAGTCCTCAACACGATACAAAATCTTGACTTGGGTGGTGGATTCAGGCTGGATTAATCAGATACCTAAATTACAGATTCAATTTCTAAATTTAAATCTTATTATTATACGCCATTTAGTCTTAAACTTTGCAATGTATGTTTAACATAAAACCGTTTAACTTAAAAAGTTTTTTTACCTATTTTTATTTAAATAGAGCGACTCACGCGCCACCTAGCGGCTCCAATTTTTTTTTAAACATTTGTAAATTATTTCAGTAATGCACATGCTAAATATCAGCCAAATCCCGATCTCAGCTCCACCTAGCGGAATTTTTTTTAAGAAAATATTTCTTTTCAAGGTAGTAATACATGTTCCGAATTTCAGCCAAATCGGACCATAAATGCGATTTTTGTAAATATAGCGACCCACGCGCCAGCTATCGGAAGTTTTTTTTTAGGAAAATATTTCCTTTCTAGGTAGTAATACATGTTCCGAATTTCAGCCAAATCGGACCATAAATGCGATTTTTGTAAATATAGCGACCCACGCGCCACCTAGCGGAATTTTTTTTTAAAGAAAATATTTCTTTTCAAGGTAGTAATACATGTTCCGAATTTCAGCCAAATCGGACCATAAATGCGATTTTTGTAAATATAGCGACCCACGCGCCACCTATCGGAATTTTTTTTTAAGAAAATATTTCTTTTCAAGGTAGTAATACATGTTCCGAATTTCAGCCAAATCGGACCATAAATGCGATTTTTGTAAATATAGCGACCCACGCGCCACCTAGCGGAATTTTTTTTTAAAGAAAATATTTCCTTTCAAGGTAGTAATACATGTTCCGAATTTCAACCAAATCGGACCATAAATGCGATTTTTGTAAATATAGCGACCCACGCGCCACCTATCGGAATTTTTTTTTCATAATATTGCGTTGTCATCGGGGTTATACACGCGTACAAAATTTCAGATTAATCGGTTGACAGGAAGAGGGTGAAATTTGAATTACTAAATTTGACCCAAGAATAAATAAAACAAACGGGGTGAGCTAAATAAAACCGTTTAAAAAGAACCTAAATTGAGATAAGTTGGTGTTTTTTTCAAAAAACAATTTGGAAAAAGCACTTATTTTATTTGAAATCCATTTAAATAAAAACCGTTATGACAAGAAATAAAAGTTCAATTTAAAATGAACAACAGATGATTGTTTTATAATGCCACGGCCTAAGTGCATTTTCAGATTTTTTTTATCATAAAGATACATTTTAAAATACGCTTCTTTCTGTCTAATCGGTGTTATGATATCATTTCGGGTTCAGGAGATATGATGAATCGAAAATCATCTTAAGTCCATATTTTCACATATGCATTTGCAAAAGCCACTTAACTTAAGATAAGATAGAAGTGATAAGAAAAATTGCAAGAATTCCTCTTGAAAAAAGAACCTAATTTCATTTAGGTGGCATATTTTTTTATACTCAGCTGTACTAGTACACAGAGTATTATAGTTTTAATCACATAACGGTGGATTGTAACAGAATGAAATAATCGACATAGATATAGACTTATATATATCAAAATGATCAGGGTGAAAAGAGAAATCGATTGAGCCATGTCCGTCCGTCCGTCCGTCCGTCCGTCCGTCCGTCTGTCCGTCCGTCCGTCTGTAAACACTCTAACTCGCGCAAAAATTGAGATATTTTGATGAAATTTGGAATGCAAGTTGGTATCGAGACTGGGACGGTTGGTATTGAAAATGGGCGAAATCGGACCATGACCACGCCCACTTTTCCTATATAGAAAAAATCGGAAATTTGGTATCTCAGTCCCTAATATAGCTGGAGCGATAAAATTTTACCCACATGTTGAGCTCAGGCCCCTATGAAGAAATTTTATGAAATTTTGGAAAATGGGCGGTGCCACGCCCACTTATTAAGGGTCAAACATTGAAAGTTTTATGAGTCATAACTCAGAAACCGTTGAAGATATATCGATGAAATTTGGTACGCGTGATTTACTTACTTAGGCAAATGTTTTGACGGAAAATTGTCAAAATCGGTTGACGGCCACGCCCACTTTTATATATGTGTATTATAAAGTGACCTAATAAAAACATTTTAAGCGATATCTCTGTCAAATATAAAGATCTATCACTGAAATTTTGTGGCATGAGTCCAACTATGAACATAAAACGAAAACCACAAAAATTTTGGAAAATGGGCGGAGCCACGCCCACTTATTAAGGGGCAAACATTGAAAGTTTTATGAGTCATAACTCAGAAACCGTTGAAGATATATCGATGAAATTTGGTACGCATTATATATTTACTTAGGCAAATGTGTGGACGAAAAATTACCAAAATCGGTTGACGACCACGCCCACTTTTATATATGTGTATTATAAAGTGGCCTAATAAAAACATTGTAAGCGATATCTTTGTCAAATATAAAGATAATTCATTGAAATTTTGTGGCAAGAGTTCCACAATAGACCGGAAAAAAAAAATAGAAAAATTTCGGAAAATGGGCGTGGCACCGCCTCTTTTCAGACAAAGGAATCAACGAGATTTCGGAGCCCATAACTCGACGAATAATTGAGATATTATGACGAAACTTGGTTTATACACTTTTATAACTTGTGTTAATAGACACGCAAAAATTTATTGAAATCGGTTTATGACCACGCCTACTTTTTAACAGATATTTCTAGAATACCCTTTGGGAATTTGTAACGTGACATCTTTGTAACTAGAAGTCATAAAGGAATTAATTTTTGCACAAAGAATAATATTGATATGCTTAGTTGGATGACTGATAAAAATTTAGAAAATGGGCGTGGCTACGCCCACTTTATGCAGCACTCACTTTATATAAAGTATACCGTGTTTCCATCAAACGCAAACAAACAATGAAAGCATACAGCTGAGTATCTAATGTTCGATTCCACTCGAACTTAGGCTTCCTTACTTGTTTCAATATGCTTTTGAAAAACCAACCTAATTACCAACCCAGACCTGTTAAATTCCGATTAAAATTAATAATGATTAATTTTTTTGGATTTTTTAATTTTAATGATTATTTTAATTGTCTTACATTAACCGGACAATTAATAATCGATTAAATTAAAAAAATTGTAAAAAAATCATGATTACTAACCATTAAAGAAATAATCGGAAATAATCATATAATCATATAATCACAAAATTTTTTTTAATCGCGTGATTATTTTTAATTCCCCAATTATTTTTAATTGTATGATTATTTTTAATTGCTCAATTATTTTTAATTGTATGATTATTTTTAATTGCTCGATTATTTTCAATTGTGCGATTATTTCTTTTATGATATGATTATTTTAAATCATTTTTGAAAATAGGTATGTATAGATATGTTCATATATATATGCATGTATGTGTGTTGTATGTGTGCATGAATATGTGTATGCATGTATGTTTTTTTGTTTTTTTTTTTAACAAGGAGGAAGCCTCGAAAGCCTTTACCACGTCAGTGCGGGACTCTAACCGCACTAAACCTCCTATTGTCAACGTACCGAACCCCGCGGTACTACCGTCAGGCTACCGTCGGGAGGTGGGTTGAGCACTAGGCTCGAAAATCCGTAATAGAAGAATACGTGGTATGCATCGTCTATTGCTTGCTCCCGCAGTGATCGCACGTTGGGTTCGACTCGTGCTTAAAGCAAAAGAGATGGGCCTTGAAACAACCGTGTCGAGATAGGAACTGCGTCAGGTAGAAATCGACTTCGCCGTGTGCTCTTTCCAACCAGTATCTCAAATCTGGTATACATCTACCCCATCTAAGCTGCCAGCTATGCATGCTTGCCTCTCTCGCGACGGAACGATCGACATCGTTCTGTGCAATAATTGCAGCTTCTTTTGCTAAGTAGTATGTCTATAGGGTATAGACTGGCAATTAATAGTGCGCCCCCATCCGATACGAGTATAAACGCACAGCATACTCTCAGCACATGCATGTATGGATGTGCATATGTATGTATGTTTTGTTCACAAGCAAATTTAAAAAAAAAACCAAAAAATTAAAAATAATTAATCGATTAATTAATTAATCATGCAATTAAAAAAATCATAGATAATTTGAAATAATCAAATAATTGTATTAATCATCCAATTAAAAACAATCTAAAATAATTGAAAATAATCAAGTAATTGTGTTAATCATGCAATTAAAAATAATTGAAAATAATCTAAATAATCATGCAATTAAAAATAATTAATCGATTAATTATTTTTTTTTATATAATTTAATTAACTTTTAATCATTAAAAAGGTGAAAATAATCGTAATTAATCATTAAAGAGTTACAACAACAAAACATGCTTTAATTAATAATCATTAATAATCATTAAAATTTTTAATCATTAAATAACAGGTCTGTACCAACGTAAGTCGATTTTCTATCGTATTTCAGTTTGCCAAATGAACTTAATTCCAATTAGGAGGCTAAAATTCTATACATTTTTTGATGAAAATGAATTTGAAAAAAGAAGCTAAATTGAGATAAGTTGGTGTTTTTTTTTTTTTTTTTTCAAAAAACCATTTGGAAAAAGCACTTATTTTATTTGAAATCCATTTAAATAAAAACCGTTACGCCAAGAAATAAAAATTCAATTTAAAATGAACAACAGATGATTGTTTTATCATGCCACGCCCTTACTTCTATGAAAATATATGATGGAAAGACACTGTGCACTTCCAAAACTGTTTTTTGCTCTCCTGTAAAATTAAGAATTTAGACTTATACCATGTACATACGGCAACGAAATCAACTTGATTTCGTGGAATAATTTCGTAAATTACATTGCTGTCTACACGATTATTCTTGTTTGTCATAATTTCATTTGACATTTGTTTTCATTTAGATTTGTTATTTACATCTGAATTTGAAAAATGCATATAATTAACATAATTTTTTATTTAATAAAATTAATGGATGCTACTCCATTTGTGCAAGAATGTTTGACTGGGTCCAATAACCTATTAGAGCTTCTCCAAAAGAAGAACAAAGAATTGCACCTCAAACTTGTGTTATTGAGAAACATGCAAATGACGATGCTTTTAAATTTTAGCTCCTTCGACTTGCAATTTAGGTCATGTTGGACCAAAGTAGCTGTTGGGTTTTATATTTCTGTGCTAGATTAATAAGCTATTCCACTCAGAACCGTACTCAGTGCTTTTGGGAATATGATTGCCAAAGAAATGGCGCAACATTTTTCAAAGAAAACTTTCGCATGGATCAGGAATCGTTTGACATTCTATGTGATGTGGTCAAACATTTGCAAAAAAGTGACACAAATATGCGAAAAGCCATACCACTGGAAAAGCGGGTAGCAATTGCTTTATATGCTCTAGGGTCTTCTGCAGAATATAGAAGCATTGCAAATATGTTCGGAGTTGGCAAATCGACTGTGGGACAAATTTTGATGGATTTTTGCCATGAAATATGGAAGCGTTTATGGCCAATTTATTTAAAAAATTTTCCTCTCACGGAGCAAAAGATTGAAGAGTATGTTAAAGGTTTTGAAGCTCTTGGTTTCCCACAATGTATGGGGGCAGTTGGTAAGTAATTCCTAACTTTTTATAATCAACCCGTTATTTATTCAAAGGTTATTTATTATAGATGGATGCCATATCGAAGTACACCCTTCTAGTAAAGACGTCTGCGATTATTATAATTACAAAGGCTGGTATTCAACTGTGTTACTGGCTTTGGTGGATGCAAGGTGGGCTATGTACCCTGTAAAAGAATGTGCGATCAATCCACAATTAGTCCCCAATTGTTCCCTCACAGGTATAAATGTAGACTAATTGTAGACCAATTGTTCCCGAACGGGTATAAATGTAGATCAATCGCTTACATTCCGAACGGGTACAAATCTAGATTGATTAAATGTAGAAACTCTACAAAAATATTCAATGTATTAAAAAAAATTATAACAGTAGGTAAAAAAAATAGCCTTGGCTTACAACTTTGGATATAAGCGATTAATCTATATTACCCGTTCTAAATAAAAGCTCTACATTTATATCCTTTCTAGATAAAAGCGATTGATCTACATTTGTACCCGTGCGGGATGTAAGCGATTGATCTACATTTGTACCCTTTCGGTATGTCAGTGATTAATCTACATTGCTACCCGTTCGGGTATACAAGTTGAACAATTAGTCTCTTCATAGGACATGCTCGAACAAATGCGATCAATTCGCTCCATACAAAGGGATGTAAAATTGTATTAGTCGCATGCTCCCTTGCGATTGATCCCGGACACGTCCCAGATTAATCGCATTTTTTGCAGGGTATTTCAGCAATGTATAAATGTATAGATACATTAAAATAAAACATTTTGTAGGTGCCGCTTTATTTACATTAATGTCGGAGCTCCGGGTCGATGTAATGATTCATTAATCTACGAAAAGTCTCAACTTAAACAACAATTAATTGACTGCTCTCTACTCAAAGATATGTCCAAAATATTTTCAAATGTAAATGTTCCTGTGCTAATAATCGGTGACTCGGCATTCAGGCTCTCGAACACACTTATGAAGCCTTATCCATTTAGCGTTTCTCAAAGCTCACAACAAAAACAATTTAATTATTACTTGTCGAAGTCAAGAAGGGTGGTGGAAAATGCGTTTGGCCAACTCAAAGCAAGTTTTCGGAGAATTGGCAAAGGCATCGACAACCAAATGAATAACGCCACCACAATTATAAAATGTTGTGTTGTACTTCATAACTTCTTAAATGATCGCAACGACCATATTAATGACAAATGGATATTAGCTCTGCGGGAGGTTGAGAGACGTCGCCAGTATCCTGATGAAATAGCAATAATTTACGACCATAATACAGAAGCAGAAGAAATTCGCACAGCAATGTCTTCATATTTTTGTAAGAAAAATTTTTATTTTTACTTTTAGCTAATTCAACAAAAGCAAAGTTTTAACTCAAATTTTTAGGAAATGGCAAAAAAACAATAGGAACAAAAACCATATCTTCACAGTTGGAACAATACATACATATCTTCGTTTAAAGTGCAAACCCGTGTATCGACCAAGTACAATACCGCGTATGTGACATTTTGACGCGTGGTCCGAATGTCAAGATTATTGTATGAATTAATGGGCACGGATCCCAGGAATGTGTTTTTGGGTAAATCACATTTTTTGGCGCAAATATCACTTACACGGTATTGTACTTGGCCGATACACGGGTTTGAACTTTAAACGAAGATATGTTCATATGTATGTATAACGACATTCTATTTCTGCCGGTTCAAAAAGTCTATGAATGCTGTGTTAATATCAGACATATCGCTAACGTATTGCTTCAATATTTCCTTTTTGTTTTTTTCTATTTCTACCATTTCCGCGATCTTTGTTTCAGTACTTTGAATTTGCATGTTTATATCTTTTACTTGATTTTCTACGTTTGCCATATGATTTAAAATATCTTTTTGTAATTTAATTCTTTTTGCAGCAGCGCGAGATTTGCAGGGACTGCGAACTGGCAAGGATGCTTCCGTAGACCCGTCGATTTTTGAAAATGTTGGTGGCGGCGAGGACACAGACGCTGCTATGGATATAGGCACATCAGAGGGGGATGACTGGTCACTGTCACTTTGAATTTCTTTTGAAGCAGTTAATGATTCAGCAGTCGGAGAGAAATTAATGCGCATAACGTCAAGCTTCGATATTTTTGAGTTTCCTTCCATTGGATCTATGAATTTATTCGATATGTACATATGTACATATGAATTGATTAAATAAAAAATAACGTTTTTTTTACCCGAAATGCTATCTTCCATCATCTTCTACACGTTGTTGCTTTTGTAAGAACCCAAAAGATAATTCATTTGACCGTATAGGTGCCATTGCGATGGCGACCCTCCTGAAGGACCAATATTGTCTTTTTCTTTTCTACAAAATATATACATATGTACATGCATATATATTTTGATAATTTTTTTTAAACATGTACATATATATGTACCTATACTTCGAAGTTAGGTTGTGCATCTTTATTTGAATTTCTGATGCACATACCGAGAAACCAGCCTTTCGCATCTCCACTGCAATCTCCTCCAACACATGTAAATTTTTTCTGGCTCCACGTAGTTGCTCAATTTTTGCTTGCCACAGCTCTAGGAGCAATTGTTCGGCCTGCGGGTTCCACATATTTCTTTTCTTATATTTTCGCTTTATTTTTAACTCATCCATTATTAATAATTATTTGACCGCGCGAAAATTATTACAATTTTTACATATAGGGAGAGCAAAATTTCGATTATTGTATATAAATTTTAATCGACTACAGGGTTGCTCAGTCGATTGAATCTAATTTGGGGCTAATTTCGGTGAAATTAAGAACAATTCTTAATTTCATTTGACATTTTACACAAGGAAAAATCACTTCATTTCAACTTAATTTCAGCTGAAATTAAGAATCTGTCGAAATCAACTTGATTTCGTTGCCGTATGTACATGGCATTAGGTTGCTTTTCCAAATGTCCAAATACACTGTAGGTAAATTTTTAACTTTTGAAATATCACAGAGAAACGCCGAAACACGTCAACTTAATTTTTGGCTGTAGAATACGATGACATTTACAGAAAGTCAAAGTTAGCTCTTGTTTTCGAGATATTTAGGAAAGAAGTTTCAGAGCTCTGAAAGTAATTTTTTTTCCATCTATAAACTTTACTCAGGCTTGGAACCCTTTCCTCGCATAAAAATTTTGACAGTTGTTCTTACTTATTTGGGACATTCTAAATTCAATGCCGCCTTTAGTTTCCCAAAATTGGCTCCGGTTTTCGAGATAACGGTATTTTAAAATTACCATCAATTTGGACTTTTTTTGTTAATAACTCAGTCAGTTTATGAGATAGATTGCCAAAACTTTGCACGTGACAATATTTTAGTATTACCTTGACTATTTCTGGAAATAATTGAAATCGGGTGATTATAACATATAGCTGCCATATAACCGATTTTTCAGATGTGGACATTTTGGGGTATAGCTTCGCTATTCAAACAGCTAAAGACATGAAACATAGGAGAATTTCTACTTGTAATAATATATAATACATAATACAATGGCGCTATTATAACTCTGACGAGTTTTATGGCCGAGCTTCTCTCCCCAGGTGTGCTCCTTTTTGTTTTTTCCTACTAATTGGGTGGACCTACAGTTTTATGCCGGCTCCGAACGGCGAATGCATTTTTTGTGAGAAGCTTTTTCATGGCAGAAATACTCTCGGAGGGTATGCCGCCCACTGCCGGGAGGTGACCGCTGCTCTTAAAAAACCCAATAATTGGATTTTTACTAATTAGAAAAATTGTTTTGGTGTTTTGCTCGGACCGTGGTTTGAACCCGAGACCTCTGGCATAGCAGGCGAGCACTCTACCCACTGCACCACAGCGGCCACTACAGTTTTTTAATGAAGAAAATATATGCATATTTGAGGATTTTATACGCATTTGAATAATTTTTTTGTTAATTTTTCATAAAATTTTTTTCCAAATAATGCCTAAAAGTATGCTTCAATAGTTTTCAAACAATAGTTTTGTAGGAAAATTTTACTATAAATGCATATAAAATCCTTAAACATGCATATATTTTCTTCATTTAAAAACTGCGTAATAGTTCTTTTAATTCTCTGTAAGATGATGTAAAGATCATCTAATTCATTTAATACGATATATGAGTTATTGGGCTTGAAAAAAATGCCTATGGTGAAATTTCAACTTTGGTTGCACAAAAGTGCAATAACTGATGCAGATACGTGGAAATCGTGTATGAGAAAATTTTTCACCTATTAACTTTGAATGAAAGTGTTTATGTTGCTTTTTCACGCAGAATGGCTATTTTCGGAGTTATAAGGAAATAAATGTGCAAAACCATATATCTGAACAATCAGTTGTATGGGTGCTATATGTTATGGTGACCCGATTTTGACAATTTTCAGGGAGTAGATTAATGTCAATACAAGTAGAAATTCTCCAAAGTTTCATGTCCTTAGCTGTTTGAATAGCGAAGCTATACCCCAAAATGTCCACATCTGAAAAATCGGTTGTATGGCAGCTATATGTTATAGTCAACCGATTTCAATTAGTTTCAGATATAGTTAAGGCAATACTAAAATATTGTCACGTGCAAAGTTTTGGCAATCTATCTCATAAACTGACTGAGTTATTAACAAAAAAGTCCAAATTGATGGTAATTCTTAAATACCGTTATCTCGAAAACCGGAGCCAATTAATGAAAACTAAGGGCGGCATTGAATTTAGAATGCCCCAATTAAGTAAGAGCAACTGTCAAAATTTTTATGCGCGTAAAGGGTTCAAAGCCTGAGTAAAGTTTATAGACGGGAAAAAAAATACCTTCAGAGCTCTGAAATTTCTTTCCTAATATCTCGAAAACAAGAGCTAACTTTGACTTTCTGTAAATGCCATCGTATTCTACAGTCAAAACTTTAGTTGGGGTGTCTCGGCGTTTCGCTGTGATATTTTGACCTCCCTACAGTGTTATTATTGTATGATTAACCCTTTCAGTACAAAAAATCAACCGGTGAAGCGAAAAATCTGAAAATTCGTATTCTGACTAATTTTGGGTCACTGATTTCAAATTTTCAAGAAAAATTTTTGTAAGTCCCTTGGTTTTACCGTTATAACGTGTCCAATATATTGGACTGCGGTTTCCAATAGCTGTAAAAATAAGAACTGTTTCAAGAGTCATTTGTTAGCTTTATTCGTCTTTATAAAAAACCAAAGCAGTAATTTTAAGTTTTTATGCATAAAAAACGTTCCAATTTTGTCAAAAAATAACTGTTTTTTTAAACATTCTTTCATTTTGCTTTAATTCACGTTTTCACTACACCATTCTATCGAATTATCTGTCCGTAATTTCAATGGCGGTGTTTCGGTTTACTTTCATTTTCTGTAGCTCAATGTAGGATGAAATAGAAGTAGTTTTTTATTCTCTTTGTCCCACCAGTTAGCTTTGTCTCCGTTTGCCGATTCCGATGAAGTTCGAAGCTAAATTCACAACTTTGTTTTCGAACAATTTGGAAAATATTACCTTTCCATTCGTATTGTAACATTCAGCAGAAGAACCACGTCCCTGTTTAGCCAGTGTTCTAGGATCCGGAAGGGGCGGTTCTCTAAAACGATTATTCGCACTGTTCCAGCAGCTTCCTTCCTTCCTTAATTGGCACGTAAAAGTCTAGACGATTCTGACCGAGTCCAATAAAGCGCTCCAGCTGTTTCTGTTTTGTGCAGCATGGCGCCACATGGGAATACCTAGAGAGTCAGCATCACTGCCCACCTGATCTTCCCAACGCAGTGGAGGTCTCCCATTTCTTCTGCGTTCAGCGGGTTTCGATAGAAATACTTTCTTGGCCGGAGAACCTTCATCCATTCTAACGACATGACGAGCCCAACGCAGCCGCTGAATCTTGATTCGCTGAACAATGTCGATGTCTGCGTAAAGCTCTTACTACAGCTCATCGTTATATCTCCGTCGGTACTCGCCCTCGCCCCCTGTCGTACCAAAATATCGAACAGGGCGAAATAATGGAAGTAAATATTGAAGGAAAATGCGTGCCGTTTTTGCCCTCAACAATCATGTGCTTATTAGGCTATAACATAGTGGCTAATTCGCTTCCAACGGATTTCACAAGTGGTGCATCCAATTGGGTTGAAGACCTTTCGTAAACTGTAAAATCCGAAGAACTTTCCGCTTTTAACACAAAAAGACCTTTATATGTACTTCATGGACTTGGATTCCCTAGATATATTGCTTTTTGGTGAACTGTCCCTTGGAGGGGATTAGCTGTCCACCAACAGAAAGATTTTCCTGAAAAGAGAATGGTAAACTCCAACTCTTATCCAAAAATATGCGAATTTGATGGATCCTTGTGGAGCTTGGCATAAAATCCCCACCAAAATACTTCATAAATTACCGTATTTGAGTCATTTTGAAAATGTGGTATATGTTTCCTATTTTCTCAATCCAGCTTCAAGAATTTCTTCCTCTGTTGAAACATGCCAATAAAAAGCAGGCATATAATAAAGCTGGTACAAAAAAATCCAGTAATAAAATTTTGGCGCATTTTAACAGTCTCCGAGTACTATTGTCCAATATAAGGGACATGTATATTTTGAGACCTCCCGGGAGAATCAATTCATAATTTTTATACTCAGCTGTACTAGTACACAGGGTATTATAGTTTTAATCACATAACGGTGGATTGTAACAGAATGAAATAATCGAGATAGATATAGACTTATATATCAAAATGATCAGGGTGAAAAGAGAAATCGATTGAGACATGTCCGTCCGTCTGTCCGTCTGTCCGTCCGTCCGTCTGTAAACACTCTAACTCGCGCAAAAATTTAGATATTTTGATGAAATTTGAAATGCAAGTTGGTATTGACACTGGGACGGTTGGTATTGAAAATAGGCGAAATCGGATCATGACCACGCCCACTTTTCTTATATAGAAAAAATCGGAAATTTGGTATCTCAGCCACTAATATAGCTAGAGTAATGAAATTTTACCCACGTGTTGAGCTTAGGCCCCTAAGAAGAAATTTGATGGAATTTTGGAAAATGGGCGGTGACACGCCCACTTATTAAGGAGCAAACATTGAAAGCTTTATGAGTCATAACTCAGAAACTGTTGAAGATATATCGATGAAATTTGGTACGCGTGATATACTTACTTAGGCAAATGTTTGGACGAAAAATTGTCAAAATCGGTTGACGGCCACGCCCATTTTTATATATGGGTATTATAAAGTGACCTAATAAAAACATTTTAAGCGATATCTTTGTCAAATATAAAGATAATTCATTGAAATTTTGTGGCAAGAGTTCCACAATAGACCGGAAACAAAAAATAGACAAATTTTTGAAAATGGGCTTGGCACCGCCTCTTTTTAGACAAAGACAAAAATAACTCGACAAATAATTGAGATATTATGACGAAACTTGGTTTATACACTTTTATAACTTGTGTTAATAGACACGCAAAAATTTATTGAAATCGGTTTATAACCACGCCTACTTATTAACAAAGATATTTCTGGAACACCCTTTGGGAATTTGTAACGTGACATCTTTGTAATTAGAAGTCATAAAGGAATGAAATTTTGCACAAAGAATAATATTCATATGCTTAGTTGGATGACTGATAAAAATTTTGAAAATGGGCGCGGCTACGCCCACTTTATGCAGCACTTGCTTTATATAAAGTACCTACACCGTGTTTCCATCAAACGCAAACAAACAATGAAAGCATACAGCTGAGTATCTAATGTTCGATT
Source organism: Urophora cardui (assembly GCA_960531455.1). Lineage (NCBI taxonomy): Eukaryota > Metazoa > Arthropoda > Insecta > Diptera > Tephritidae > Urophora > Urophora cardui. Next base: position 82,826,547 of record OY482673.1, read on the forward strand.
CCACTCGAACTTAGGCTTCCTTACTTGTTATTTCTTATTTATAATAATACAATGGCGCTATTATAACTCTGACGAGTTTTATGGCCGAGCTTCTCTCCCAATTCGAGGTGTGCTCCTTTTTGTTTTTCCTACTAATTGGGTGGACCTACAGTTTTATGCCGGCTCCGAACGGCGAAAGCATTTTTTGTGAGAAGCTTTTTCATGGCAGAAATACTCTCGGAGGGTATGCCGCCCACTGCCGAGAGGTGACCGCTGCTCTTAAAAAACCCAATAATTGGATTTTTACTAATTAGAAAAATTGTTTTGGTGTTTGGCTCGGACCGTGGTTTGAACCCGAGACCTCTGGCATAGCAGGCGAGCACTCTACCCACTGCACCACAGCGGCCACTTCTTATTTACACAAAAAATATTCTTAAACTTGTAGCATTACTCAGGATTTTTTTCTAAGTTAAATTCCAGCAATAAATAATATTTTTTAATAGTTTCTTACACGACTATCTTTCAGAATTTAAACATTATTCAAATTTGAGTAAAAACACGTTTAATAATTTTCGGAAAATCAAAATAAAAAAACGATCTAAAGAAGAATAATATAATTTTTGGAAAACAACCATTTTTTAATCAATAAAAGCTTTAGTATGTGAGAAAATAAAGTTTTAAGTACATATAAACAGCGTCCAATATTATGGACGTTTTTACTGAAAGGGTTAAACATAAGTAGCGAATAAAGTGTAGGGATGTTGAAATGAACTTAATTTTTTATTTTAATTCATTTAATTTAACGAGCACAGGCCCAGGTTGTAGTATTTGTACTCATATTGACCCTAATAATTTTACTGAAAATTGTCAAGATCGCACCACTATAACATATAGCTCCAATATAACCGGTTGTTCAGATATGAACATTTTGGGGTATAATTTCTCCATTTAAAGAGCTAAGGACATGAAACTTTGTAGTATTTCTTCAAATATTGACCTTAATAATGTTATCGTGAATTGTCAAGATCGGACCACTACAATATATAGCTGCCATACAACCGATTGTTCAGATATTGACATTTTGGGTTATAAATGCTCCATTTAAATGATGAAAAGTTTTTTCTACTGAATCTTTGCATAAATAACTCACAGAATTGAAAGTATAAATTAAACAATTTCAGACTATACAACTTTTCATTTCCCCATTCATGAAAGGTATGTCATGAAAGGTAGGTCTTCGGTACGGCCGAAAACAGCCGCGCTCTTACTTGTTTTTATATTGCGAAACTGCACCATCTGAGAAGTTATACAGTTTTTTAACATTATCGTTATTATATTTTGATAAAAGCCAATTAAGCATTTTCTTCTGAACATATGTATATGTAATGATGCTTTTTCAAACGTCATCTTTCTTTTGGTGCAAAAGAAAAAATAATTTTTCATGTCATATCCGTGTGTTTTATAAGGTACCTGAGGTCAAAGATACTGTACACAAACATTCACTATTGCATCACTTATGTCACATGGTGATGGAGTCCAGCCCGGACACAACAGATTTGTACTCGGAAATTGGACCCATAACACGAGCGTCCAAGGCTGATTTTTCCGATTTGGCATACAACTTGAGTCAATTGGAAACCGAATGTAAGGCTTCATGGGACCGTCTCAAATTGATTGCCAAACATGATTGTGCACAGCAATTGAAACAGAAATTGGTAGACTTCTTGGCGGATTGTGCAGAGCGTATTATTATTCTACAAATCGTGCATCGTCGTATCATTAACAGGTTTGTTATAATAAAATTACATATAAGAAAAATTATTCGAAATGCATTCATATGTGCATATATTTAATATTAACAGATATCGAAAGTTCCTTTTGTGGCTTGGCGTACCACAACATAGCGTTGCCGAATCGAAGCCAAATGAATTTTGTCGCATTTTATCGGAATTCGCACTTGAGTATCGCACGACACGTGAACGCGTCCAGCAGCAATTGGAGAAGAAGGCCAATCATCGCGAACGAAATAAAACACGTGGAAAATTGATTATCGATGTAGAAAAATTCAAAAATAAAGAAGATCATGCCGATGCTGAATTAAAGTATGTTTATTATTCATAAAGTATACATATGTACATACATAAAAATTGTTAATAAATTTTTCGGACATGTGTAAACTTTTAGGGAACTACTTGGTACACCCAGTTCCGATACGGCCGATGGCACACTGACTTGGAGACGGCGACGAGCTGAAAATTTATGTTCGCCAATTTCACGCCAATGCGAAGAGAATTTCATCGATGGCGACGACGAGATATTGGAATCATTGGTCAAGACTGCGACAAAAGCGCCAGGCACGCGAACGACACCACGTGAAAGGAAGCGTACGCGTCATGCTGATCGAAAATCATGTAAGAGTAAGAAATTATTAATCCATTTTACCGAAATGCAGTAAGGAAGCTTTGGATGTAGGAATTTTGGGTTGCGCACAATCTGTGAATTAGACACTGGATCACAAAATCAATTTTTTTTTCTGTATTCTGTACGCCACTATCCTACCTATATGGTGCTGATTCCGAAAATCGAGTTAATTTTTAATTATATGCAAATGTTTTTGAAATATCGCAATTTACGCTTATTCGGCCAATAGCTCCACTTAATCCTGCATATCTTTTTAACGTATTGAGCTACCTACATTGGAGTAGGCCCGACGAAAGAAATTTAAATTTCCTTTACATATCGTCGCTGCGCCAACAAATTCAGTTATGTATATGTTTTTTTTTTTTTCGATTTTTTTTATTACATATTTATTTAGCGCTATCCGCTAGCCACATTTCTGCATTTCCCGTTTTCTGATATCCTTCTTTGGTTAGAAGTTATCAAACACAGCTATATGCTCGCAGTAGTAGAAATGCTCTGTAAAATCAGTTAAACATCTATTTTCGCATAATTTTGTTTTGATTTCAGGTTATTTTTGTGTAAAAAAATTATTTAAAAAAAGCGTATGTGACCAATTTTCAAAATAGGAGGGACACTGGTCAATTAAATAATGCATTTCCAAGCTATCGCTAATTGCATCGGACCCTAGCGAAGAATTGTATACACATATTTCACGATTTCTTACTCCCACTAGCAAATTTAAACAATTTGTAAAAAGAGCTATGTGCTGTAAAAAGGCGCAAATGCTTCATGCGAAGTGGTTGGTCAAAAAAAAGAAAAAAAAAAAAAATTGCACAAGTCTATTACATATGTGTAGTATCATTAGTTAACAATTCAAACTAGAAAAAATATTCTCTGGGATCACCAGAAAACGGTTTTTTTGCTCTCCTGAAAAGTTGCTGAAAAACGTATAGCGCTTTTTTGTTGGCGCAGCGACGATATGTACATATGTAGCTCCTATGACATTTTTTTCTAGGTCTTATAGTTTCTGAAAAATTGATGAGTCAATGTGAATTTTTTAAATTTTATATGAAAAATTGAAGAAAAAATTTACTTGTCAAATATAGTCAAGTTACGCATAGGGATGGCAGAATTATTCGGAAAAACGATTATAATCGGCTAATTTCTTTCGGTTAACGGTTAAAATGTATCGGTTTTTTTCCCTTTGATTATTTTTTCGATTAACCTCTTTCCTCTCAAACTCGAAAATAATCGAAAGGAAAACATCGAAGTTGAGAATTTCCCGCCTTTTCATCTTAGTCCGAATTCGGCTATCTTCGGTTTCGTGAGCATATCCAAAAAAATTATTGCGTTTTTCCACCAGCTTTATTTTATGTACATTATTAAATAGTTCTGTTCGATAAGAACACTAGCATACTCTAGTGCAGAATGCGTTCAATGAAATTTCAATGGAAAACTGGTTATAATCGATTAATTCCTTACAATTAATTGCAATTAATAATGGAACGTTTTCGATTAATCTATATATAATTAATTTAGTTTTTTTGCTATCCCTATTCGGGCAATGCCACTAAATATACGTAGGGTTGCCAGACGTACTGATTTCATCAGTACAATACTGTACTCATGTTCTTAAATTCCTTAATAAATACTGATTTTTTGGATTTCGTACTGATTTTTGCTGTCAGTGAAAAACATATGTAGCCTCATGCCTCGCGTGAATGGTCTTATCCTTATAAGGTAGAAGCATCAGGGTTGATTTTTTTAGTAGTTTCCTCCGAGACTAACAATAAAGTGTCAAATCTTGTTTATGTATGCAGCATTGCCGTTTGGGCCACCTGAACCCAACTTTTTGAAAATATGCCATATTTGAACCTTTTTAAAAATTCGGGCCACTTTTGGTCCTTTTTTACTTTCAAAACTATAATTATTAAGTAATTTTTAGTTTTTTCTTAAATATAAGAACAAAAAACCTCTTTTACTTGAAAGGGTTTTTAGTGCTTAGCACGAAATTTTTATTTTTAATTCAATTTTTAATTGTTGGGGTAAGTGGAAAAAAATTCAACAACTATTTACAGCGAAGGTTGAGTGTATAGCTATTTCACGAAAAACCATTTTCGATCATCAGCACTCTTTTCGGAAGTGGATGCACCGGGGATTGAACCCGAGTCCATTCCAACTTCAGCCGCAATGACCCAACGGATAAACACACTCGGCCATTGAGACTCTGTGCAAGCTGTTGGATTTTCCCCACTTTTGCCTTTTTCATTTTCAACATTAACGTTAGTGTGTATATGCTTTTGCATATATTCTCCACAAACGTGCTGAATTTTTGTTGTAGGCAGTTCGCAATGAACATTGTTGTTGGTATTTATTTTATGTATATACCAAACAACGTTAACAATTTTACTTGAAAGGGTTTTTAGTGCTTAGCACGAAATTTTTATTTTTAATTCAATTTTTAATTGTTGGGGTAAGTGGAAAAAAATTCAACAACTATTTACAGCGAAGGTTGAGTGTATAGCTATTTCACGAAAAACCATTTTCGATCATCAGCACTCTTTTCGGAAGTGGATGCACCGGGGATTGAACCCGAGTCCATTCCAACTTCAGCCGCAATGACCCAACGGATAAACACACTCGGCCATTGAGACTCTGTGCAAGCTGTTGGATTTTCCCCACTTTTGCCTTTTTCATTTTCAACATTAACGTTAGTGTGTATATGCTTTTGCATATATTCTCCACAAACGTGCTGAATTTTTGTTGTAGGCAGTTCGCAATGAACATTGTTGTTGGTATTTATTTTATGTATATACCAAACAACGTTAACAATTTTACTTGAAAGGGTTTTTAGTGCTTAGCACGAAATTTTTATTTTTAATTCAATTTTTAATTGTTGGGGTAAGTGGAAAAAAATTCAACAACTATTTACAGCGAAGGTTGAGTGTATAGCTATTTCACGAAAAACCATTTTCGATCATCAGCACTCTTTTCGGAAGTGGATGCACCGGGGATTGAACCCGAGTCCATTCCAACTTCAGCCGCAATGACCCAACGGATAAACACACTCGGCCATTGAGACTCTGTGCAAGCTGTTGGATTTTCCCCACTTTTGCCTTTTTCATTTTCAACATTAACGTTAGTGTGTATATGCTTTTGCATATATTCTCCACAAACGTGCTGAATTTTTGTTGTAGGCAGTTCGCAATGAACATTGTTGTTGGTATTTATTTTATGTATATACCAAACAACGTTAACAATTTTACTTGAAAGGGTTTTTAGTGCTTAGCACGAAATTTTTATTTTTAATTCAATTTTTAATTGTTGGGGTAAGTGGAAAAAAATTCAACAACTATTTACAGCGAAGGTTGAGTGTATAGCTATTTCACGAAAAACCATTTTCGATCATCAGCACTCTTTTCGGAAGTGGATGCACCGGGGATTGAACCCGAGTCCATTCCAACTTCAGCCGCAATGACCCAACGGATAAACACACTCGGCCATTGAGACTCTGTGCAAGCTGTTGGATTTTCCCCACTTTTGCCTTTTTCATTTTCAACATTAACGTTAGTGTGTATATGCTTTTGCATATATTCTCCACAAACGTGCTGAATTTTTGTTGTAGGCAGTTCGCAATGAACATTGTTGTTGGTATTTATTTTATGTATATACCAAACAACGTTAACAATTTTACTTGAAAGGGTTTTTAGTGCTTAGCACGAAATTTTTATTTTTAATTCAATTTTTAATTGTTGGGGTAAGTGGAAAAAAATTCAACAACTATTTACAGCGAAGGTTGAGTGTATAGCTATTTCACGAAAAACCATTTTCGATCATCAGCACTCTTTTCGGAAGTGGATGCACCGGGGATTGAACCCGAGTCCATTCCAACTTCAGCCGCAATGACCCAACGGATAAACACACTCGGCCATTGAGACTCTGTGCAAGCTGTTGGATTTTCCCCACTTTTGCCTTTTTCATTTTCAACATTAACGTTAGTGTGTATATGCTTTTGCATATATTCTCCACAAACGTGCTGAATTTTTGTTGTAGGCAGTTCGCAATGAACATTGTTGTTGGTATTTATTTTATGTATATACCAAACAACGTTAACAATTTTACTTGAAAGGGTTTTTAGTGCTTAGCACGAAATTTTTATTTTTAATTCAATTTTTAATTGTTGGGGTAAGTGGAAAAAAATTCAACAACTATTTACAGCGAAGGTTGAGTGTATAGCTATTTCACGAAAAACCATTTTCGATCATCAGCACTCTTTTCGGAAGTGGATGCACCGGGGATTGAACCCGAGTCCATTCCAACTTCAGCCGCAATGACCCAACGGATAAACACACTCGGCCATTGAGACTCTGTGCAAGCTGTTGGATTTTCCCCACTTTTGCCTTTTTCATTTTCAACATTAACGTTAGTGTGTATATGCTTTTGCATATATTCTCCACAAACGTGCTGAATTTTTGTTGTAGGCAGTTCGCAATGAACATTGTTGTTGGTATTTATTTTATGTATATACCAAACAACGTTAACAATTTTACTTGAAAGGGTTTTTAGTGCTTAGCACGAAATTTTTATTTTTAATTCAATTTTTAATTGTTGGGGTAAGTGGAAAAAAATTCAACAACTATTTACAGCGAAGGTTGAGTGTATAGCTATTTCACGAAAAACCATTTTCGATCATCAGCACTCTTTTCGGAAGTGGATGCACCGGGGATTGAACCCGAGTCCATTCCAACTTCAGCCGCAATGACCCAACGGATAAACACACTCGGCCATTGAGACTCTGTGCAAGCTGTTGGATTTTCCCCACTTTTGCCTTTTTCATTTTCAACATTAACGTTAGTGTGTATATGCTTTTGCATATATTCTCCACAAACGTGCTGAATTTTTGTTGTAGGCAGTTCGCAATGAACATTGTTGTTGGTATTTATTTTATGTATGTATATACCAAACAACGTTAACAATTTTACTTGAAAGAGTTTTTAGTGCTTAGCACGAAATTTTTATTTTAATTCAATTTTTAATTGTTGGGGTAAGTGGAAAAAATTCAACAACTATTTACAGCGAAGGTTGAGTGTATAGCTATTTCACGAAAACCATTTTCGATCATCAGCACTCTTTTTCGGAAGTGGATGCACCGGGGATTGAACCCGAGTCCATTCCATCTTCAGCCGCAATGACCCAACGGATAAACACACTCGGCCATTGAGACTCTGTGCAAGCTGTTGGATTTTCCCCACTTTTGCCTTTTTCATTTTCAACATTAACGTTAGTGTGTATATGCTTTTGCATATATTCTCCACAAACGTGCTGAATTTTTGTTGTAGGCAGTTCGCAATGAACATTGTTGTTGGTATTTATTTTATGTATATACCAAACAACGTTAACAATTTTACTTGAAAGGGTTTTTAGTGCTTAGCACGAAATTTTTATTTTTAATTCAATTTTTAATTGTTGGGGTAAGTGGAAAAAAATTCAACAACTATTTACAGCGAAGGTTGAGTGTATAGCTATTTCACGAAAAACCATTTTCGATCATCAGCACTCTTTTCGGAAGTGGATGCACCGGGGATTGAACCCGAGTCCATTCCAACTTCAGCCGCAATGACCCAACGGATAAACACACTCGGCCATTGAGACTCTGTGCAAGCTGTTGGATTTTCCCCACTTTTGCCTTTTTCATTTTCAACATTAACGTTAGTGTGTATATGCTTTTGCATATATTCTCCACAAACGTGCTGAATTTTTGTTGTAGGCAGTTCGCAATGAACATTGTTGTTGGTATTTATTTTATGTATATACCAAACAACGTTAACAATTTTACTTGAAAGGGTTTTTAGTGCTTAGCACGAAATTTTTATTTTTAATTCAATTTTTAATTGTTGGGGTAAGTGGAAAAAAATTCAACAACTATTTACAGCGAAGGTTGAGTGTATAGCTATTTCACGAAAAACCATTTTCGATCATCAGCACTCTTTTCGGAAGTGGATGCACCGGGGATTGAACCCGAGTCCATTCCAACTTCAGCCGCAATGACCCAACGGATAAACACACTCGGCCATTGAGACTCTGTGCAAGCTGTTGGATTTTCCCCACTTTTGCCTTTTTCATTTTCAACATTAACGTTAGTGTGTATATGCTTTTGCATATATTCTCCACAAACGTGCTGAATTTTTGTTGTAGGCAGTTCGCAATGAACATTGTTGTTGGTATTTATTTTATGTATATACCAAACAACGTTAACAATTTTACTTGAAAGGGTTTTTAGTGCTTAGCACGAAATTTTTATTTTTAATTCAATTTTTAATTGTTGGGGTAAGTGGAAAAAAATTCAACAACTATTTACAGCGAAGGTTGAGTGTATAGCTATTTCAGTTTCGTGAAATAGCTATACACTCAACCTTCGCTGTAAATAGTTGTTGAATTTTTTTCCACTTACCCCAACAATTAAAAATTGAATTAAAAATAAAAATTTCGTGCTAAGCACTAAAAACCCTTTCAAGTAAAATTGTTAACGTTGTTTGGTATATACATAAAATAAATACCAACAACAATGTTCATTGCGAACTGCCTACAACAAAAATTCAGCACGTTTGTGGAGAATATATGCAAAAGCATATACACACTAACGTTAATGTTGAAAATGAAAAAGGCAAAAGTGGGGAAAATCCAACAGCTTGCACAGAGTCTCAATGGCCGAGTGTGTTTATCCGTTGGGTCATTGCGGCTGAAGTTGGAATGGACTCGGGTTCAATCCCCGGTGCATCCACTTCCGAAAAGAGTGCTGATGATCGAAAATGGTTTTTCGTGAAATAGCTATACACTCAACCTTCGCTGTAAATAGTTGTTGAATTTTTTTCCACTTACCCCAACAATTAAAAATTGAATTAAAAATAAAAATTTCGTGCTAAGCACTAAAAACCCTTTCAAGTAAAATTGTTAACGTTGTTTGGTATATACATAAAATAAATACCAACAACAATGTTCATTGCGAACTGCCTACAACAAAAATTCAGCACGTTTGTGGAGAATATATGCAAAAGCATATACACACTAACGTTAATGTTGAAAATGAAAAAGGCAAAAGTGGGGAAAATCCAACAGCTTGCACAGAGTCTCAATGGCCGAGTGTGTTTATCCGTTGGGTCATTGCGGCTGAAGTTGGAATGGACTCGGGTTCAATCCCCGGTGCATCCACTTCCGAAAAGAGTGCTGATGATCGAAAATGGTTTTTCGTGAAATAGCTATACACTCAACCTTCGCTGTAAATAGTTGTTGAATTTTTTTCCACTTACCCCAACAATTAAAAATTGAATTAAAAATAAAAATTTCGTGCTAAGCACTAAAAACCCTTTCAAGTAAAATTGTTAACGTTGTTTGGTATATACATAAAATAAATACCAACAACAATGTTCATTGCGAACTGCCTACAACAAAAATTCAGCACGTTTGTGGAGAATATATGCAAAAGCATATACACACTAACGTTAATGTTGAAAATGAAAAAGGCAAAAGTGGGGAAAATCCAACAGCTTGCACAGAGTCTCAATGGCCGAGTGTGTTTATCCGTTGGGTCATTGCGGCTGAAGTTGGAATGGACTCGGGTTCAATCCCCGGTGCATCCACTTCCGAAAAGAGTGCTGATGATCGAAAATGGTTTTTCGTGAAATAGCTATACACTCAACCTTCGCTGTAAATAGTTGTTGAATTTTTTTCCACTTACCCCAACAATTAAAAATTGAATTAAAAATAAAAATTTCGTGCTAAGCACTAAAAACCCTTTCAAGTAAAATTGTTAACGTTGTTTGGTATATACATAAAATAAATACCAACAACAATGTTCATTGCGAACTGCCTACAACAAAAATTCAGCACGTTTGTGGAGAATATATGCAAAAGCATATACACACTAACGTTAATGTTGAAAATGAAAAAGGCAAAAGTGGGGAAAATCCAACAGCTTGCACAGAGTCTCAATGGCCGAGTGTGTTTATCCGTTGGGTCATTGCGGCTGAAGTTGGAATGGACTCGGGTTCAATCCCCGGTGCATCCACTTCCGAAAAGAGTGCTGATGATCGAAAATGGTTTTTCGTGAAATAGCTATACACTCAACCTTCGCTGTAAATAGTTGTTGAATTTTTTTCCACTTACCCCAACAATTAAAAATTGAATTAAAAATAAAAATTTCGTGCTAAGCACTAAAAACCCTTTCAAGTAAAATTGTTAACGTTGTTTGGTATATACATAAAATAAATACCAACAACAATGTTCATTGCGAACTGCCTACAACAAAAATTCAGCACGTTTGTGGAGAATATATGCAAAAGCATATACACACTAACGTTAATGTTGAAAATGAAAAAGGCAAAAGTGGGGAAAATCCAACAGCTTGCACAGAGTCTCAATGGCCGAGTGTGTTTATCCGTTGGGTCATTGCGGCTGAAGTTGGAATGGACTCGGGTTCAATCCCCGGTGCATCCACTTCCGAAAAGAGTGCTGATGATCGAAAATGGTTTTTCGTGAAATAGCTATACACTCAACCTTCGCTGTAAATAGTTGTTGAATTTTTTTCCACTTACCCCAACAATTAAAAATTGAATTAAAAATAAAAATTTCGTGCTAAGCACTAAAAACCCTTTCAAGTAAAATTGTTAACGTTGTTTGGTATATACATAAAATAAATACCAACAACAATGTTCATTGCGAACTGCCTACAACAAAAATTCAGCACGTTTGTGGAGAATATATGCAAAAGCATATACACACTAACGTTAATGTTGAAAATGAAAAAGGCAAAAGTGGGGAAAATCCAACAGCTTGCACAGAGTCTCAATGGCCGAGTGTGTTTATCCGTTGGGTCATTGCGGCTGAAGTTGGAATGGACTCGGGTTCAATCCCCGGTGCATCCACTTCCGAAAAGAGTGCTGATGATCGAAAATGGTTTTTCGTGAAATAGCTATACACTCAACCTTCGCTGTAAATAGTTGTTGAATTTTTTTCCACTTACCCCAACAATTAAAAAACCTCTTTGTTACTATTTTACTTTGCATTGGCAAGTCTCCGTTTCGAAAGGTTCTTTATTTAATTTGTTTGCCAACACTACCCTTGAATACTTTAAAATTTGAAAACACAGGTGCAGCCCAGACACACACAAGCACATATAGGGTTCGTTGATCCGTAGGAAAGTGCAATAAACGTAGGAATTTTACCACAATTTACATTCTTTGCACTCATATTCGGTCTTTTTTTTTGTAAATTCCTACGGTTCTATGTAGAATGTAGAATTTTCTGCTGATTCCAAATATGTATGTGGTTCAAAAGTAGAACAGTTTTCGAGATATTTTGAAATTTCAATTTTTGAGATAAGAAAAAAAGTAGGATTACTAATTAACAGAAATTGAAAATAATTGTTAACATTTTCAAAGGTTTTGAAAATAACAAAAAATCTTAGACAAAAACTCTAACAATCTTTTAAAAACAAAAATCCAAAGACAAAAAAATATTTATTTTTGTCTGAGAGAAAACCTTATTTCTTGATTTTTTCTGTTATTCACTGATATTTATTTACAACAGAAAAAAAACAAGCAGGTAATAAAAAAAAAATATATATACATATCTACATACATTCAATGAAAATTTTTCAAATAAGTGTTTTTTATATTTCTCAACATGTGAGATTTATTTTGAAAAATAAAATATTTTTGTTACCGAAAGACCAAAAAATCTGATTTAAAATTTTTTTTGTTGACACCGAAATTTTTATTTTTCTGGTTTTTTGTTTTTTGTCTGTGAAAAACAAAAATATTGTAAATGTTAACAGTTAAATTCAATCTCTGCTAATTAGTCAATATCTCCGCCATTACCGTGTCGATTTTTACATTATTTACCCTTTCCAGCAAAGCAAAAATAATTAAAATCGCCATTAAAATAGGTTATTTATAAGATGTTGGGAAAATCAGCAAAAGATTTATTTTTAAAAATTAGCCTATTAAACTACAAACACTTTAAGCGTAATGTTACCAAGATCCCATTAGTATTTTATTTTTAGCGATTTTTTTCGGGTGAAACGAAAAGGATATTTTATAGACGAAAAACGTGGTTAGGTGACCCAACTATGTGAAAACAACTTCGTAGCACAAAAGGACATTAGAGCGATATATAGAGCTCCAATAGACTAAAATAATGACATATCAATTTTACAAATCGGGTGTCAAATAAAAAAGTTGCAAAAAAAAAATATTTCCGCGGTATTTCGCGGTTTAAAAAAAAAAAATTGTCCCGAAACCCTCTCAATATAAGCTTCATATATAAGTGATGACTTTTACAACGGCGAGCGTTCTCACGGAGAAATAAAAACAAGTAAGGAAGCCTAAGTTCTAGTGGAATCGAACATTAGATACTCAGCTGTATGCTTTCATTATTTTTTTGCGTTTGATGGATTTTATATAAAGCGAGTGCTGCATAAACTGGGCGTAGCCACGCCCATTTTCAAAATTTTTATCAGTCATCCAACTAAGCATATGAATATTATTATTTGTGCAAAATTTCATTCCTTTATGACTTCCAGTTACAAAGATGTCACGTTACAAATTTCCAAAGCGTTTTCCAGAAATATCTTTGTTAAAAAGTAGGCGTAGTCATAAACCGATTTCAATAAATTTTTGCGTGTCTATTAACACAAGTTATAAAAGTGTATAAACCAAGTTTCGTCATAATATCTCAATTATTTGTCGAGTTATGGGCTCAGAAATCTCGTATATTCCTGCTTCTAAAAGGAGGCGGTGCCACGCCCATTTTCCAAAATTTTTATATTTTTTGTTTTATGTCCATAGTTGGACACCTTCCACAAAATTTCAATGATATATCTTTATATTTGGCAGAGATATCGCTTAAAATGTTTTTATTAGGTCACTTTATAATACCCATATATAAAAGTGGGCGTGGTCGTCAACCGATTTTAACAATTTTCCGTTAAAACGTTTGCCTAAGTATGCAAATCACGCGTACCAAATTTCACTGATATATCTTCAACGGTTTCTGATTTATGGCATATAAAATTTCAATGTTTGATCCTTAATAAGTAGGCGTGACACCGCCCATTTTCCAAAATTTCATCAAATTTCTTCATAGGGGCCTGTGCTAAACACGTGGGTAAAATTTCATCGCTCTAGCTATATTAGTGGCTGAGATACCAAATTTCCGATTTTTTCTATACAGGAAAAGTGGGCGTGGTCGTGGTCCGATTTCGCCCATTTTCAATACCAACCGTCCCAGTGTCGATACCAACTTACATTTCAAATTTCATCAAAATATCTCAATTTTTGCGCGAGTTAGAGTGTTTACAGACGGACGGACGGACAGACGGACGGACGGACATGACTCTCTTTTCACCCTGATCATTTTGATATATATAAGTCTATATCTATCTCGATTATTTCATTCTGTTACAATCCACCGTTATGTGATTAAAACTATAATACTATGTGTACTACAGACCTGTTAAATTCCGATTAAAATTAATAATGATTAATTTTTTTGGATTTTTTAATTTTAATGATTATTTTAATTGTCTTACATTAACCGGACAATTAATAATCGATTAAATTAAAAAAATTGTAAAAAAATCATGATTACTAACCATTAAAGAAATAATCGGAAATAATCATATAATCATATAATCACAAAATTTTTTTTAATCGCGTGATTATTTTTAATTCCCCAATTATTTTTAATTGTATGATTATTTTTAATTGCTCAATTATTTTTAATTGTATGATTATTTTTAATTGCTCGATTATTTTCAATTGTGCGATTATTTCTTTTGATATGATTATTTTAAATTATTTTTGAAAATAGGTATGTATAGATATGTTCATATATATATATGCATGTATGTGTGTTGTATGTGTGCATGAATATGTGTATGCATGTATGTTTTTTTGTTTTTTTTTAACAAGGAGGAAGCATCGAAAGCCTTTACTACGTCAGTGCGGGACTCTAACCGCACTAAACCTCCTACTGTCATCGTACCGAACCCCGCGGTACTACCGTCAGGCTACCGTCGGGAGGTGGGTTGCGCACTAGGCTCGAAAGTCCGTAATAATGGCGTTATTGCCTTCAGTCTGCCTTAAAATGTTTCACCCATTTATTTTTTATAAATGTGGTCAGTTTTAGGTGGTCTGTGGAGGCCAAAGCTCCGTACCACGCGCAATAATGCATGCAGGAAGCCGAGCTCCTGTACGTATCCGTTCCACTTGAGGTGGTCATTTTGCCTTGCTTTCTAGCATATGCTTCACGAACGACTCAGGTGTATAGTCTCCTCCAAATATTCTACGGAGCTTGTTTCTAGATTCGTAAAATTTTGCACACTCAAAGAATACGTGGTATGCATCGTCTATTGCTTGCTCCCGCAGTGATCGCACGTTGGGTTCGACTCGTGCTTAAAGCAAAAGAGATGGGCCTTGAAACAACCGTGTCGAGATAGGAACTGCGTCAGGTAGAAATCGACTTCGCCGTGTGCTCTTTCCAACCAGTATCTCAAATCTGGTATACATCTATGGGTCCAGCGTCCCTTCGTCGAGTTACCCCATCTAAGCCGCCAGCTATGCATGCTTGCCTCTCTCGCGACGGAACGATCGACATCGTTCTGTGCAATAATTGCAGCTTCTTTTGCTAAGTAGTATGTCTATAGGGTATAGACTGGCAATTAATAGTGCGCCCCCATCCGATACGGGTATAAACGCACAGCATACTCTCAGCACATGTATGTATGGATGTGCATATGTATGTATGTTTTGTTCACAAGCAAATTTGAAAAAAAAAACCAAAAAATTAAAAATAATTAATCGATTAATTAATTAATCATGCAATTAAAAAAATCATAGATAATTTGAAATAATCAAATAATTGTATTAATCATCCAATTAAAAACAATCTAAAATAATTGAAAATAATCAAGTAATTGTGTTAATCATGCAATTAAAAATAATTGAAAATAATCTAAATAATCATGCAATTAAAAATAATTAATCGATTAATTATTTTTTTTATATAATTTAATTAACTTTTAATCATTAAAAAGGTGAAAATAATCGTAATTAATCATTAAAGAGTTACAACAACAAAACATGCTTTAATTAATAATCATTAAAAATTTTAATCATTAAATAACAGGTCTGGTGTACTAGTACAGCTGAGTATAAAAAAACATGGGATTGCGATACTAAAGCCATTGGAATGTCAGGGACATTGAATGAGGAGCCATTTTTGTTGGTTCCTTCTTCGAGGAGAACAAAATGTACCAAAACGGCGAAACCTATCAACATTTAAACACTTTTAATATACACAAAATTAGAAAAAAATTATGTTATGTACAAAATTGTGATAAAAAATAAACATAGGTTTGTTCATTAATTCTCTTGTACTTTTTCTACGGATTATAATCCGGAAAGTGCCAAAATGTTCACTAAGAAAAAGGCTATTGACTCAAAGTGTGAAACCAGGAGGATATTTAATATTTCTTTAAAACAATTACAAAAAAGTATATGAATGTCGGAAAAAAAACTGAAAATTTTCATAAAAAAAAAATATTTTGATCGCTATAACTCCGTCAATTTAACGTCGATTTTAATTATTTTGGCTTTGTTGGAAAGGGTATTTCATCCTCTCAAAATTAAATAACGTAAAAATCGAGACGGTAATGGCGGAGATATTGACTAATTAGTAATCCTACCTTTTCTCCTTATATCAAAAACTTAAATTTCAAAATATCTCGAAAACTGTTCTACTTTTGCACCATCTGATTACATATTTGGAATCAGCAGAAAATTCTACATAGGAATCATGTATCAAAAGTCGAGGATATGAAAATTTTTGAAATTTTGTCGGGTAGTGTAATTTTATGAAAAGTGACATATCTTTGTTGATTGAGTGTGTGTGAAACACAAAAACCCAGCAGTACCCTGCAGTAAATTTGTTTCACTGCTGAAGGATCAGTGATGATTCTTTGTTGAATATTCATTACTGTCGTCATAACTCAATATATTTTTATTTGTTCTTGTTTTTTTTTCTGAGGAAAGCAAACCATTTATATGAAAAATTCATCAGTCTCTATATGAAAGTATTCACTGATGCCTCCTCGTCATAGGTGAATTGCATCAGTGATTCATTAAGGATTCATTGCGGATTTTTACTGCAGGTTATTTATCAGCTGGAAAACAGTACATATTTCCTACTGAATATTCAGTAGAGATGTAGTTTTAAATCTGAACTTTCCCTTTCATTTTTATATAGAGGTGGCGGTGAAAATCAACTACCTAAAAACTGCCGAATGAGAAGGGAGAGTTTCTGTATGAAAAAATGCCTGAAGACGCAGCACTTCCATAGGAAATAGCAGTTGAAAGAGAAGGGAGAGTTTCTATATGAAAAAGGTCTGAAATTGCAGGGAGAACTTCTGTAGGAAAAAGCTAGTGTACGGGAAGCTAACTAATCCACAGGAAATATTTATTAAAATTTCAGCAGAATTTCAGTAGGAAAATTTACCTTAATCCTTTGCCAATTCTTTACTAATAAAATAAATAACTATTAATTCACAACCATTTATTTTTGATGAAAAATTAAATTAAAACAAGTTAACCATTTATACATACATACATACTATCTATTATATAAAAATAAGTCGCATTTTCCTCCCTGATGATTTAACTCCAGAACGGCTGGACTGCATTAAATGAAATTTTGCACGTAGTTTTCGATTGAGCCCGACATGGTCTATGGCCAAAAAAAGTATAAGAATCCGGGAAGGTTTTGGAGATATTCCACAAAATGTGGACCAGGGTAACCCTATAACGGGTTTGTACGATATGGGTATTAAATGAAAGGTGTTGACGAGTGATTGAACAAGGTGTAGTTATTGGTCCCATATAAGACCCCGTATTCGAGGTATTTCCTGAAATATGAACCAGGTGTGACCCCAAACGGGTTTTCTACAAAATGGGTATCAAATAAAAGGTGTTGGTGAGTATTTAAAAAATAGGTGATTTTCAAGACCCTATGCGACCCGTTTTCCGAGATATCGACCAAAATGTGGACTAGGGGTGACCCTAGAAAGTCTGGAGGGATAGAATCGGCATAGGGATAGGGCTAGAGATATGGATAGGGATAGGTTTATGGATAGGGGTAGGGGTAGGGATAGGGATAGCGATAGGGATAGAGATAGGGATAGGGATAGAGATAAGGATAGGGATAGGGATACGGATAGGCATAGGGATAGGGATAGGGATAGGGATTAGCGATAAAAATTCGGGATTAGGGATTCGGGATTAGAGATTAGGGATCAGGGATCAGGGATTAGAATTAGGGATTAGGGATTAGGGATATGGATAGGGATAGGGATAGGGATAGGGATAGGGATAGGGATAGGGATAGGGATAGGGATAGGGATAGGGATAGGGTTAGGAATAGGAATAGGAATAGGAATAGGAATAGCAATAGGAATAGGAATAGGAATAGCAATAGCAATAGCAATAGGAATAGGAATAGGGATAGGGATAGGGATAGGGATAGGGATTAGGGATAGGAATACGGCAACACGGTAATCTAGGACTTTTCCTTTAGGCTTTATAGGAATAAATTTTAGGCAGAACAACGTCTGGCGGGTCAGCTAGTGTATGTATATCAACGTGTAAAATTAATTAAATTAAAACATTGAATGATATGCTTACAAAATTAAAACTAACACATATATTAGTTGCTCTGAATAAAAAAAAAAAGAAAGCGTGAGTAACGAGTACTCATGAACATTGATGTGTAAACAGTTTCGAAATCGAATTTTTATTCCTTTCCCTTGTTCCTTTAATTAAAATGCGACTATCGTTTTTAAAATTTTTTGCTGTCATTGTCACTGCTACATTTTGTTGTTTTTGTTTGTTTTGTTGTTTGGTTTTTGATTTTTAATTTTTGATTTTTGATTTATGATTTTGATTTGTTTTGCTCAGAAACATGCAAACTCATTCGGGTCCACGTTTGACCCATATCTCGGTAATCCGTGTTGAAGTCATGCTCAAAACCTTTCATTTGATACCAATATTGCTCAGAAATATTCAAGGATCATCCGGAGACCCGGCCTAGGAATCATAAAGAATAGAGCTCTATATGAAAGCCCCACTCAACACCTTTCATTTGATACCAATATTGCTCAGAAACATTCAAGGATCATTCGGGTCCTCGTTGTGAGCCATATTTGGAAACTCGGCCTAGGGGTCACAATTAAAAGAGCTTCATATCGAAGTCCTTCTCAAAACCTTTAATTTGATACCAGTATTGCTCAGAAACATGCAAGATCATCCGAGTCCTCGTTTTGACCCATATCTCGGTACCCGACCTAGGAATCATAAAGAATAGAGCCCCCTGTAGAAGGCCAGCTCAAAACCTTTCATTAGATACCAACATTGCTCAGAAATATGCAAGATCATCCGGGTCCTCGTTTTGATCCATATCTCCGGACCCGACCTAGGAACCATAAAGAATAAAGCTCCCTGTAGAAGACTTGCTCGAAACCTTTCATTAGATACCAATATTGCTCAGAAACATGCAAGATCATCCGGGTCCTCGTTTTGACCCATATCTGGAGACCCGGTCTAGGGGTCACAATGAAAAGAGCTTCATATCGAAGTCCTGCTCAAAAACTTTCATTTGATCCCAATTTTGCTCAGAAACATTCAAGGATCATCCGGGTCCTCGTTTTGACCCATATCTCGGGACCCGACCTAGGACTCATAAAGAGTAGAGCTCTCTGTAGAAGCCTTCCTCAAAACCTTTCATTTGAGAAGAGTTTTGCTCAGAAACATGGAAGATCATCCGGGTCCTCGTTTTGAACCATATCTCCGGACCCGACCTAGGAACCATAAAGAAGAGAGCTCCCTGTAGAAGGCCTTCTCAAAACCTTTCATTTGATACCAATATTGCTCAGAAACATTCAAGGATCATCCGGGTCCTCGTTTTGACCTATATATATCTCGGGACCCGACCTAGGAATCATAAAGAGTAGAGCTCTCTGTAGTAGCCTTCCTCAAAACCTTTCATTTGAGAACAGTTTTGCTCAGAAACATTCAAGGATCATCCGGGTCCTCGTTTTGACGCATATCTGGAGACCCGGTCTAGGGGTCACAATGAAAAGAGCTTCATATCGAAGTCCTGCTCAAAACCTTTCATTTGGTACCAATATTGCTCAGAATAATGCATATCCATACATTTGCATACATGTTTTTCGAAATCACTCGTAGCTACAGCAAAGATGTTTACACATCAAAAACATTGTAAATCTAAAGACTTTCGCTGTTAAATCAACTACTTTCCGCAGTTGAAATGTGCCGAACAACTCTCCGTTGTTGTTTCAAAGGTGCGAGTGTTGTTGATTCAAATACTTTTCGTATTTAAGTTAAAAACGGAACCTGTTGAATCAAATACTTTTATATTTAAGTTGGTCCAAAATCGGGCACCATTGAAGCAAATACTTACGCATTTACATAAGTTAACCTCAAAAAAATTTAAACAATAGTATTTTTGATGTGTAAACATCTTTGCTGTAGCTACGAGTAATTTCGAAAAACAGGTAAAGTTTACGCGTAAACATGTAAATGCGTAAACATGTAAATGCGTAAACCGTAAATGACCTTGGCCTTGTCAGTGGTAGGTAGGTAGCTAGGCATGTACTTACAAATGCTTGCATGCATAGTCGTAGAAATGCAAATATCAGCAACGAAGCGAAGCGAAGTTGCTGTTGTTGTTGTTTTCTGCAACAATGCGACAAATAGGCAAAATAAAAAGGACCAACCTGTTTGAACATGAATGCAACTGTATGGATATGCATTTCCCTTTCTAATTTTCTGAGCAATATTGGTATCAAATGAAAGGTTTTGAGCAGGACTTCGATATGAAGCTCTTTTCATTGTGGCCCCTAGACCGGGTCTCCAGATATGGGTCAAAACTAGGACCCGGATGATCCTTGAATTTTTCTGAGCAAAATTGGTGTCAAATGAAAGGTTTTGAGAAAGGCTTCTACAGAGAGCTCTACTCTTTGTGATTCCTAGGTCGGGTCCCGAGATATTACTTACTTACTTAATTGGCACGTAACCGTCTAGACGATTCTGGCCGAGTTCAATAAAGCGCGCCAGCCATTTCTGTTTCGTGCAGCATGGCGCCATTTGGGAATACCTAGGGAGTCAGCATCACTGTCCACCTGATCTTCCCAACGCAGTGGAGGCCTCCCCTTTCTTTTGCGTTCAGCGGGTTTCGATAAAAATACTTTCTTGGCTGGAGCACCTTCGTCCATTCTCACGACATGACCTGCCCAGCGCAGCCGCTGGATCTTTATTCGCTGAACAATGTCAATGTCTGCGTACAGCTCGTACAGCTCGTCGTTAAATCTCCGTCGATACTCGCCCTCGCTAACGCGCAAAGGTCCATAAATCCTCCGAAGAACTTTCCTCTCGAATACTCCAAGCGCCATCTCATCTGCTTTTGATATAGTCCAAGCTTCTGCGCCATACATGAGGACTGGAACGATGAGTGTCCTGTAGAGCGTGATTTTGGTTCGTCGAGAGAGGACTTTACTTTTTATTGCCTACTTAGTCCAAAGAAGCATTTATTGGCAAGAGTGATTCTTCGTTGGATTTCAGTGCTGACATTATTTTTGGTGTTAATGCTGGTTCCCAAATAGACGAAGTCCTTAACAGTTTCGAATTTGTAGCTATCAACAGTGACGTGGCTGCCAAGGCGTGCTGTTTCTTTGTGTGTTGACAGAAGGTACTTCGTCTTGTCCTCGTTGACCGCCAAACCCATTTTCTTAGCCTCTTTATCCAGCTTGGAGAAGGCAGAACATACGGCGCGTGTTAGTGTCAATGATGTCAATGTCATCGGCGTACGCCAGCAGTTGCACACTCTTGTGATATAAGATGCTTCCTGTATGGTTAAGTTCTGCAGCTCGTATTATCTTTTCCAGCATCAAGTTGAAGAAGTCACACGAAAGGGAGTCACCTTGTCTGAAACCTCGTTTGGTCTCGAACGGCTCGGAGAGGTCCTTCCCAATTCTGACGGTGCTGGTGGTGTTAGTCAACGTCATTTGGCATAGCCGTATAAGTTTTGCAGGGAAACCAAATTCAGACATTGCGGCATATAGGCAATTCCTATTCGTGCTATCAAAAGCGGCTTTAAAATCGACAAAGAGATGGTGTGTGTCGGTTCCTTTTTCATGAGTTTTTTCCAGGATTTGGCGTATTGTGAAGATCTGGTCGATGGTAGATTTACCAGGTCTGAAGCCACACTGATAAGGTCCAATCAGCTTGTTGACGGTGAGCTTCAATCTTTCGCACAATACACTTGCTAAGACCTTATATGCGATATTCAGAAGGCTTATCCCACGATAATCGGCGCGTACTGTGGAATCTCCTTTTTTGTGGATTGGGCAGAGCACACTTAAGTTCCAACCGTCGGGCATGCGTTCGTCCGACCATATTCTGCATAGGAGTTGATGCATGCTCCTTATCAACTCTTCGCCGCCCTGTGCCCGGGGCCTTGTTATTTTTAAGCCGAGACATTGCTATTCGCACCTTCGTCATGATCGGGTGGTGGAACATGCCTACCATCATCTGCTATTGGGGATTCGGGTCGAACATCTTCTCCTTCCGCAATTTCATTGTTGTCGATATCTAGCAAGGAGGAGAAGTGGTCGCTCCACGACTTAAGTACACTCTGGACATCAGTTACCAGATCACCGTTATCATTCCGGCAGGAAATTGTCCCGGTCTTGAAACCTTCAGTCATCCGCCTGACTTTTTGATAAAATTTTCGAACATCATTCCTATCCGCCAGCCTCTCAAGCTCTTCACACTCGCGCCTTTCGGCCTCCCTTTTCTTCATTCGAAAAAGCGCCTCTCTTCCCTCTTGGCCGTCCGATAGCGCTCCCATACGCTTCGTGTTGCGCCCGCACACAATGTGGCTCTATAGGCGGCGTTCTTTCTTTCCGAGGCGTTACGGCATTCCTTATCGTACCAGGTGTTTTTTCTGCGGGCTCGCTGGTATCCAATAGTTTCCTCAGCGGCGGTGCGAAGTGAACGAGCGATGTGTTACCATTCCTCGGATATATCGTTTGGTGGAGGGTTGCTCTCAGAGAGCAGGAGTGAGAGCCGGGTGGAGTATTCATGGGCTGTCTGCGTCAAGTGCAGCCTTTCGACTTCAAACTTTCCCTGCTTTCCTGTTGGCACATTCTTTGCTGCACAGAGGCGAGTGCGTACCGTGGCTGCCACAAGATAATGGTCCGAGTCGATATTGGGACCACGGATTGTGCGCACATCTAGGATGTTGGAGCTGTGTCTGCCGTCGATCATGACGTGATCGATCTGATTTCGAGTTTTTCGATCAGGTGACAGCCATGTGGCTTGGTGTATTTTTTTGTGCTGGAATCTGGTACTACTAATGACCATGTTTCGGGACCCGGCGAAATCGATCAGCCTCGTCCCATTGCGACTAGTTACGTCGTGGAGACTGAATTTTCCGACTGTGCCGCCAAAGATACCTTCCTTGCCCACCCTGGCATTAAAATCGCCAAGCACGATCTTTTTATCTCGGCAGGGGCAGCGATCGTAGGTTTGTTCTAACAGCTCATAGAAGGAGTCTTTGGTCGCATCGTCCTTCTCTTCCGTCGGGGCGTGGGCACAGATGAGCGATATGTTGAAGTACTTCGCTTTGATGCGGATGGGGGCTAGACGCTCGTTCACTGGCGTGAAAGACAGTACTCGGCGGGTGAGCCTCTTTCCCACCACAAAACCAACACCAAATATGTGCTCCTTTGTATGGCCACTGTGGTATATGACGCAAGACCCGATTTTCTTTGGGTCATGCCCCGTCCATCGAACTTCCTGTATGGCGGTGATGTCAGCTTTTACTTTCTCGAGAACATCAACCAGCTGGGCAGCGGCACCTTCCCTATTAAGAGTCCGGACGTTCCAGGTGCATACCCTCAAATCATAGTCCTTTAAACGTTTGCCATGGTCGTCATTAAAAAGAGGTGGTCTCATCCGAGGCTTTATTTTGCTTTTCATTGGATAGGATTTTTACGTGGTGGGTCCCAAGTCCGACGTACAACCCGCACTGCGGGAGTTTCTATTGTTACATGTTTATATAGCGAGCCGCTTGCTCCAAGTCAGACGCCCGCTCGCAGCCGCACCTACTGGTGAACAGACGCTGCAGTTATTCCCCTCAACAAGCCCTTAAACCGAATATGTCGGAGTGGCCTTGTCGAGTTGTCGCCTTCTCACTTTAGTTCACCACCAAACGGGTGTTCGGTGGCTATCCAGAGGACACTGCGCGGAAGTCGTGAGCTGCTTGCTCCGCATGCAAAATAATCGCTCTGGCCACCCCCAGGTCAGAAGCTTTCCCCACTTACGTGGACTTCTACACACGGAGCCATCCTCCGAGATATACATAGGTCAAAACGAGGACTCGGATGATCTTGCATGTTTCTAAGCAATATTGGTACTAAATGAAAGATTTGAGCAGGCCTCCTACACGGAGCTCTACTCCTTATGATTCCTAGGTCGGGTCCCGAGATATGGGTCAAAACGAAGACCTGGATGATCCTTGAATGTTTTTAAGCAATATTGGTATCAAATGAAAGGTTTTCAGCAGGATTTCTACACGGAGCCCTGAGATATTAGTCGAACGTGGACCCAAATGATCTTGCATGTTTCTGACAAGGCTGCACAACGATATCAACAAAAATATTTTGTTTTGTTGAATATCAAATAAAAATTATTGCAATTTCGTTTCGTTGATTATCAAAAAAAAAATTATCAAAATTATTTTTTTTCGTTGATTATCAAAAACAAAATAATAATAAAAATTTGTTTCGGGCTTACGGCTTCATTTTACTTTGAATTTTTATTAAAGTTATTTTTTTGATAATTTTTTTTGTTGGCTACCGAAACAAAATTTTTTCAATATTTGTTTTTTGATAATCAACAAAACGAAATTTTTTTTCATAATTTTTTTTGATAATTATCAAAGCAGTATTTTTTTGTTCAGCACTTAACGTTAAAATTTTTCAAAGTTGAATTGAAAGCAAAATATTTTTTCGGTTATTGATAAAAAATAACGTTAATGTGCAGCCCTGGTTTCTGAGCTAAACAAAACAAAACAAATCAAAATTAGAAATCAAAAATCAAAAATTGAAAATCAAAAACCAAACACCAAAACAAACAAAAACAACAAAATGTAGCAGTGACAATGACAAAAAAAAATTATAAAAACGACAGTCGCGTTGTAATCCATAGAAAACCAGGGAAAAAAGAATAAGCAAAGGGAATAAAAATGCTATTTCGAAACTGTTTACACATCAATGTTCATGAGTACTCGTTACTCACGCTTTCTTTTTTTTGTTAAATAATAAATATTATTTTATTTTATTTTATAAAATAGGTTTATAAAACTGTTAAAATTGAAAAATTTTATGATATATGCAGAGGCGGGCGCTTCATACAAGCTGAGAAGCCCGGCTTGCGTACATATTTTCGTTCATTTCATTTTACAAATTTCTTTAAAATCTGGTTATTTTACGTTTTAAATGCGTTTACTATTTAAGTTCTCAATAATATAGCCCCCACTGTACATCCGGTGCCTAAAAGCATGCTAAGAAAATAGCGCAAATACACCACCAATCCACCTCACAATGTGTATTTTGTTTGTACAGCCAATCACAACACAGTGAGCATGCTTTAACGTTTCCACACATTAGCTTTTACGTGGCTTTCAAAACAGAATAACATAGCTTGTTTTCTCGCTTTCTCTAAGGAGAAATCAATTGCTTATTTTCATACTTAAATTGAAAAAAAAAACTAGCAAAACACTTTTTTTATTTTTCACATGAAATTTGTATGGGGATGAGAAGCTGTCTTCGGCATTCAACAGTATTCACAGTCATATGCATATTTGATATTTTCGTTTGCATGTACATACTGATGTACATAATTTCTTACATGTACATGTACATGCAAACATAAATATCAAATACCAGATTATAAAAGCGTTGATTGTGATTTTTGGCGACTATTGGCACAATATCAAGATAATTTTAAAAAGCGACGGAAATCAAAATCAAATAAAATCAAACATTTCACGACTTTTGGTAATTGGACCTCAGTTCTTCAAACACTAAAGCACCCATTTTTTAGATATTAGATAATAAGCAAATACACTTGCTACTGCTGAAATTTCCGTCAGTATAAGGAAATTAAAAATACCTCTGCGCTTTTGTGTGAGATTTCCCTATAAGTTTAGCGTCATCAATCAAAACGTGGACCCGGCTGACCCTCGAATGTTTCTGAGCGATATTGGTAGCAATTGGTCTTGATGAGGACTCCAACATACATATAACTCTTTTAATTGTGATGCCTTGGCCGGGTCTCCAGATATGGGTCATAACGTGGACCCAGATGGTCCTCGAATGTTTCTGTGAGATATTGGCATCAAATGATGAAGACTTCGAGATAGAACTATTTTAATTGTAAAGGCTAGGCCGGGCCCCCAGATATGGGCCAAGACGTATTTAAAAATAATGTAAATACTAGGGCTCTAGATACCCGGGTATCGAGCAATTCGATCTGATCGTTTTTGTTTGAAGCCCGTTTGTTGTTCAAATTCCCGTACAAACATTCGAGCATTCGAGCTTACAAACAAAAAAAATGTGTATCGGAAAAACAAAAATAAAAAAAAACTACATGTAAAGAAAAAAAATAATAATAAACAAAAGAAAAAAACAAACTTCAAAATACCCGAATTGTTCAAATGCCCGTACAAACATACGGTAATAAGCAAACAAACGAGTGTTTGAGCATTTGAAAAGCATTTATTCGGGCTACTCGCAAATGTTAAAAACAAAAATTGAGAGCTCTAGATCAAATTCAATGACGGAACGCAATCAGACTTTTAGATAATACAGCAAAGAAAATTACGTAAGTGGCTAAGGTTTATGCTTCACACACACATGGGCTTGCCCAGACAATTTATGCTAGATCCGCCACTGGATATATGATATATTGCTTTGCGAAATGTGTCATTTGATTTGCCAGCGCGCGAGTTACATTCTAAAGCTTTAACAGCAATGTTATTTCCCACTGTTAAATCTTCCCATCCTCCTAGCTGTAAGCTCACATTGTAATTTAGTCTTAAGATTCTACTCAAATAAAGTGCAAGCTTTTGCTACGAACTGCATTGTTTAATTACATAACTGACGCAGTCCCACATAGAACCAAAGTGAAAAAAAAAAAAAAAATCAAAAGAAAAATAAATATTTTAAAATATGAATTTTTATTGAAAATTACTAAAGATTGAAGAAAAATCAATACTTAAATTATGATATAAACTCGAAAGAAAAAATAAAGCAAACGGTAAAGTGAAAAAGTACATTGGAAAAGTTAAATAAAAAACAAGTAAGAGCGCGGCTGTCTTCGGCCGTACCGAAGACTTCATACCTTTCATGAGTGGGGAAATGAAAAGCTACCTATGTATGTTGTACATAGCCTGATTTAGTATAATTTATAATTTCAATTTTGTAGGTTATTTATGGAACGATTTATTAGAAAAAATGGTGTCTGGGCTATTTAAATGGAGGAGTTATACGACAAAATGTGTATATCTGAACAATCGGTTGTATGGGAGCTATATGTTATAGTGGTCTGATCTTGACAATTTTCGGTAACCTTCTTTGGGTCAATATGGGTACAAATACCCCAAAGTTTCGTGTCCTTAACTGTAAAAAGGGAGAAGTTATACCCCAAAATGTGTATATCTGAACAATCGGTTGTATGGCAGCTATATGTTATAGTGGTCCGATCTTGACAATTTACGGTAAACTTGTTTAGGCCAAGATGTGTACAAATACTTCAAAATTTTATGTCCTTAGCTGTTTAAATGGGGAAGTTATACACCAAAATGTGTATATCTGAACAATCGGTTGTATGGCAGCTATATGTTATAGTGGTCCGATCTTGATAATTTTCGGTAACCTCCTTTGGGTCAATATGGGTACAAATACCCCAAAGTTTCGTGTCCTCAACTGTAAAAAGGGAGAAGTTATACCCCAAAATGTGTATATCTGAACAATCGGTTGTATGGCAGCTATATGTTATAGTGGTCCGATCTTGACAATTTACGGTAAACTTGTTTATGCCAAGATGTGTACAAATACTTCAAAATTTCATGTCCTTAGCTGTTTAAATGGGGAAGTTATACACCAAAATGTGTGTATCTGAACAATCGGTTGTATGGCAGCTATATGTTATAGTGGTCCGATCTTGATAATTTTCGGTAACCTTCTTTGGGTCAATATGGGTACAAATACCCCAAAGTTTCGTGTCCTTAGCTGTAAAAAGGGAGAAGTTATACCCCAAAATGTGTATATCTGAACAATCGGTTGTATGGGAGCTATATGCTATAGTGGTCCGATTCGGCAAATTCCGACAAATGATCGATTGAGCACCAACAGTCACCCGTGTTCCAAATTTCAATCAAATATCTCAAAAACTGAGGGACTAGTTTGCGTTCACACAGACGGACGGACGGACGGACGGACAGACGGACATGGCTTAAACGACTCAGCTCATGATTCTGATTATATCGGTATATATATTCATGGGTCTGTCACGCCTCCTTCTAGTACTTTCAAGATTTTATTTTCGGCACAAAGTTATAATACCATTTCATTCTCATGAAAGGTATAACAAGTAAGGAAGCCTAAGTTGGAGTGGAATCGAACATTAGATACTCAGCTGTATGCTTTCATTGTTTGTTTGCGTTTGATGGAAACACGGTGTAGGTACTTTATATAAAGCAAGTGCTGCATAAAGTGGGCGTAGCCGCGCCCATTTTCAAAGTTTTTATCAGTCATACAACTAAGCATATGAATATTATTCTTTGTGCAAAATTTCATTCCTTTATGACTTCTAGTTACAAAGATGGCACGTTACAAATTCCCAAAGGGTGTTCCAGAAATATCTTTGTTAAAAAGTAGGCGTGGTCATAAACCGATTTCAATAAATTTTTGCGTGTCTATTAACACAAGTTATAAAATTGTATAAACCAAGTTTCGTCATAATATCTCAATTATTTGTCGAGTTATAGGCAAAGAAATCTCGTATATTCCTTTGTCTAAAAAAAGGCCGTGCAACGCCCATTTTCCAAAATTTGTCTATTTTTTGTTTCCGGTCTATTGTGGAACTCTTGGCACAAAATTTCAATGAATTATCTTTATATTTGACAAAGATATCGCTTAAAATGTTTTTATTAGGAAACTTTATAATACCCATATATAAAAGTGTGCGTGGTCGTCAACCGATTTCGCTAAAATTTCAACATGTACTACCACAAGTAATAAAAGTGTACACACCAAGTTTCGTCATTATATATCAATTACACTGCTCTACAGCCAAAAAATACTCTGAACGCAACCATCCTTTCTATATGTAAAATCGGTCGCTGATTCCGAAAATCGGGTTCATTTTTAATTCTATGGGAAGGTTTTTGAGATATCGGCAATTTACCGTTATTTGGCCAATGTGTCCACTTAATTCTGTATATCTCTTTAACACAGTGAGTTATATTCCTTAGGGTGACACCAAACGAAATAAAATTAAATTTCCTTTTCACGGTTCCTATAACATTTTTCTCTAACTCTTATAGTTTCTGAAATATTGACGATTAAATTTTAATTTTTTCGATTTTTTACGATTTTTTGAAGAAAAAGTTGACTTTGTCAGGCAATATCTTTAAAACCAATATTTTTACCTTCGGTTTTACTCCTTTTCATGAAGCTCCATTCTATTACCAAAAAAATAAGCTATCAACGATGAAAATCCATTGTAAAATGGAAAAGTTATAGGCGATCAAGTAAATACAGCCAGGTCGCGCAATGCCTCTGCACGCGTACATTCTATGCATATTGTACCAATACCTACACATCTGCAGTAGCAGCACATTGGCAGCGCGGTAGATACAAGCCCATTTACGGGTATAACATGCATAAAATATACCCGTGTAGAGGCATTGTGCGACTTGGCTGTATTTACTTGATCGCCTATAACTTTTCCATTTTACCATGGATTTTCTTCGTGTACCCATTGGCCAAATAACGGTAAATTGCCGATATCTCAAAAACCTTCCCATAGAATTAAAAATGAACCCGATTTTCGGAATCAGCGACCGATTTTACATATAGATAGGATAGTCACGTCCAAAGTACAGACAAAAAATTTCATTTTGTGATCCAGTGTTATTTGTCGAGTTATGGGCTCAGAAATCTCGTATATTCCAGCTTCTAAAAAGAGGCGGTGCCACGCCCATTTTCCAAAATTTTTGTGTTTTTCGTTGTATGTCCGCAGGTGGACTCCTGGCATAAAATTTCAATGATATATCTTTATATTTGACAGAGATATCGCTTAAAATGTTTTTATTACGTCACTTTATAATTATATAAAAGTGGGCGTGGCCATCAACCGATTTTGACAATTTTTCGTCCAAACATTTGCCTAAGTAAGTATATCACGCGTACCAAACTTCATCGATATATCTTCAACATTTTCTGAGTTATGACTCATAAAGCTTTCAATGTTTGCTCCTTAATAAGTGGGCGTGGCACCGCCCATTTTCCAAAATTCCATCAAATTTCTTCTTAGGGGCCTGAGCTCAACACGTGGGTAAAATTTCATCACTCTAGCTATATTAGTGGCTGAGATACCAAATTTCCGATTTTTTCTATATAGGAAAAGTGGGCGTGGTCATGGTCCGATTTCGCCCATTTTCAATACCAACCGTCCCAGTGTCGATGCCAACTTTCATTTCAAATTTCATCAAAATATCTCAATTTTTGCGCGAGTTAGAGTGTTTACAGACGGACGGACGGACAGACGGACGGACGGACGGACATGGCTCAATCGATTTCTCTTTTCACCCTGATCATTTTGATATATATAAGTCTATATCTATCTCGATTATTACATTCTGTTACAATCCACCGTTATGTGAATAAAACTATAATACTCTGTGTACTAGTACAGCTGAGTATAAAAATATATGTACCAGTGGCGGATCCACGGGGGGGGGGGGGGTTTTGGGGGTTCAAACCCCCCCCCCCTTGTGGTTTATCATAGATCCCAAATTAATGCCTTTATAGATTCTGCGCCCAAATTTCCCAAACTGATCAAGGAAAGCAATGGTTGGATGGGTTTAGCTGTCCAAAGGCAAAACTCGACATTTATTTTCATTTATTTTCAGATTATATTTTATATGCACATATCCACAAGGTGGAACAGGTAAAATTGAATCAGTTCATTAAAATAGTTGTCCTTGTAGGCAATAATAACATACAATTACAACTTATAGTTAAATAGAAAATACCCGAAATTTAGAGGAATTAAAATTCAACAACTATTTACATCGAAGGTTGAGTGTATAGCTATTTCACGAAAAACCATTTTCGATCATCAGCACTCTTTCCGGAAGTGGATGCTACCGGGGATTGAACCCGAGTACATTCCATCTTCAGCCTCAATGACCCAACGCATAAACATATTGAAAATGAAAAAGGCAAAAGTGGGGAAAATCCAACAGGTTGCACAGAGGCCCAATGGCCGAGTGTGTTTATGCATTGGGTCATAGCGGCTGAAGATGGAATGTACTCGGGTTCAATCCCCGGTAGCATCCACTTCCGGAAAGAGTGCTGATGTTCGAAAATGGTTTTTCGTGAAATAGCTATACACTCAACCTTCGCTGTAAATAGTTGTTGAATTTTTTTCCACTTACCCCAACAATTAAAAATTGAATTAAATAAAAATTTCGTGCTGAGCACTAAAAAACTCTTTCAAGTAAACATTATAGGAATTAAATCTAATACAATAAGCGCGTACTATACAATCAAATCAACCACCAAAAACAAGAAATAAAACGAGTACGAAGTTAAAATACTACAAGCGATTCATTCATAAAATTGAAATGTTTCAAAAGGATAAAAAAAGTGGCAACAGAGCTTTTCATCAGATCAAGGTTTTTACAAAATTCTAAAATTTGCAGCCCGGCTCATTTTCAACCATCTTTGCAGTGGCGGTAGAGTATGAATAGAAACAATAACTAAATGTCAAGCAAAATAAATGTCAAAATAAATTTATTTTTCGCCGCGAAAAAACAAACGAATTCGAGCTTGAAAAATGATGGGAAGGAACTCGCGAAGTCATCATCTTTTTTTGACTAAACGATTTCCACCTCACTCGGTCAAAATACCGAATTTTCCCTTCCTATTCTGAAAAAAAAACGTTGTAAATCTAAAGACTTTCGCTGTTAAATCAACTACTTTCCGCAGTTGAAATGTGCCCAACAACGCTCCGTTGTTGTTTCAAAGGTGCGAGCGTTGTTGAGTTAAGTCAATAACGGAGATTGTTGGAAAAAATTTTCACCTAAAAATTAATTTTTGTTTGCATTTTACTCTTCATCTTCTCTCCGCCCGGGTCCCAACTGCAAATATGTAGCCTCCGCTTGTTCTCCTATTCTTCTCTCCTTCTTATCATTCACTGGTTGCTATCCTTATTTCTTATTCTGATTTTTCTTCTTTATTTTATATTCTCCTGCGGATTCGAACAATGACATCAACCTGAAATTCTATTCAATCATCATATAGTGGAACATTCAACATTATATTGAATTGTAGTAACCTATTTATACTTCCATTTCCTAAAAAAGAATCCATGAATTATTTGAATCATTGTAAAAATAAAATTTTAAAAAAATATGTTCTCATTAATTTTGTTTACAGCGGAAACTGTTGGGTCAAATACTTTTGCCTTTAAATCAACAACGGGGAGAAAATTGTTGCTAAAAATAAACTTTTTTTTGGATTTTTCTCTTCATCTTCTCTCCATAATTTTTTTTTTTTTTTGTTGGTTTTCTCACAAAAAAATATTTTCTCACAAAAAATATTTTAAAAGCAATAAAGTTTTTGAAACAACAACGGCCGTTTTTGAATAAATTGTTGGGTCAAAAACTTTGCTGTAAAAACAAATACTTTTGCTGTTGAATCAAAGACGGAGATTCAACAGCGGAAAGTTGTTGGTTTAGCTACGGGTATTTTTTTCAGAGTATACAACATACGTTCTTTGGTTGCACGTTTGAAAATTTAGAACACGCAGTAGCGACCTCGCGCTTCAAATTATATCATATAATAACTGCTACCCTTCACTAGGTGTCGCGCAGTGGTCAAGTTTATAATAAAGTAGCTTCAGAGCCATCTGAAGGCCTAACACCCGCATATGCCGGCTTTTTTAATTTATGAATTTATTAAATACATGTACGTTATACATGTTATTTAGAACTTCAATTGAAATCTCCTGCACTTTATGTGATGACATAGATATTGTTAATTTGGAGGGTTTTGAGTTTGGTGTTTTTAAGGTGCGGGAAATGGTGCAACTAGTATATAGAATAATAATAGTAGGTGGTATTAGTCCATATTTTCACCAGCGTCTGCCCTTAAAAACATCTTCCAAAAAAATTTTCAAAACCCCCCCCTTGCCGAAATCCTGGATCCGCGCCTGATATGTACATATATAATACAAGATCACTTGGCAAAGAAACAAAAAACAACAAATAAGTGCTCAACAACTAACTAAAAGAAAGAAAAACATTTAAACAATCATCTGTAAAAACATTAATATTGCTAACTTTTCGCCTTGTCTAACCAACATTTAAATAAATAATCGCTATAAATTGTTGTTACAATATTCCATTTGAAACAAGTAAGAGCGCGGCTGTCTTCGGCCGTACCGAAGACTTCATACCTTTCATGAGTGGGGAAATGAAAAGCTACCTATGTATGTTGTACATAGCCTGATTTAGTATAATTTATAATTTCAATTTTGTAGGTTATTTATGGAACGATTTATTAGAAAAAATGGTGTCTGGGCTATTTAAATGGAGGAGTTATACGACAAAATGTGTATATCTGAACAATCGGTTGTATGGGAGCTATATGTTATAGTGGTCTGATCTTGACAATTTTCGGTAACCTTCTTTGGGTCAATATGGGTACAAATACCCCAAAGTTTCGTGTCCTTAACTGTAAAAAGGGAGAAGTTATACCCCAAAATGTGTATATCTGAACAATCGGTTGTATGGCAGCTATATGTTATAGTGGTCCGATCTTGACAATTTACGGTAAACTTGTTTAGGCCAAGATGTGTACAAATACTTCAAAATTTTATGTCCTTAGCTGTTTAAATGGGGAAGTTATACACCAAAATGTGTATATCTGAACAATCGGTTGTATGGCAGCTATATGTTATAGTGGTCCGATCTTAATAATTTTCGGTAACCTCCTTTGGGTCAATATGGGTACAAATACCCCAAAGTTTCGTGTCCTCAACTGTAAAAAGGGAGAAGTTATACCCCAAAATGGGTATATCTGAACAATCGGTTGTATGGCAGCTATATGTTATAGTGGTCCGATCTTGACAATTTACGGTAAACTTGTTTAGGCCAAGATGTGTACAAATACTTCAAAATTTCATGTCCTTAGCTGTTTAAATGGGGAAGTTATACACCAAAATGTGTGTATCTGAACAATCGGTTGTATGGCAGCTATATGTTATAGTGGGTCAATATGGGTACAAATACCCTAAAGTTTCGTGTCCTTAGCTGTAAAAAGGGAGAAGTTATACCCCAAAATGTGTATATCTGAACAATCGGTTGTATGGGAGCTATATGCTATAGTGGTCCGATTCGGCCAATTCCGACAAATGATCGATTGAGCACCAAAAGTCACCCGTGTTCCAAATTTCAATCAAATATCTCAAAAACTGAGGGACTAGTTTGCGTTCACACAGACGGACGGACGGACGGACGGACGGACAGACGGACATGGCTTAAACGACTCAGCTCATGATTCTGATTATATCGGTATATATATTGATGGGTCTGTCACGCCTCCTTCTAGTACTTTCAAGATTTTATTTTCGGCACAAAGTTATAATACCATTTCATTCTCATGAAAGGTATAAAAATAGCACGTACATATATACATATATGTTTACGTACATGTACATATGTATATTGAAAAGTCACATATATATGTATGAATGTATATGCAAGTGTTGAGTGGAAATTAATAAAGTCAGCAAATCCAATAAGTAAAGCAGAGCTTTTATTCTCCCAACCAACAAAAATGACATTTACAAATTCTTCCACTGAGACCGAAGCTCCAGCTTTCCAACTCTCAATGAACGACGTCATAAAAGATGCTTACGCCCTCTCTTCGTTTCTACGAGAAGTTGATATTGTTTTGTCATTGCTTCAATCAAACGCATCGGCATGTGAGTATGTTTTGCACAGAGTCATAATTAATAAAATTCAAGGTAGAGCTTTACATGCAATACGAACTTTGCCGGCGAATTCAAATTGGGCGGCTATCAAGTGATTGCTCATACAAAATTTTGGTATCAAAGAGACATACCATCAGTTGTATCAAGAGACGTTTGCAGCTCGTAATAATAACTTAAGAGAATATTTTACATTACTTTTAAATATACTATCAAAACTAAACGAAAAATACGAATATGATAATAGTAAGTTTAGCCCATTGTACACAGAAAAAATTATTTTGCGTACATTTCTAAATAACATAGACGCAAACCTAGCATCTGTAATCATTAATAGAAATGTAAAAACTTTAAGAGAGGCTTTTAATTTATTAGAAACTGAAGGTTTAATTCGAAGTAATTTAAGAAATTGTAGTAGTTTTTATTCAAATAATATGAAAAATATAAATTATAATAAACAATCACCTCCTAATCTTAACGGACATAATAATTATGAGCAAAATTTTCAAAATACGAACTACAGACAACCCCTTGTAGGACAACAACGCACTAATTCAACAAATACAAATTTTCAACGTCACAATGCCTGGTCAGGCTATAATAAAAGTGATAATTCGCAACAATATAACCAATTAAGATCACCAAATTTAAGTACAAATAGGCGTAATAGAAATGGAGTAGAGCCTATGGACACTGACCATGCCCAAGTAGATGAGGTAGAAAAATCTGATGTATCAAATTTTCATTTAATAGCCTCAAAGGAACACTTCCATTAATAGACTTAAATATAAGAAATGACAAAATCATATGTTTAGTTGATACTGGCTCATCAACATCACTTTTAGATGAAAATGCCTTACCTAACTACAATAGAATTCCTGTGAAAACCCCCTTAAAATTTAGATCTATAAATAGTGAAACGCAAATTAATTTCGAAATTATAACAGACCTCCCAAAAGAATTTAATAGAGATGCCACAATGTCATGGAAGCTAAGTAGTTTTAAAGGAAAAAATTTCAACGCGATTCTAGGACAAAACATTTTAAAACCTCTAAATGCTATTATAGATATGAAAGAGGAAATAATTACGATAAATAATTCTGTAATAGAATTTTTAAAACAATACCCATATAACCTAAATGAAATAAATCAACTTGAAGCCATTAATTTAGATAAAACAACTATTGGTCATTTGTATACAAATTTGAATGAAGAAGAAAAAAGTGCGCTAAAAGAAATATTAAATGAATACCAGGATTTAATTTATAGCGAAGGTCAACAGTTACCACACACAAATATGATACAACACGAAATTAAAACAATTAGCCATAAAGCAATTAATTGTAAAATTTATCGGTATCCCCTAATCCATGAAAATGAAATAAGCAAACAAATAGCAGATATGTTGAAACAAGGCATAATTCAAGAGAGTAATTCCCCTTACAACAGTCCTCTGTGGATAGTTCCTAAAAAGACAGACCTTGCCGGGAAAAAAGGGTGGAGAATTGTCGTTGACTAACGAAACCTGAATGCAATTACGACTGACGACAAATTCCCAATACCGAATATTGAGAGTTTATTAGACAAACTTGGACGGGCACAGTATTTTACAACTTTGGACTTGGCAAAAGGCTTTCACCAAATTCTTGTAAAACAAGAAGACCGGTCGAAGACTGCCTTTTCCTCTCCATATGGCCATTATGAATACGTTCGGATGCCTTTTGGGTTGAAAAATGCTCCTGCAACGTTCCAAAGGCTAATCAATAGGGTTTTGAAAGATTATATTAATAAATTGTGCGTAGTATATTTAGGCGATACACTTATATTTTCAACTAGTTTTGAAGAGCATATTGCCAGCGTAAAAAAGATTATGTCGAAATTAAGAGAAGCCAAATTGAAAATACAAATCGACAAATGCAAATTCTTTTCAAAAGAAACCCTATATTTGGGTCATATTTTGACACCCGAAGGCGTCAAACCAAATCCGGACAAAATAAGGCATATATTGGATCTAAAGATACCAAAAACCATTAAGCAAATTAAATCGTTTTTAAGTATGTGCGGATACTACAGGAAATTTATTAAAGATTTCGCAAACGTAGCTTACCCGATGGTGAAGTATTTAAAAAAATACATTAAGTTAAATATAAACGATCCTAATTTCATAAACTCATTTGAAAACCTTAAGCGAATAATCACCGAAGTGCCAGTACTTAAGTACCCGGACTTTAATAAAACGTTTGAGTTGGCAAGCGATGCTAGCTCTACTGCGATCGGGGCAGTGTTGCAACAGGACAAGCATCCTATTTGCTTTGCCAGCAGGACCCTAAGCGACCATGAGCGTAATTATTCTGTCACAGAAAAAGAACTTTTAGCCATCGTTTGGTCCGTTGTATACTTCCGTCCGTATTTATATGGTGTGAAGTTTAACATTACATCCGATCATCAACCGCTTAAGTGGTTGTATACTAAAACTCAAGGAAAGGATGCAAATCCGAGACTGTATAGATGGTTAATAAAGTTAAGCGACTATAATATGAATATTGACTACATTAGGGGTAGAGATAACTACGTTGCGGACTTTTTAAGCCGAATTAACTCTGATACACATGAAATAAATTTAGGTGGCTATGATAGCTCAAACTCATTATATAATAATGTAGAAGATGATCAAATAACACAGCATTCACAAAACGAAGATTTGCACAATCATATTAGTATTTTAGATACAGTAGTCAACAGATTTCCCATTCAAATTTTATTTACAAATACAAAGACAAATGAATTCGAAGTAAAAAATAACAAAAAGAAAATTTATATTAGCCTAGAAGATGTTAATAATAACTTAGAAGATATATTACGAAAACATATTAAAAGCGGAAAAGTAGGTATCTATACAGATCTCGATGATCAAAAATATAACGTTTTACAAAATAAAATAATTAAAATCTACGAAAATGAACCAAATGTTAAATTTTATAAATGTTCGTATTACGCCAAAGAAATGAATTCTGAAAATGAAACTTTTAAACAAATCCATTTGTATCATAGATATGAAACAGGCCATACTGGCATTAACGAGAACTACGAAGGACTATAGTTTTTTATAAAAAGATGTATTTATTATCCAAATTTAAAAGATTTAATTCAGAAATATGTTAATAACTGCGATATTTGCAATAGAGTAAAATATGATAGAAATCCGATAAAACCTAAGTTTCTTCTGACTGAAGCTCCGAAAGATAAAAATAAAATTATTAATATGGATGTATATACAAATTCGAAATCCAATTTTTGACATTTATCGACCGATTTTCGAAGTTCGCAACTGCTTATTATTTAGAAGACCGAAATAATCAGACAATAATAGAAAAGTTAAGACTGTATAAATCACAGAAAGGCAATTTCGAAAATCTTATAGCAGATAATGAATTTAAAAGCGTAAATATCAAAGAATATATAAAATCAGAAAATATTAATCTTCATTTAACTAAATCAAATAATCATACAGGAAGTGGTGACATAGAGAGATTACATAATACACTAACTGAAAAAATTAGAACTTTATATATAGAAAATAAATCATTAAGTATAATACAAAAAAATTAATAAATCTATTGAATATTATAACAACTCATACCATTCGATTATGAAAGAAAAACCTATTAACGTAGAATCTGGTAATTGCAATAAAATTAATGTATTTAAAATATAACAAATCAAAAGAAAAGATACATAAATAAAAGAAATTTGAATAGAGAAAATTACATAGAATCCAGGAAAGAAGGATATATAAAAAATTACAAAAACGTCCGACATAAAGAACAACCCAAGTTTATAAAAAGCGATTTAAATAATATACCTTGTAATAATATTAAAAGAAAATATAAATATTCCAATAAATATAATTTTGAGGATATGAATTGAATAGAAAAACCTTAGATTAAGAAATAAATGATCATTTGTAAACGTAGTTCATTGAATAGAAATAAAATTTAGCAATTTAAAATAAAAAAAAACATATATATACCCACATATTTATCTTTATTCATATACGTATGTACATAAGACAAAAAACAAAAACAAAGTAAAAAGCAAAATAATTGAATTTTTATTTCTTCTGGTATTAATTAACATATTATATTTAAGTTATATTAAAACTATAAGTTTTAATTTTAACGAGGGGAAAGTTACATTCTAAAGCTTTAACAGCAATGTTATTTCCCACTGTTAAATCTTCCCATCCTCCTAGCTGTAAGCTCACATTGTAATTTAGTCTTAAGATTCTACTCAAATAAAGTGCAAGCTTTTGCTACGAACTGCATTGTTTAATTACATAACTCGCGCATGCCCTTCGGTATATTTCTGAAATGTGTCGGTTCGGTTATATGTGGATTTGGCGTACACTGGACACCTGTCAGCTTTTGAAACTCATTCGCTTGGCGTTCTTCTTCAGCGAGAATGGTAGAGATTTCTTTGAGATTCGTCTCGACATTAGCGCATATCTCAGCCAATTGTGACATGGTGGCAATCAAATCGGGTATGGCCTTGTGGTATCTTGTTGGCATTCTCTTCGTTGATATTTCAGTTGTCCAATGTAAGTGAGCTCATGAAGCTTCCGAGTTCAGCATCCTTCTCAATGAGTGAACCATATTACGCTTTATCTTCGCTATACATTGAGCTAGCTTCATGTGCTTTCATAGGCACTAGACGCGCAAAGATGTCTTCGCCGGCTACCTCGGGGTCGGTGACGCTAAAACTTGTGTCATTCACCAAGTTAGCACCTTGCACAGCAGCGATTGTGGATAGCTCCGGCACAGATAAATTTTTTTGCATTTTTACGCTTGCCACCGACAATGTCAGCGGTAAAAATGAGAGGTTCATTGATTTCTTTTTGTTCTGGTAAACCTTTGGATTCTTTGCATGCTTCCTCTAGCTTTTGTCAAGCGGCCTGTGGAGTTGAATACAGAGAGAGAAAGCATGTTTATATTGTTTTCATTTGATTTTCATATGTATCTACCTGATACAACGTTACCCGCTCACCCATTTTCTGTTGCCTATTTATTGCACAACTTATTCACCAAACTATCCACCACTTGCGCCACCGGTCCATCATCCCCGCCCGTCAACAGCGCTGCCAACGCTGCGCCATAGTAGGTACACAACAATTTGCGCTGTATCCTTGGCGAAAATATTCGGTTTGCGATTATCAATCAATGATTTCTCCAAAATGCATTCCTGCGCTTGGGCAAATGACACCAAGCATGAAGACCAGCAGCTTGATTGTCATAAAATCTCCACTGCCACTTAAATTGGCATAACGTTGTCGCAAATCATCAAAAGCCCAGGCGGAACATTGAAAATGTGTCGAGTTTGAAAAAAATTTTTTTTCTATTTGTTTATTTTTTTTTCCAAGCCTACTTTCTTTATACATAAAAAATTTTCAACAGCAAGGGAGTTTTTGAATCAACAACGCCTGTCTTTGAATTAACTACGGAAAGTTTTTGAATCAAAAACTTTGCCGTTAAAACAAATACTTTTGCCGTTGAATCAAAGACGGAGATTTAACAGCGGAAAGTTGTTGATTTAACTACGGGTATTTCTTTCAGAGTGAGTACTTTTTTTGTTAGAGACCCCAGAGTAGTTCATTTCGACGCAAAGCTTCTCAGAAAGTATCCGTTTGGGACGCTCATAAATGCCTTGCGGCATAAGTATTAATTTGCAAAGAATTACCTGAAAATTCAAGAAAGGTTAAGAGTATGTATAACAATTGAATAATATTTTCGAAAAAAATGATTTTCTCACGCGTTTTTCGAAGTCCATTTTAACTTTATTTTCCAATTGCTCAAGCCTGGCTTCGGGAGTTCTTATATTTTCACAAATTTTCTCTACGGCTACTAATATTTTAGTATTTTGACTGACAACAACATCTGTTAACTCTGAAAATAAAATAATTGAATGCAACTTACGATCAATGTGCCATCAAGATAATATATAATATTATATTCAGAGCTGTAAAAACTTACATTGTTATTAACAACACATTGATCTTTCCATTTGTTCGAAGGTTCTTACAGCTCTGGTACATATAGCATACTAGCAAATACCCGTCACACTTCGCTGCGACAAATCACACTATGCCACTCCCTTCCCTATCGGTCTCCCCACCAGTCAGCATTTCCCGTTCCCCTATCTCTTCCTCCTCTTATACTACTCTCTCTCTCTCCCCGTCTCACGTTCCTTATCAACAACTTTACATGGCCATCCGGTGCACATATCGGTGTACATCATGATTACTAATATATTTTGGATAACCGACTGGAAAATTGGAATGGAATGAACTCTCTATTGAAGCTCTGATTGATACCTTTAATTTGATACCAACAATGCCCAAAAATATTTCGGGGGCTATTTAGGTCCATGTTTCGGCCTCAATCCCGGGAACCGATTAAGATGTCCGTATAGTGTAAAATATATATGGCTACCCTGATCAGCACTTTTAATTTGATACCAATATTACGAAAAAACATTTGGGGTCATCCGGGTCCACGTTTTGGTCTCTATCTAGAGAACCGACTGGAAAATTTGAATGGAATGAACTCCCTATTGAAGCTCTGATTGATACCTTTAATTTGATACCAATATTGCGAAAAAATATTTGGGGCCATCCGGGTCCACGTTTTGGTCTCTATTTGGAGCACCAACTGGAAAATTGGAATGGAATGAACTCTCTATTGAAGCTCTCATTGATACATTTAATTTGATATCAATAATGGTCAAAAGTATTTCGGGGGCTATTTAGGTCCATGTTGCGGCCTCATTCCCGAGAACCGATTGAGATATCCCTATAGTGTAAAATATGTATGGCTACCCTGATCAGTACCTTTAATTTGATACCAATATTGCGAAAAAAATATTTCGGGTCATCCGGGTCCACGTTTTGGTCTCTATCTAGAGAACCGACTGGAAAATTGGAATCGAATGAACTCCCTATTGAAGTTCTGATTTATACCATTAATTTGATACCAATATTGCGAAAAAATGTTTGGGGCCATCCGGGTCCACGTTTTGGTCTCTATTTGGAGCACCAACTGGAAAATTGGAATGGAATGAACTTTCTATTGAAGCTCTGATTGATACCTTTAATTTGATACCAATAATGGCCAAAAATATTTCGGGGGCTATTTAGGTCCATGTTTCAGCCTCAATCCCGGGAACCGATTGAGATATCCGTATAGTGTAAAATATAAATGGATACCCTGATCAGCACCTTTAATTTGATACCAATATTACGAAAAAATATTTGGGGTCATCCGGGTCCACGTTTTGGTCTCTATCTAGAGAACCGACCGGGAAATTGGAATGGAATGAACTCCCTATTGAAGCTCTGATTGATACCTTTAATTTGATACCAATAATGGTCAAAAATATTTCGGGGGCTATTTAGGTCCATGTTTCGGCCTCAATCCCGGGAACCGATTGAGATATCCGTATAGTGTAAAATATATATGGATACCCTGATCAGCACCTTTAATTTGATACGAATATTACGAAAAAAAATATGGGTTCATCCGGGTCCACGTTTTGGTCTCTATCTGGAGAACCGACTGGAAAATTGGAACGGAATGAACTCTCTATTGAAGCTCTCATTGATACCTTTAATTTGATACCAACAATGCCCAAAAATATTTCGGGGGCTATTTAGGTCCATGTTTCGGCCTCAATCCCGGGAACCGATTAAGATATCCGTATAGTGTAAAATATATATAGCTATCCTGATCAGCACCTTTAATTTGATACCAATATTACGAAAAAATATTTGGGGTCATCCGGGTCCACGTTTTGGTCTCTATCTAGAGAACCGACTGGAAAATTGGAATGGAATGAACTCCCTATTGAAGCTCTGATTGATACCTTTAATTTGATACCAACATTACGAAAAAAAAATTTGGGGTCATCCGGGTCCACGTTTTGGTCTCTATTTGGAGCACCAACTGGAAAATTGGAATGGAATGAACTCTCTATTGAAGCTCTGATTGATACCTTTAATTTGATACCAACAATGCCCAAAAATATTTCGGGGGCTATTTAGGTCCACGTTTCGGCCTCAATCCCGGGAACCGACTAAGATATCCGTATAGTGTAAAATATATATGGCTACCCTGATCAGCACCTTTAATTTGATACCAATATTACGAAAAAATATTTGGGGTCATCCGGGTCCACGTTTTGGTCTCTATCTAGAGAACCGACCGGGAAATTGGAATGGAATGAACTCCCTATTGAAGCTCTGATTGATACCTTTAATTTGATACCAACAATGCCCAAAAATATTTCGGGGGCTATTTAGGTCCATGTTTCAGCCTCAATCCCGGGAACCGATTGAGATATCCGTATAGTGTAAAATATAAATGGATACCCTGATCAGCACCTTTAATTTGATACCAATATTACGAAAAAATATTTGGGGTCATCCGGGTCCACGTTTTGGTCTCTATCTAGAGAACCGACCGGGAAAT
This sequence comes from Urophora cardui, assembly GCA_960531455.1. Lineage (NCBI taxonomy): Eukaryota > Metazoa > Arthropoda > Insecta > Diptera > Tephritidae > Urophora > Urophora cardui. Next base: position 82,869,865 of record OY482673.1, read on the forward strand.
TGGAATGGAATGAACTCCCTATTGAAGCTCTGATTGATACCTTTAATTTGATACCAATAATGGTCAAAAATATTTCGGGGGCTATTTAGGTCCATGTTTCGGCCTCAATCCCGGGAACCGATTGAGATATCCGTATAGTGTAAAATATATATGGATACCCTGATCAGCACCTTTAATTTGATACGAATATTACGAAAAAAAATATGGGTTCATCCGGGTCCACGTTTTGGTCTCTATCTGGAGAACCGACTGGAAAGTTGGAACGGAATGAACTCTCTATTGAAGCTCTCATTGATACCTTTAATTTGATACCAACAATGCCCAAAAATATTTCGGGGGCTATTTAGGTTCATGTTTCGGCCTCAATCCCGGGAACCGATTAAGATATCCGTATAGTGTAAAATATATATAGCTATCCTGATCAGCACCTTTAATTTGATACCAATATTACGAAAAAATATTTGGGGTCATCCGGGTCCACGTTTTGGTCTCTATCTAGAGAACCGACTGGAAAATTGGAATGGAATGAACTCCCTATTGAAGCTCTGATTGATACCTTTAATTTGATACCAACATTACGAAAAAAAAATTTGGGGTCATCCGGGTCCACGTTTTGGTCTCTATTTGGAGCACCAACTGGAAAATTGGAATGGAATGAACTCTCTATTGAAACTCTCATTGATACCTTTAATTTTATACCAATAATGGTCAAAAATATTTCGGGGGCTATTTAGGTCCATGTTTCGGCCTCAATCCCGGGAACCGATTGAGATATCCGTATAGTGTAAAATATATATGGATACCCTGATCAGCACCTTTCATTTGATACCAATATTACGAAAAAAATTTGGGGTCATCCGGGTCCACGTTTTGGTCTCTATCTGGAGAACCGACTGGAAAATTGGAATGGAATGAACTCTCTATTGAAGCTCTGATTGATACCTTTAATTTGATACCAACAATGCCCAAAAATATTTCGGGGGCTATTTAGGTCCACGTTTCGGCCTCAATCCCGGGAACCGACTAAGATATCCGTATAGTGTAAAATATATATGGCTACCCTGATCAGCACCTTTAATTTGATACCAATATTACGAAAAAATATTTGGGGTCATCCGGGTCCACGTTTTGGTCTCTATCTAGAGAACCGACTGGAAAATTGGAATGGAATAAACTCCCTATTGAAGCTCTGATTGGTACCTTTAATTTGATACCAATATTACGAAAAAAAATTTGGGATCATCCGGGGCCACGTTTTGGTCTCTATTTGGAGCACCAACTGGAAAATTGGAATGGAATGAACTCTCTATTGAAGCTCTCATTGATACCTTTAATTTGATACCAATAATGGTCAAAAGTATTTCGGGGGCTATTTAGGTCCATGTTGCGGCCTCAATCCCGGGAACCGATTGAGATATCCGTATAGTGTAAAATATATATGGCTACCCTGATCAGTACCTTTAATTTGATACCAATATTGCGAAAAAAATATTTCGGGTCATCCGGGTCCACGTTTTGGTCTCTATCTAGAGAACGGACTGGAAAATTGGAATCGAATGAACTCCCTATTGAAGTTCTGATTTATACCTTTAATCTGATACCAATAAGTATTGCGAAAAAATGTTTGGGGCCATCCGGGTCCACGTTTGGTCTCTATTTGGAGCACCGACTGGAAAATTGGAATGGAATGAACTCTCTATTGAAGCTCTGATTGATACCTTTAATTTGATACCAATAATGGTCAAAAATATTTCGGGGGCTATTTAGGTCCATGTTTCGGCCTCAATCCCGGGAACCGATTGAGATATCCGTATAGTGTAAAATATATATGGATACCCTGATCAGCACCTTTAATTTGATACCAATATTACGAAAAAAAAAATTCGGGGTCATCCGGGTCCACGTTTTGGTCTCTATCTGGAGAACCGACTGGAAAATTTGAACGGAATGAACTCTCTGTTGAAGCTCTGATTGATATCTTTAATTTGATACCAATAATACAGAAAAATATTTCGGAGGAATCTGGGTCCATATTTTGGCCTATATCTCGGGAAGAGGTTGAGATACCAGAATTAAATGTGGTCATAATTTCAATCTAATACCAGGTGATCATTGTGTCAAAATTTTAATGTGATCGGCCCGGTAGTTTCGGCGTCCATAGGGAACAAACATACAAACAAACAAACAAACAAACAAACTTTCATCCTTATATATATAGATTATTTTGCAACAAGGAATTACTTTTTAAAGATTTGCACGTTATTATGAAATAGCTGCATTGTTCAATCTTTTTCGCCAGCGATGATACCTTTTGTTCATTCTTATTGATTTCGAAAAGTGACAATTCCATTTTGATTTATTTTAAACTAGCTGACCCGGCAAACTTCGTTCTGCCAAAATAGATTTTTTTATTAATTTCATTTAAAAAATTGTTATTACACCGGTATTGTTTTTAATAGAAAATTAACGATTTTTCACTACTTCATTATGTACACAACTTCAAAAATATATAATTTTAGTATTCAGTTTAAGGCTGCACGATACACAAAATTTTTAGTTTTCTGTTCCGGATATTTATTTTCACTGAGTATTGGCTATTTTAACCAATTAAGTAAGAGTATTGATACGTATAGTATACCTCCATAATGGTTTTCAGGCCCTTCCTCCAACCCTTTTAGATATATTCAGCCTCAAAAGTTTAGTACGTATGGGAGGTGCAATTCCCCATTTTTCGATAAATCTTTTCTTTTTTTGGTTGAACATGGTATTGATATCGTATATCTGCATAGTGATTTCTATGTACATGCCATGAACGCTTTTAGGGATATTTAGCCTTAAAAATTAAGAACGCATGGGAGGTGCCACGCCCCCTTTTCCCAAAACTACTGTTTTTTTCATAAGCATGCTATTGATATCGTTAATCTCTTGATCAATTTTCAGGTCCCAACCTTAAACGCTTTTATAGATATTCAGCTTGAAAAATTAAGTTTGTATGGGAGGTGCCACGCCCCATTTTCCGATAACCTACACTTTTATGCACAAAAATTGTTTTGATATCATATAGCTCTGTACCAATTTCTAGGTCCCTGACTTAAATCCTTTTAAAGATATTCAGCTAAAAAAATTAAGCGTTGTTGGGAGGAGCCACGCCCCCTTTTCGTATAACTCCTATTATTTTGCGTTAATATGGAATTGTTATCGTTTATCTCCACACCAATTTCCAAGTCCCTAGCGTAAACAATTTTAGAGATATTCAGCATGAAAAATTAAATTTGTATGGGAGGTGCCACGCCCCTTTTTCCGATAACCCCCACTTATATGCGTGGGAATGGTTTTCATATCATTTATCTCTATACCAATTTTCAGCTCCCTACCTTGACCTGTTTTAGAGATAATCAGCTTTCGAAATTAAGGTTGTATAGGAGGTGGCACGCCCCCTTTTTTGATAACCCCCACTTTTCTGATTGAGAAGGGTTTTGATATCACCTATGTACCTCTATACCAATTTTCAGCTCCCTACCTTAAACTGTTTTAGAGATAATCAGCTTTAAAAAATAAGCTTGTATAGGAGGTGGCACGCCCCCTTTTCTGATAACCCCCACTTTTCTGATTGAGAAGGGTTTTGATATCACCTATGTACCTCTATACCAATTTTCAGCTCCCTACCTTAAACTGTTTTAGAGATAATCAGCTTTAAAAAATAAGCTTGTATAGGAGGTGGCACGCCCCCTTTTTTGATAACCCCCACTTTTCTGAGTAAGAATGGTTTTGATATCACCTACCTCTATACTAATTTTCAGCTCCCTACCTTAAACTGTTTTAGAGATAATCAGCTTTTAAAATTAAGGTTGTATGGGAGGTGCCCCGACCCGTTTTCTGATAACCCCCACTTTTCTGAGTGAGAAGGTTTTTGATTTCACCTACCTCTATACCAATTTTCAGCTCCCTACCTTAAACTGTTTTAGAGATAATCTGCTTTAAAAATTAAGGTTGTATGGGAGGAGCCACGCCCCCTTTTCTGATAACCCCCACTTTTCTGAGTGAGAAGAGTTTTGATATCACCTACCTCTATACCAATTTTTAGCTCCCTACCTTGAACTGTTTTAGAGATAATCAGCTTTAAAAATTAAGCTTGTGTGGGAGGTGCCACGCCCCCTTTTCTGATAACCCCCACTTTTCTGAGTGAGAAGGGTTTTGATATCACTTACCTCTATACCAATTTTCAGCTCCCTACCTTAAACTGTTTTAGAGATAATCAGCTTTAAAAATTAAGGTTGTATGGGAGGTGCCACGCCCCCTTTTCTGATAACCCCCACTTTTCTGAGTGAGAAGGGGTTTGATATCACCTACCTCTATACCAATTTTCAGCTCCCTACCTTGAACTGTTTTAGAGATAATCAGCTTTAAAAATTAAGGTTGTATGGGAGGTGCCACGCCCCCTTTTCTGATAACCCCCACTTTTCTGAGTGAGAAGGGTTTTGATATCACCTACCTCTATACCAATTTTCAGCTCCCTACCTTGAACTGTTTTAGAGATAATCAGCTTTAAAAATTAAGGTTGTATGGGAGGTGCCACGCCCCCTTTTCTGATAACCCCCACTTTTCTGAGTGAGAAGGGGTTTGATATCACCTACCTCTATACCAATTTTCAGCTCCCTACCTTGAACTGTTTTAGAGATAATCAGCTTTAAAAATTAAGGTTGTATGGGAGGTGCCACGCCCCCTTTTCTGATAACCCCCACTTTTCTGAGTGAGAAGGGGGTTGATATCACCTACCGCTATACCAATTTTCAGCTAGCTACCTTGAACTGTTTTAGAGATAATCAGCTTTAAAATTAAGGTTGTATGGGAGGTGCCACGCCCCCCTAACATTTTTAAATTTTTTCTTCGACTAAACCTTCGCGAGGTAACAACAAACAAACCCCCCTAAGGAAGTATTTGATTTGGTTCAGCCGTTTTCAAGTTTTAGCGTTTCAATTAAATACCAAATCATTTTTATATATATAGATTATTATTTTTATTTTAAACTAGCTGTACCCGGCCAAGCTTTGCTTTGGGCCACTTCCTATTATAGGTACTTGAAGCGAAAAACGGCACACTTTAAAATATGTTGGAAGTATTTAGAAACCGAAATTACCTCGGGCTGCAGAGCTCAGCACAATTCAGATAAGTTTAAAAAAGTGAAGGAAAAAATTGATGTTTTCAAAGGTTTGCCCTCTTCATGTTCTTATCCCATTTTTCTTCGTATTACTCTCCAACTGCCTTTCCCTCTACTTTTCTCTTTCTCTTTCCCTTTCCCATCACATTTCCGCTTCCCTTTCTCTACCGCTCTCTCTTACCTCTCCTTTTCTGTCTTTCTCCTTTTTATTCCCCTCTTATTCCTTCTCTAATTCCCTGTCTTACTGTCTCTCTCCCCATCCTCTTCATTCCATTTTTATTATATTCTCCCTCTCCTTTTCCGACCCTTTGCCTTTCCCAGTCTCATTACTCTTCCCCTTTCCCTAGGGAACTGGGTTTTAGCATAACATACCCTGCATTCCACTTCTCATTTGATACCATCATTGCTTAAAAATATTCCGTGGCATCCGAATCATCTCTTTTACCCATAATTAGGTATCGGGACTAAGAATCACTATGAAAATATCTCTATATAGCAGACCCGGTCAACACATTCATTTTATATCAGTATTGCTCAGAAGCATCCCGAGCTCATCCGGGTCCACTTATTGACCCACATCTGGGAACTTGACCTAGGAACCATAATGGGTACGGTATCTGGAGACTTGGCCAAGAAATCGTAATGGGTACGGCCCTACATGAGAGTCCGCTCAATACCTTTCATTTGGTATCAATATCCCTAAGATCCGGTGTTATCCGGGTCCACATATTGACCCGTACCTTGGGATCCCACCCAGCAATCGTCATGCGCCGTGATTAAATAACAATATCGCTGAGAAATTATCCGGGGCCATCAGGATCCACATTTTGACCCACATCTGGGGACCTGACCTAGGAATCATAATGATTTCATCTCTATGTAAAAGCCCTGCCTTTCAGTTGACACCAATATCGTTCAGAAATTTTCCGCGGCCATCCCGGTCCACGTTTTCACCCACATTTAGGGACCAGACCTAGGAATCATAATCAGTTCATCTCTGTGTAAAGGCCCTGCTCACCACTTTTCATTTGGTACCAATATGCCTGAGAAATATCCCGGTGTTATCCGGGTCCGCGTGTTGACCCACACTTTGGGACCCGACCTAGGGGTCGTAATGAGTTCATTTCTATGTAAACTCCCTGCTCAAAACCCTTCATTTGATACCAATATCACTGAGAAATTTTCCGGGGTCATCCGGGTCCAAGTTTTGACCCATATTTGGGGACCCGTTCTAGGCATCACAAATAAAATAGTTCTATGTTGAAGTCCTCATCAAGACCTTTCATTTGATACCAATATCGCTCAGAAACATTAGAGTGACCCTGTCCACGTTTTGACCCATATCTCCAGACCCGATCTAGGAATCACAATGAGTACTATTCTATGTAAATTCTCTGCTCAATACCTTTCATTTGATACCAATATCGCTCAGAAACATTAGAGAATCATCCGGGTCCACGTTTGACCAATATCTGGAGACCCGATCTAGGAATCACAATGAGTACTATTCTATGTAAATTTTCTGCTCAATGCCTTTCATTTGATACCAATATCGCTCAGAAACATTCGAGGGTCATCCGGGTCCACGTTTGACCCATATCTGGAGACCTGATCTAGGAATCACAATGAGTACTATTCTATGTAAATTCTCTGCTCAATACCTTTCATTTGATACCAATATCGCTCAGAAACATTCGAGGGTGATCCGGGTCCACGTTTGACCCATATCTGGAGACCCGACCTAGGAATCACAATGAGTACTATTCTATGTAAATTCTGTGCTCAATACCTTTCATTTGATACCAATATCGCTCAGAAACATTCGAGGGTCATCCGGGTCCACGTTTTGACCCATATCTGGAGACCCGACCTAGGAATCACAATGAGTACTATTCTATGTAAATTCTCTTCTCAATACCTTTCATTTGATACCAATATCACTCAGAAACATTCGAGGGTCATCCGGGTCCACGTTTTGACCCATATCTGGAGACCCGACCTAGGAATCGCAATGAGTACTATTCTATGTAAATTGTCTACTCAATACCTTTCATTTGATACCAATATCGTCCAAAAATATTCAGGGGAAAGCCGGATCCACGTTTTGACCTTTTGACCTATATCTCGGGAACCGCCTTCCGGATTTGAAAAAAATATGTATATAAACCATCTAGGGCAAGGTACTAAGCTGGTGTGTAAATTTGGTCAAAATCCCTCGACGCGTTTGGGCGAAAGCCGGCGACAAAGAAATGGGCTTGATTTTTATATATATATATAGATTATTATTATTATCAAACGTTTGAGATTTCTATTTTACAAAATTCCAATGCACCTGAAAAATTCACTGCGCTTTCAGGGAAAAGGTCAATAGCCCTAATGTCTTCACTGCGTGTTCATCAAATATTTCAGTACACATGAAAGCTTCCCTGCGTATTCAGTTAATTTTTCATGTAATGATTTTTGAACACAGTTTCAGGTTATTTTTCATACTGAATATGCAGCTCCTTACCTCAAATACTGCTGGGAATTTATTGTTAAATTATAAATGTCATGTACAACATTAATTTTCTGACTGCAAACAGTATAAGATATAATTGTGATATTATGGCGAAACTTGGTGTACATAGTTTTATTACTTGTAGTAAAATTTTAGCAAACTCGGTTTATAACCACGCCTACTTAAAAAAAAAACCCGCGTGTAGCACAGTACACGTGATAGAAGTTAACTTCTTAGTAAATTTAATTACAATAGATAATTCGATAAAAAAAAACACTCACCAGTTTCATCTAATTGGTGCTTCGTTGTGTACACAACAACATCTTATTTAATAATTTTTAGTGTAGAAAATGCTAGGGGTCGTGGGTTCGAGTCCCAGCAAAATGACTTTGAAAGTTCTTTAAATTAATTTTTTTTTTGTTTTTTTTTTAATTCCTAAATTAAAATTCGAGAGGAAAATTTTGAAAATATTTAGCGGTTGTACGGAATTGGTGCATCGATGGCATCGATGCATTGCATATAAAACTGAATAAATTCGCGAACAAAATCCCCACGAATTAAACTATTAGCGCAACGAGTGCGCAAGAGTAGACCGAGTCTATATGCGCGAGTTTATGTACATTTGCCTATCTGTAGGTGTATTCAGAGACGAAAAATAACTCTTATTGAATTTTTTGAAATAAAAAACGTTGGGCACATTTCAATGAAAAAATTTTTCCCTTACATTTAAAAGCTATTATGGGAAAGAAAAATTTTTCTGTTGCTCATAACGATTATATTCAGATTTTTATTTTTTCAATTGCCAGTTATATATTTTCATGAGAAAAAATTTTTTCCGTTGCTCATAACGTTTATTTTGAAATTTTTATTTTTTCCGTTGCCTCAACACAGTTATTCATGAAAATAAATTTTTTCTGTTGCTTATAGCCAATTTCTATTTCAGATTTTTGATTTTTACGTTGTATTGTGAGTATTATTTTGTGGAATTGGTTCTTTTTTTCCTCATAGGACTTCATCTTTCGGTATCTAGTGTATGTAATTGGATGGTGCTATGTAATACAGTATTTTTATTTTATTCCCAAACCCCAAGCTAGAATGTTTCAATTGGTACCAGCTGTAAATACATCCTAACTAGAATTAAAAAATGCTGATTAGAAATCGGTTTAGGCCCATGGTTTCATATGCAAAGTTACTTAGAATAATCCGTAGAATTTTTTTCCGCGCAAACGATTTTTCGAAAATAAAGTAATCGATCTCGTGATAAAAATCGATAGCAATAAGAAGACAAATCATTGTGGTAGTCAGACTTAGCACGATATTGTCCGGAAGCGTCGATATGTATGTACATTAGAGTGCGTTTAAAATTCAAATTAAAGATATTTTACTGTATCGCCCCCTCAACATGGTTAAAGAAATCACGGATTTTTTTTTAATTATAAAATATTTAAAGTAAAATTGGCAATACACGAAAATAAAAATCCAAGCGGAATCCATTCGAAACCAAAATTAAAATCGAATTAATTTATGATCTTCCATCTTCCACCAAGCTTCAGTTCTCCCTCTTTCCCTTTCCTATTCCCTCTCCGCTGTGGTGCAGTGGGTAGAGTGCTCGCCTGCTATGCCAGAGGTCTCGGGTTCAAACCACGGTCCGAGCAAAACACCAAAACAATTTTTTCTAAATAGTAAAAATCCAATTATTGGGTTTTTTAAGAGCAGCGGTCACCTCTCGGCAGTGGGCGGCATACCCTCCGAGTGTTTTTCTGCAATGAAAAAGCTTCTCACAAAAAATGCATTCGCCGTTCGGAGCCGGCATAAAACTGTAGGTCCACCCAATTAGTAGGAAAAACCCTCTCTCTCCCCCCTCAATCTTTAACTATCCCTATCCATATCTCAATCTTTTTTCACTTTTCTTAGCTAAAAAGCCAGATGGGCTAAGAAGGATGGGTGACAACGCGATGTAGTGGCCCATATACCAAATATCACTGATTTACGCAAATAGACTCCAAGTTATAGGGATTTTAAGGACTTCTACTGAAGGGGAAGGAAAGTAGGGGGACTTTTCTGTGTACCATATATGATTTACACGAACGCTTATCTAAAAATCACTTGTTAGGAGTAAACGCTGTTTTTAAAAATCATAACTGAATATCTTTAGCATGGATAACAAATTCCTACCACACTAAGCCATCTAATCGTACAAGTTAACAAACAATAAATTGTTTACCTTTCTGCTTCCGCTAAAACGAAGCAATTTACATATTTACATATTCTTGCCGGTCGCTACAACAATTTCTCATAAAGAAATTGTTGCTGACACGCCAATTCAATATTAATTTCTACATTTAGAATTTACCATAAGTAAATTCTTAATAATTCATTGCTTACCAATATCATGTTGCACTTCCTGTTATCGTAAGTAAATGTTCAATATAATTTTGCTAATTAATATAAATTTACATTTTGCTAGTGACAAAGTAGCGACAAATTCAAAGAATTATCGCAAATAATAAAACATTGATTTCAAACCACTGCACACGCATCCGGTCAAATGCGAACTGCTGACGTTAGCACAATTGGTGCAGGTGATTTTTGTTGTCTTGCAATCACCGAAAACAAGCATAAAAGAGTAATTAACTGAAATGAAGAGTTAGTTCATATTCTGTTAGTGTTCCGGTCGGTTTGCTGAAAATAATCCATCTGGCGCCCGAGCAAATGAGTCTCGGTTCGGTGTAATGAAGTGAAAAAAAAACGACATTAATAGTTAAAGTGGTTAAATCAAAGCATCCTTCAAGTGGCAAAAAAAGGAGTTTGTGAAGAAACCCGAAAAAACTTTAACAGCGTGAAAAGGATAGTAAGAATTGAGTTTCTCGCCTTAACGCCACCGACCGAGGAACCCGAGCTAAATTAAAACTATTTAAGTAAAAGAACCCGAGCTAAATTAAAACTATTTAAGTAAAAGAACCCGAGCTAAATTAAAACTATCTAAGTAAAAGTGCCCGAGCTAAATTAAAACTATTTAAGTAAAAGTGCCCGAGCTAAACTAAAACTATTCAAGTTCAAAGTAAAAATGCCCGAGCTAAATAAAAAACTATTCAACTTCAAAGTAAAAGTGCCCGAGCTAAAGGAAAACTATTCAAGTTCAAAGTAAAGGTACCTGAGCTAAAGTACCCTCGTTAAAAGCTAAAGGATAAAAGCGATAAAAGTTTTATGCATTCGACCGTACCCACAACGGATTTTATGATACAATTACAATTAAGGATTTGGAAACTACAGAGACCGGAGGTATTCTAGAGAGGGTCCCCAGTACCCAAGGAGAAAAGGAAACACCCACGGAATCAACCGAAGAGCAGAATGTGGACTCACTTAGTGACGTAAGTTAAAATTAAGTAGCATAGGAAAACTGTTAATCAAACTTGAGCTTGAGAAAAGTAAGGTATAAATGTAACAAGAAGAAAATCTAATCGTATAGAGCTAATAAAGAAAAGACCAGAAAGCCAATTTAGGACAAAAAATTTAAAGAAAAGAAGCGAAAATAAATTTTGCGAGAAATAAAAGAATTAAACTTACTTTATCCGAAGCAAAATGTCGAACCCAAACAACTTGGTAAGACCACCTGTTCTAGGGAATCAAGGCCCTAACGCAATCCCTAATCCAATCCCAAACCCCAGTCCCGAACCTGCCCCACAACCGACACCAGAATTATCTAACTTCATAAGGAACATAGTAGCGCAGGTATTAAATACAGAAGGACGAACACTGATACAAAGTATAGTAGGCACAGAGACTAATCAAGTACCCACCATTGACCAAACGATAGATGAGAGACATAGAAACAACCTCGCGGAGATAGTCAAGATCCCCATATAATTCACCCCTATGGATTGTACCAAAAAAACAGAACGCTTCTCATGAGAAAAAATTCAGACTAGTAATAGACTACAGGAAGCTTAACTCCATCACGATAGCTGATCGTTACCCCATACCAGACATTAATGAGGTTCTAGCACAGTTAGGTCAAAATACCTACTTCTCGGTAATAGATTTGAAAAGCGGTTTCCACCAGATTCCATTGAAAGAATCTGATATTGAGAAAACTGCTTTTTCAATCAAAAATGGTAAATACGAATTTACACGTTTGCCATTCGGACTCAAAAACGCTCCCGCAATTTTCCAGAGAGCATTAGACGACATATTAAGAAAATATATTGGGAAAATCTGTTATGTTTATATTGACGATATAATCATATTCAGTAAGGATGAAAAAACTCATGCACAAAACATCAGAGAAATTTTCGAAACATTAAAAGAAGCAAACATGAAAGTGCAAATAGACAAATGCGAATTTTTCAAAAAAGAAATGGAATTTCTAGGATTTTTGGTTACAACCAATGGTATTACTACAAACCCCGTTAAAGTAAAGGCAATAGCCGATTTTCCATATCCGAAAACGCTAAGAGATCTAAGATCATTTTTAGGCCTCTCTGGCTATTACAGACGCTTCATAAAAGATTACGCCAAAATTACCAAACCCCTTACTAGCCTCCTTAGAGGAGAAGACGGAAGAATTTCAAAGAAACAATCAAAAAAGAAGCTCATACAACTAAATAATGAAGCAATAGAAGCATTTAATAAAGTTAAAAATGCTCTCATGTCAAAGGAAGTAATACTCACCTTTCCCGACTATCAAAAAGAGTTCCATCTAACCACGGACGCTTCAAAGCATGCTATCGGTGCAGTATTAGAACAAGACGGAAAACCAATTACCTTCATCTCAAGAACATTAACAAAGACAGAAGAAAACTATGCCACTAATGAAAAAGAAATGCTCGCCATCATTTGGGCGTTAAAATCTCTAAGAAACTACCTATATGGTACTGCAAAGTTAAAAATATTTACGGACCATCAACCTCTAACATACGCCCTCAGTAATAAAAACGATAATTCAAAGTTAAAAAGATGGAAAGCCATCCTAGAAGAATACGACCATGAACTGAAATACAAACCAGGTAGAACCAACATCGTCGCTGACGCACTCTCTCGACCTTCAAAACTTAACACGGTAACAATAGCAACCCACTCTGATGAAAGCTCAGGACATAATTTGATACCAGCAACAGAAGCCCCGATCAACGTATTTAAAAATCAAATTTGGATACTTGCTGGACAGGAACATTCCTACGACTTTAAAATTCCCTTCCCGACTTACCATAGACATCCAATTATTAAACCGCAGTATTCCATCGATGATTTAAAGAATCTATTAAAACGCTATCTGAACCCCTCTGTGGTCAACGGCCTATTTACATGTGAAGATATAATGGGCCAAATTCAAAAATTATATCCTATTCATTTCAACAATTATAAGATTAGATTCACGCAATCGCAAGTCAAGGACTTAAAAACAATTGAACAACAGGAGCAACAGATTTTACTTGAACACAGAAGAGCACATAGGAACGCAATAGAAAACAAAAATCAAATTATTCAAAAATTCTATTTTCCACAGATGCAAGCCAAAATTAACAAAATTGTGAAGCAGTGTAGAATTTGTGCCGAAAACAAATACGACAGGCACCCAAACAAACCAGAAATAAAAAAGACTCCCATTCCCGAATACCCAGGACAAATAGTCCACATCGATATTTTTATAGCAGAGAAAAATCTAATACTTACAGCCATAGATAAATATTCCAAATACGCGCAAGCTAGGATCTTAAAATCCAAATCAATAGAAGACATTCGTGAACCACTTAGGCAAATTCTTTTTACATTTGGAGTACCACAAATGATTATAATAGACAATGAAAAATCCCTTAACTCACAATCAATAACATTTATGGTCGAAGACCAGTTACGAATAAAAATCTACAGAACACCCCCACACACACACACTGCAAACGGACAGGTTGAACGCTTCCACTCAACCCTTGCAGAAATTTTAAGATGCTTGAAAACTGAAAACTTAGACAGGACCTTTGAAGAATTGCTAGATAGAGCCGTTTATGAATATAATTACTCAATCCACTCTACAACCGGACTGAAACCAGTAGAAAATTTTTTCGGACGTAAGGTTTACATTAACCCCGAACAGTACGAAGCAGCTAGACAAAACAACATACAGAGACTAAGAGCGAAACAGGAAAAAGACTTAGCACAACATAACAAAAACAAAGAGCCGTGTAAGGATTACACACCTGGACAGATAATTTACGTAAGAATTAACAAGAGATACGGAACGAAACTGACACCCCGATTCAAAAAAGAAATAGTTAAAGAAAACAATTCATCAACAGTTATAACAGAATCAGATTGATTACGGTAACGACAATGACAACAGCAAACGTACAATTCCTGGACTACTCGTCATCCCAGCTCGTGACAATAGACTCAGGACCAGCAAAATTACAAATAGGAAATTTCAAAATAATTCATATAATAGAATTACAAGACTATGACAACACAATAACACACTTGGAAGCAACAATTAATGAAAAACTCCCAAACCATCCCCTGAAACCCATCCTCTTATCCCTTCTTAATCAATCGAAAAATTATTTAAGTAGAATTAGAATAAACAAGTCATTTAATAAAAGATCATTAGATTTCATAGGATCAGCATGGAAATGGATTGCGGGAAATCCAGACCATAGCGACTTTAGCATCTTAGTAGAGAAAATGAATAATGTTTTAGAAAACAACAATCGACAAGTTGTAATAAATAAACTAACTAACGAAAAAATTAATGAAGTAATAGCAAACACTAATAAAATATCTAAACTAGTACAAGAAAGGAAAGAAGTTGACAACGACTTGTTATTAGGAATAAAGTTTAAACTTGAAATAATAAAAGAAGAGCTAATCAATATAGCTTACGCCATTCATTGGGCAAAGTCAAATATAATAAATTCATACATTTTATCTGATAGAGAAATGGAAATAACGAGAAGGTTTTTAGAAGATGAAAATATACCTTTTATAAATATAGATGAGGCACTAGAGTTCGCCGAGATAAAAATTGCTTCGAATAAGGAAAGCTTAATTTACATAATAAACTTGCCTACAACAGGAAAAGAAGATTGTAGAGCCTTAGAAATAAGACCAATAAAGAGTGGAAAACTTATAAATAGAATCGAATACAAATCAATATTATTATGTAAAAATGAAATATATGGAAAAACAAAGAAATGTAAATCATATAACAATTTATCTGTCTGTACAAAAGATGCAGTAGAAAATATTACGAATGGCACATGCATAGCACATCTGCTAAAAAGTAAAACAAACAATTGCACAAGAATAAATAATCAAGATGTAAAAACAATTGAAGAAATTTCAAACGATATTATATTTTTAAACGAATATCAAGGTTTGTTAAATTTGAAAATGAAAGTATGAAACTTAACGGAACATATTTAATAAAACATTTCAATACAACCATAGAAATAGGAAAAGAAATATATTTTTCAAAAGAAATGACACTGAGCAAACCTTTGCCAGCCATATTACAACCAAGTACAAAAAATAACAAATTTGAAGAAATATTGTCATTAGAAGCAATAAAAGAATTCCAAAATAACGAATTAGAAGAACTAGAAACTTTGAAAATACGTAATCAAATATATTTTTCTATCAATTCAATATCTATAGCAATTATTATACTAATTATTATAAGCACATTGTTAAAATTAAGATTTTTTCGAGAAATAAATAAAAGAGAGCAAGAAAACCGAAACACTAAAGAAATTGGAATCGAAGATATATCGAAATTTTGCGTTAACTCGTCGATCGAGGACGCTCGATTTTAAGGGCGGAGGAGTTAACAAACAATAAATTGTTTACCTTTCTGCTTCCGCTAAAACGAAGCAATTTACATATTCTTGCCGGTCGCTACAACAATTTCTCATAAAGAAATTGTTGCTGACACGCCAATTCAATATTAATTTCTACATTTAGAATTTACCATAAGTAAATTCTTAATAATTCATTGCTTACCAATATCATGTTGCACTTCCTGTTATGGTAAGTAAATGTTCAATATAATTTTGCTAATTAATATAAATTTACATTTTGCTAGTGACAAAGTAGCGACAAATTCAAAGAATTATCGCAAATAATAAAATATTGATTTCAAACCACTGCACACGCATCCGGTCAAATGCGAACTGCTGACGTTAGCACAATTGGTGCAGGTGATTGTTGTTGTCTTGCAATCACCGAAAACAAGCATAAAAGAGTAATTAACTGAAATGAAGAGTTAGTTCATATTCTGTTAGTGTTCCGGTCGGTTTGCTGAAAATAATCCATCTTACATTCACGTACATATGTATCTCATATTATTCACCGAAAAATAAAGTCCTATAACCAAAAAAAGAAACATATTCTGCAAAATAATATTCAAAATATAACGAAAAAAATTAAAAAAATTGAAATGTAGAAGTTATGAGGCAACGGAAAAAATAAAAATTTTAAAATAAAAGTTACGAGCAACGGAAAATTTTTTTTCTCATGAATAACAGTTATGAGGCAATTGAAAAAATAAAAATCTGAACATAATCGTTATGAGCAACTGAAAAAAATATTTTTCAAACATAATAGTTACGACTGAAAAATATTTTTTTTCGGTTTGAAATAACTCTTAAGAAATAAAAGAAAAAGATTTTTGAATTTTTTAATTGTTATGAGGCAATTTTTTTGAATATCTATTATATAAAAATAAGTCGCATTTTCCTCCCCGATGATTTAACTCCAGAACGGCTGGACTGAATTAAATGAAATTTTGCACGTAGTTTTCGATTGAGCTCGACATGGTTTATGGCCAAAAAAAAATATAAGAATCCGGGAAGGTTTTGGAGATATTCCACAAAATGTGGACCAGGGTAACCCTATAACGGGTTCGTACGATATGGATATCAAATGAAAGGTGCTGACGAGTGCTTGAACATGGTGTAGTTACTGGTCCTATATAAGACCCCGTATTCGAGGTATTTCGTGAAATATGAACCAAGTGTGACCCCAAACGGGTTTTCTACAAAATGGGTATCAAATAAAAGGTGTTGGTGAGTATTTAAAAAAGAGGTGATTTTCAAGACCCTATGTGGACCAGGGGTGACCCTAGAAAGTCTGGAGGGATAGAATATGCATAGAAATAGGGCTAGAGATATGGATAGGGATAGGCATAGGGATAGGGATAGGGATAGGCATAGGGATAGGCATAGGGATAGGCATAGGGATAGGCATAGGGATAGGAATAGGGATAGGGATAGGGATAGTACATTGTACATACATAATATTATATTATGTAATTTCACCCCTGCAGCGAAAGTAACCAGTTGCAAACTAGAATTATACCATTTTGCAGGGTACAGTCAACTACTTGCCCGACTGTAAATTTCCCATGTAAACATGTGGTATTTTTCGTGTGTTAATGTCCTACGAAATGGCAATTGTCTTCCTCTGCATCAGCTCATACCAGTTAAATACCAGTCGAACACATACCAAAAAAGCTTAGTTCACATCCTGCAGCGAAAGTAACCAGTTGCAAACTAGAATTATAACATTTTGCAGGGTACAGTCAACTATTTTTCGTGTGTTAATGTCCTACGAAATGGCAATTGTCTTCCTCTGCATCAGCTCATACCAGTTAAATACCAGTCGAACACATACCAAAAAAAGTTAATTCACATATACAGTTAAAGTGCAGCTTTTGACATGCTAAACACAAGTGGTGCGATGGCGCGTTGGTAGGGCGTCTGGCTTCGAATCAAGCAGGTCGCGAGTTCAGGTTTTGGTCCAATGTACGCTTGCTTTTCTGGCTTTGTTTGCTTTAGTTTGCTTTGCTTTACTTTGAAAGCTTCTATTGCCCAATGGTAGCTTTGAACGCTGTCATATTAATCATGAATCCGCAATCCAAAGAAATAAAACAATAGGTTTGTTTCTTATTAAGTAGCTAGCTATGAATATTTATCCAAGTTCGTGCTAGCAAATCGTTTCTTGAATCAAAAAGTTAGCCGAATAAGAGCCAAAGCGTGAGTAACAATCATAGAGAGCTCCAAATTTCAGCTGGTAAAATTTTCACAAGCTGAAATTATTTGCTGCCAAATTAAGAAACAGCTGTTAAAAAATAAACTAATAAACATATATATGATTTTCTTACCTTTGAATTTTTAAAATAGAAATAATGAAAATGAAATGTTTTCTTAGAAAAAATAACAATTAAATGTCAAAAATGGCATTAAAATTATTTTTTGCTAATTTTAGTAGTTTTCCGTTTCTTGATTTCCTGCCTGTTTTGCTCTTTGTGAGCATAATTCTTTCCATTTTTTTCTTTTCATTTCACTTGACAGCTAGCTGCTAGTTTCCTAAGGCCCACTTGCGCAATATCCAGGGTTAAATTTATAAGTCTCGAGTTAAGTAACTCAGAGTTAATTGGTTAATTTTTTAACCCGGCATGTAAATTGCTGAACATCCAATTTAACCTGAGTTAGCTAACCCAACCTATGTGGGGCATTTTTCATTAAAGTTGGCATCACTGACTCGTTTTTGCTTCTTTTGTTTTGATTATTCACATTCGTTTGTTATTTTCAATTTACAAATTGGAATAAAGGCTCTGCAAATTTGTGGAATTTTGTAAGTATGTATTCACAAAAATTTAGTATAATAAAATATTTATTATTATAATTTATTATATTTTTCTTAAAGCACATATTCTGCATTGAAGATTCTCGAAAATTTTCCAATATGCTAGCCTGCGTTTGAAAAAAAAGTTATTCGGGGTTGTAGAGGAGGTCCTGCTGATTTTAAATCCAAAAGTCGCAGCGACAGGAAAACAAACATACGCACTATTGCCGAGGAAAGACACTTATGAAAACACGCACACATGTATATACATATGTGTGTAGAACACTTTTTGGTTGTTTCCTTTTCCGACAGAGTAGTAATATGATGTATTGTGGAACGATTTTCCGTCATCCCGAAACCGGGTTGTCTCCAAACCAAACTTAAAAAGGAAATCGTTCCACAATGTGTAGAACACCTTTTTGCGATGGCGGCCTTTCTGGGGTAATACTCGTATCTATGACCCATCAATTACCAATAAATTACCAACAAATATCTCGCGAACTATAAGCCTCCAGCAAGTTTTGATTTGAGTTTTGAGATCAGAAGTAATTTTTCTCGGACCGTGGTTCCTTAATGTAAAGCCGACCCGAATTTTAAACCTTCTCTCCATTAAACTGGGTAGTAGAATCATGCCCAATGAGGGGTTTTCCAAAGCGTAACCGAAGGCTACCAAGGCAAATAGTTTTCTATGCCGCGCTATTAGAAAGTAACCTTCCATCGGCAGGATTCTATTTTATGGATTATTCCTTATGTACCAGGTCACAGTACCATTGTATACCTATTGAAATATTTACCAATCTTTTGCGATTCTTGAATTTTAGTATACAATTATGTAAGGCGAAGCGAAGTCGCGGATCCGAGGTCTACATTTTTCGCAAAGCGAAAGTTTGCTATTGTGTAATAGAATAAAATAGAAGGAATGCATTAATCATATCCATTTTTTTTAACTAATTAAAAGTAATCACAACAAAATTTACTACATATGTTGTACGTTTTTCAATTTTAACTTCGAGTTAACCAGTTAACCCTCCAAAATTGTAGGGTTAAATATTTAACACTTTAACTCCGGGTCAAGTCCTAACCCATCGCTCTGCAAGAAATTTTATTAATTTAACCCGGCATGAAGGGTTAACCTCGAGTTAAAAAGATAACTCGAAGTTCTGCAAGTGGGCCTAAGAAACAACTCTAAAATGTTGACTCAAAGTGCTGAACAAGTTTTGAGTTTTTTCCTCTTCTGCAAATTTTTTACGCAAAAAAGAGGTGATATGTCTTACAATTTTTTAATAATTTGTTACAATTTTCTGCTAGGGAATACACCTAATGCCTAATATCAGCAGCCATATTGGAAATTGAATTGTCAAAATTAATGTCAAAGCTTTCAAAGCGCTGTCAAATAGAGAATTGGGCAGTTCGAAACTTTGCAGCGCTTCAAGCGCGTAAAGTAAAGCTGACATTTGGCCAACTTTTATACATTTTTGTAGAGCTCAAAATAATTTTGACATTTCTCACAGCCCAGCATGCAAAGCAAGCGTACATTGGGCCTTTACCTTTCGAATCTCGTCGGAGTCAGGTGACTAAAGTTTTTTTTTTTAATTTAATTTTTTTTATAAAAATATAAAAAAAATATTTAATAAGTAAAATAAATAAATAAAAATGAAAAAAAAAAAAACTGAGGGATCGGAAAACATAAGTAGTCAACTAGTATTTTATTCAGACAAGGGGCAACATTTAATTTCATATAAGTGAAGATGAACATAATAAACTCTTTATACCAAGTGCTTCACTACTCGTATGAGAATTGTAGAAATATGTAAAGCCGTAGTGAAATCGACGAACGGAGGAAACACATCGAATTTGTCATTTTAAGGTGGAGTGAAATTTTTTTTTTTGGAAATTCAATTTGTTCCAAATTCAGAATGGCACCTTTCTTGCCCAGAAATAAGCCTGTAAAATTTTATTGACCCACTCACATATTTAGAGTTGCCCCCAGCCCCACAAACTTGAAAAAAAAAAAACAGTTCGATCTGGTACAAATGTGAAATTTCTAAAATTATAAAATCAAAAAACGAAGTATGAGGATTGATAAACATGGCTAAGCTGCGTATTAAAGTTTTTTTTTAGCATCCAATATATTTTGCCAACTGTATAAACAAAATACATCTAACAATTTTGTGGTTCGTTAAAAGTAATTAGTAATTAATAATGACTTAATAAACATGGTGGGCATGCATGGATTGAGTATTAAAGTTATGGTTTTTTTGGAAACAACAATAACAAAATTTATTAAAGGTCAAAGTTTATATTATGCATTTTTTAAATTGCAATTATTTAAAAACTACTGAACCGATTTCGAATATTTTTATACCATTTGATAGGTATTTTGATTCCATTTAATTTGATATACAATTTTCCAGTGGGTTCTAGAACATCCCCTACGGGGGTTAACCCCCTTTCCCCCCCTACTTTTCATATATAGAATTTATATGAAGGGAATGAAAATACGTATCGAATGGTATAAAAATATTCGAAATCGGCTTAGTAGTTTTTAAGTAATTGCAATTTAAAAATGTATAATATAAACTTTGACCTTTAAAACTTTTGTTGTTGTTTCCAAAAAAAAATTCACTTTAATACTCAGCTTAGCCATGTTTATTAAACCTCATGCTTCGCTTTTTGATTTTATAATTTTCAAAATTTCATATTTGTAACAGATCGTGCTTATTGCTTTCAACTTTACAGGGCAGTTCAAAACGTCATCCTATCGCCGTAAAATTTTGTGGGGTTCATTAACTAGTATAAAGACAACTTTTCATTGCTGGTAGGTACGTTCAAAAAAAAAAAACCAAAAAAAAATCTCCATATGTTTTCACTCCACCTTAATACATATATATACAATGTACTTTTTATTGGTTGTATTCTGTACCTCATCTGAAGTCACTAAAAGCACAAAACTTTGCGAAAATGGGAGTGGCACCGGCTCCGTTTAGAAGCAGGAATATACGACATTTCGGAGCCAAAAACTCCACATATAATTGATATATTACGTCGAAACTTAGTGTATACACTTTTATGGTTTGTAGCAATACATGCTCAAAATTTTAGCAAAATCGGTTGACGACCACGCCCAATTTTATATATGGAAACTATAACGGGGCCTCATATGTAGAAACATTGGACCGTATTAATAAAAACCAAGCAAATGCTTTTACTCAAGATTTCGAAAATTTGACATTAATTTGTATGAACCAAATTTAAAAATTTTAGTAAAAGGTCTGAAATCTTAAGCAAAAGCAAATGCTTGGCTTTTATTAATATGACCCATTGTAAGCGAAATCTTTGTCAAATATAAAGATAATTCATTGAAATTTTGTGGCATGAGTCCCACAATAGGCCGGAAACAAAAAACAGAAAAACTTTTGAAAATGGGCATGACACCACCCCCCTTTGGACAAAGGAATCTATGAGATTTAGCGAAATCGGTTTATAACCACGCCTACTTTTTTATAAAAACATTTCTAAAATGGCCTTGTGAAATTTGTGACGTGACATCTTTGTAACTAAAAGTCATAAAGGAATAAAATTTTGCACAAAGAATAAAATTCATATGCTTAGTCGGATAATTGATACTAATTTTCAAAATGGGTGTGGCTACGCCCACCTTAAGCGGTATCCGTATTATATAAAATACACCGTATTTCCGTCAAACGTAAACAAACAATGAGAACATCCCTTTGCCAAAATGGTTGACTTATCTGGTCTAACGCTCAAACGAAACTTTATAAACCAAATTTCATTATTTTTATACTCAGCTGTACTAGTACACAGAGTATTATAGTTTTAATCACATAACGGTGGATTGTAACAGAATGAAATAATCGAGATAGATATAGACTTATATATATCAAAATGATCAGGGTGAAAAGAGAAATCGATTGAGCCATGTCCGTCCGTCCGTCTGTCCGTCCGTCTGTAAACACTCTAACTCGCGCAAAAATTGAGATATTTTGATGAAATTTGAAATGCAAGTTGGTATCAAAACTGGGACGGTTGGTATTGAAAATGGGCGAAATCGGACCATGACCACGCCCACTTTTCCTATATAGGAAAAATCGGAAATTTGGTATCTCAGTCACTAATATAGCTGGAGCGATGAAATTTTATCCACGTGTTGAGCTTAGGCCCCTATGAAGAAATTTGATGAAATTTTGGAAAATGGGCGGTGCCACGCCCACTTATTAAGGGTCAAATATGGAAAGTTTTATGAGTCATAACTCAGAAACCGTTAAAGATATATCGATGAAATTTGGTACGCGTTATTCACTTACTTAGGCAAACATTTGGATGGAAAATTGTTAAAATCGGTTGACGGCCACGCCCACTTTTATATATGTGTATTATAAAGTGGCCCAATAACAACATTTTAAGCTATATCTCTGTCAAGTATAAAGATATATCACTGAAATTTTGTCGAATGAGTTCAACTATAGTCATAAAACAGAAAACACAAAAATTTTGGAAAATGGGCGGTGCCACGCCCACTTATTAAGGGGCAAACATAGAAAGTTTTATGAGTCATAACTCAGAAACTGTTGAAGATATATCGATGAAATTTGGTGTGCGTGATATACTTACTTAGGCAAATGTTTGGACTAAAACTTGCCAATATCGGTTGCCGACCACGCCCACTTTTATATATGGGTATTATAAAGTGGCCCAATAAAAATATTTTAAGCTATATCTCTGTCAAATATAAAGATATATCATTGAAATTTTATGGCAGGAGTCCAACTGCTGACATAAAACTAAAAACGCTAAAATTTTGGAAAATGGGCGTGGCACCCCCTCTTTTTAGATGAAGGAATATACGAGATTTCTGAGCCCATAACTCGACAAATAATTGAGATATTATGACGAAACTTGGTGCGTACACTTTTACTACTTGTGGTAGTACATGTTCAAAATTTTAGCGAAAGCGGTTGACGACCACGCCCACTTTTATATATGGGTATCATAAAGTGGCCTAATAAAAACATTTTAAGCGATATCTTTGTCAAATATGAAGATAATTCATTGAAATTTTGTGGCATGAGTTCCACAATAGACAACATACAAACAAAAAATAGAAAAATTTTGGAAAATGGGCGTGGCACCGCCTCTTTTTACACAAAGGAATATACGAGATTTCTTAGCCTATAACTCGAAAAATAATTGAGATATTATGACGAAACTTGGTTTATACACTTTTATAACTTGTGTTAATAGACACGCAAAGAAATTTATTCAAATCGGTTTATGACCACGTCTACTTTTTAAAGAAGATATTTCTGGAACACCCTTTGGGAATTTGTAACGTGACATCTTTGTAACTATAAGTCATAAAGGAATGAAATGTTGCACAAAGAATAATATTCATATGCTTAGTTGGATGACTGATAAAAATGTTGAAAATGGGCGTGGTTACGCCCACTTTATGCAGCACTCGCTTTATATAAAATACATCGCGTTTCCATCAAACGCAAACAAACAATGAACGCATACAGCTGAGTATCTAATGTTCGATTCCACTCGAACTTAGGCTTCCTTGCTTGTTTTCATTAAGTTTGTACTTACAAATTCTTGTTTTTGCATATAAAAATTTTAAATTTTGATGAATTATTTTGAGGCACCCTGCTATTGTGGGCCTATAAAGTTTCTACCACAAAAAGTTTAAATAATTACCTTTCAGATGCAGTTTAAATCTTTGAAATATCTCTATTGGGTCAAAAGTTATGATTTTTGCAACGAAAACAAACCAAAAGGCGCCGTTTTACTTTCCTTCATTCATGTGCACTCAAACAAACTAGAATGATTCGGTTGATTCGTTTATTTTTCTAGTGCTCTTACTGTTCTCTCGCACACTACTCGCAAGGCACAGAAAATATACTCAAGTCTGTGTGTTCATGGCTAAATGGAAATCAGCGAACTGCATTGTCACTAGGGATGCAAACGATACATCGATGTTTTTGAAACATCGAGAGTATCGAACGAATATTCGATGTTTAACATCGATGTTTGAAAATTACTAAGTATCGAAAAATAGCCGATACATCGATGTCAACCCTGGTGATATTTGACTGTTGTTTTAGTCAGTGCTAATTTATACATAAACATAATAAATCCCCCACAGGTTGGTAATGTGACTCCACATTACGGGTCGACTTTCCATGAAAATTCCAATTTCGGGGTGTGTGAGAGAGTACCCAACAGCCATTCAATTATAATTATCATCAAATCCACCGTAGCCATATATTTTCCGAACAATTTAGCTGAAAAAAACATCGATGTATCGATGGTTTTCTTCGGATGTTTTTTTAGAATCGATGTTAATTTTTTCGATACATCGAACATCGATGTTGGTCCTCAAAATTTTCATCCCTAATTGTCACTCAACTCCTGCTAGCATATACTGTCGTGCGAGTGCTGATCGTATGTTAAACTGAATGAAGCATAACATTGGCACCAGCCTTGCCACTTTGGTTACTTTTTACCAAAATTGGTTACAATTTTTTGTTTGGTTACGTGGTTACTTTCGGCCGATTTTGATTACCTTCAAGGTCCATGTATTGAGTACACCATGGTTACATTAAATTTTTAGAAATACGCTTTTAATTTTTTCAAACTATAAAATATTTGTTATCCAAATTGTTTTGTTGTATTTTTTTTATCAAATTCAAAATAATTTATTTTTGCGGGTAAATGGAAAAAATTCAACAACTATCTCCAGCGAATGTTGAGTGTATAGCTGCTTCACGAAAATGAATAAGGCAAAAGTGGAAAAAATTCAACAGCTTTCACAGAGTCTCAGTGGTCGAGCATGTAAAAGCGTTCGCACATTGCGCCTGAAGATGGAATGTATGACCCGTTTGATCCCCGTTTGATGAGGAGCATCTACTTCCGAAAAGGGTCCTAATGATCGAAAATGGTTTTTCGTGAAATAGCTATACTCAACCTTCGCTGGAAATAGTTGTTGAAATTTTTCCATTTACCCCCAACAATAAAAAATTAAATTAAATAATTTTCGTGCTAAGCACTAAAAAGCTTTTAAGTCCAAATAATTTATTTGACAGAAGCCAGCGAACACGTTAGAAATAAATCTATTCTGGCGAATTTTCGTCGGTCGATTTTCGTCAGCTTTTTGGTTCTGTTCATTCTCATATCTGGCCGTGTTTTTAAATGTTGATAGAACGCTACGACGGGGCTATATTTCGCTCGACGTTGGATCCGTTTAAGGCTTAAAGATGTAAAATAATTGATATATTTTAGTTTTTGTTAACCGTATATATTGTTTTGCTTCCAAATAAATAGCCCCAACGCACAGTGGGGGCACCTCCATACAAACGCGGCCAAAAATAGTAATAATTAAGCTAGAATCTTGAAATTCGGAACTTAAGCTTTGAAGTTAGTAAACTGTGAAAATTTGAACAAAATCCACCCACAAATACGCCCACCTCCCATATAACGGTATTTTTGAAATTTCAGCATTTTCCTAACTATTATAGCTAAAATGCTCCATTTTGATTAGTGTATACATTTTTGAAATATAAATCAAATGCGGTAATCATTTTGGAAAAAGGGTAAAGCACTTCACCGTTTTTAAATTAAAAATATATGCACTTTTAAGTATGTTATAAGCATTTATCATAAAACTTTCATACAAAAAAATCGCATTTCAAAAAAATTTTATACCGGAAATGAAATTACACTTTTCTAAAGGATTTCAGTGTGATAAACCTGAGTCTGGAGTCAGATTTTCCAAATTGTTTCTAGTTTCTGAGATATTCATGCCCAAATAGGAAAAAAACACGTTTTTTGGCTCTATTCCCTGCTTAATATCTTTTATATAATTACTTTCCACTCAAATTCGATTTAACCAGTTGAAAGCACAATCATTACCCTTGAAAACAGCGTTTAGTTTCTTCGAATATCTTAATTAGAATTGGAAATATCGATATTTAAGTTTCACCATTTTGACAAATATTCCCCATACAAAAAAATTTAAACTTTTTGAAGCATACTTCTGGGCATTTTGTATGGGAAAAATGTACCAAAACTCAAAAAACACCTTCCATAAAAATGTTCATAAAACAAAATGGAGCAAACGAATTTTTACAATTTTTTCGCCAGTTTTTAAAAGACATTCAGGAGCATCAAATATTAAAAAATTGAGGAGGTAATATTTTTTGTTTTTTTTTAATTTCATTTTAAAATTTTACAATTTTAACAATTTTTTTTTTATATTCTAAAATAAAAAAGCTGCCAAAGATAACAATTAACGCTGATAAAAAAAATTACCTCATAATTTTAAAGTATGGACCATTTGCTGAAAGACGATAGAGAAATATTCGATTAGTCGCCTAAATATACACGTTTTTCATAATGTCAAAAGTAACATAATTAATGCATTTACAAAAACACAGTTTTAGGCAGATGGGAAAAAAATTATAAAAGCAAATGGAGCAAGTGGATTTTTAAAGTGAAAATGCAGTTTGATTAAGAATATATTATTTCAAAGCATAAAAAAAAATTGAGGAGGTAATATTTTTTGTTTTTTTTATTTTTTTATTCAAAGTCGAGGAAAATTTTTTTATCATCGACATTTTTTGTGAATATTTGAAAATTCATATAAATTCAACAGTGAGCGCTATTTACAACTAAGTTATTTTTTCTGAAAGAGAAAGTCATTATCTATGTAACGATGTATCATTCGTGTATGTAGGTTAACAGTTAAATGAGAAAGAGCGTTTTGTATGAGGTGTGTTCATTGAGAAATAAAAGGACCTATTTTTTGCTCAACTTTGGGCACCCTGTACGGCTAAACGAAAAGATACTCAAAAATTTTTATATAAGCTTTTTTATTACAATTTGATGTATCTGTCGATCTCTGTTTAAAAAATGGTTTTACTCATACTTTAATTTTGAATTTATTTTTGGCCGCAATCACCCATTGTGCAACGTTAATGGGACATATGTATATATTATTAATTTATTTTGGTTACTTTTATTTTGTATTTTGGTAAATTTAAAATTTTTTAAGTGGCAACGCTGATTGGCACTGACACCGAATCACACAGTGTTCAAAGAAAAGCGAGTGAGCCTTCGCAGGACTTTATGATATATATATGACCAGTCTTGGCACTACCACCATTGAACGGCGCCGCCCAGTTTTACCCGTGCCTAGTGGTGAATACCAACGCTAGGTCAGTTTTGACAATTGACATGCATGTGAATAGAAATATAATTAATGAAAGATAGCGACCAACCGCCATACGCAAATAAGCGAGAGACAAAATTAAAGCCGAAAATATTATTAAAAAATTAAATGCAACAGAAAATTTAATTTTTTAAATTTTTAATTTAAATTTAATTTCCTTCGATTGTTCCATACCTAAGAGAGCTATGATCTTTAAATTAGGTAGGTATGTGGGTTGCCTGTAGGTATGCGCGCAAGTCAAGGTAAGAAAAAAACTCTCGAAAATGATTAAACGATTATCATAGAAAATTTAGACACCTCATTTTCCGTCGAGTAAAATGTTTTAGATTAGCACACAGCCTTATAAATCAATTCCGCGCTTTTGGTGTTATTCGCTTATATTAAGATTAGTTTTTGTCAGAAAAGTGCCGGAATGAACCATTCCTTTAACCAAACTACAAAAATTTGATGGTCTTATTTAATTATATCTGTGGTGCAGGGTGGATTCTCCATATCATACATTGCAACAGCAATAATTTTTTTTCTCAAACTATGATAAAAAATTTAATTATAATAATTCATCTTACTTGTTGGCCTCTTATGGTAGGGCATTCTAATTTTAAGGTAGGGCATTGCCCCACAATGACCCCCTTCCCCCCTAGCAACGGGCCTGTATGTATGTATTTGAGTAAATTCGAGCTACATATGTATATATACTTATATCTCTTTTTAGTGCGACGTACGCTTAAAAGTGGTCTAACAGAGGAGGAAAAACAACACATTGCTGCCTTAATAAAAACCCATTAGCCAATTATTCATTGCAGCTGTCGACTAACTATGGTTTAATTCAATTCATAGAATCAGAATTTTGAAAATGTTCATGTGAAATAGACTAAAAGATAATGAAAAATGCGAAAAAAAAATAGATTTTTTTATTTTTTGACGATCTTGGGGGAATGCAGAGTAATAAAGTGCCTTCTAATCTAAAGTGCCTTTAGAATCTAAAGTAACGAGAATAGAATGGAATTCATTCAAACGAATTTTGAATATTAAAAATGTATGTATATACATATCTGTAGTCACAAGTGATAACGACCTAACTCGAGTTCAAAGAGAAATATGTATTTCAAATATTTTCCCTTCCTGTTTTTATAACCATAATATTGCAATAATCGGATGTGCCGTTATTTATATTCATCTCTTTTTATTGAAAGTCCTTAACCAAAAATTTTCCGGAAGAGTAAGATTTCAGCAACAAAAATTGGGTTTATTCATAAAACTTTATTAAGGAGTAATACTTACTTAAGATTATTTTATTCCATTTATTATGTGTTTTGAAGTGCACAATGTCTTTCAAAACAGCGATTAATAGGAAACAAAAATAAGGAGATGATAAATAATGAGTGGGGTGAGTACCCACAAAACAATTTGTTCCGATCTCTTTTCGAAATCGTTACGCCGCATTGAAAAAATTTTCCGAAATTGGAACCGATTTAGTTTCGAAAACGTAACGGTTTTTGTATGAGAGGGTTGACACGACTTCGTAAAGAAATATTCTTAACGATTTCGTAAAGAATGCTCTTAACTAAATCGAAACGAATTTATCGTTACGAAATCGTTTCGATTTAATCTTTGCGAAATCGTTTAGAAATTTCCTATGCCATTTTTTTAATACATATATATATTTCCTTATTAATTAATCACTTTTTATTAATTTATATATTACATTTGCACAGATATGTATATATATGTATTAACCAGACCTGTTAAATTCCGATTAGGATTAGTAATCTATTAAATTGTTTTGTTTTTTAATTGGTAATCATTATTTTAACTCTTTTGCAGAAAAAAGGTAATTTTAATGATTACCATTAAAAAAATCAAAAAAAATCAAAAATAATCATAAAAAATCAAAAATAATCAAAATAATTTTTTTTGATTGTTTTTGATTATTTTTGATTTTTTATGATTATTTTTGAGTTTTTTTGATTTTTTATGATTTTTTTTTTTGATTTTTTTTTCATTTTGTTTGATTTTTTTTCAATATTGTTGTAAAGAAATTTGGATATGCATGCACATAAGTATTCAGGTAGGCATGCATGTTTGGTCAGAGAGGCATAAAGTTTGTTTGTACAAATATATGTGAACGCATATTAAAGTACGTAACCCTGCAGTAAATATGGGGACAGGTGTATCCAAGTTATTGTGTATTCTACAGCGACAACTGCACTAATTAAAATTTCGACAAATTTAGAAGTACAAAATTTGTATAGACCTTGGCTCGTTCAAAGTTTTTCGTACTAGATACGGATACAAACCCTTCCTACACCTGGGGAAGATTCATTTCTAGGTTCAGTATAAGGACAGGGACGAGCGAATAAAGAATTGTGATTATGAGAGAGATTATCTTTACGTAAATCTATTTGCAACATAGCAAATCGTCTACTGCTTTATTATGTAGTAGTCATGCGAAGACGAATACAAATTCCCAAATAATCCTATTTGAGGAACAATGTCGGAACGTAAGTACGTAATATTTCTGCCTTTTAAAAGAATACAATAGGGCAATAACTAGGACTGAAACGGTATGGCGTATGATGAACAATAAATACAACTTATATGAAATTAAGAATTTTTCCTTTTTTGAAAAAATTGATGAAGTGTGAAACAGACAAAGGAAATACAACTGTGCTAATGGAGGAAGAGGAATACACCGCAAAAACAGGTCAACTAATCAAAGAAATGGGCTGCCGAGTGATGAGAAAAGACCCAACGGAAGAATACCAAATGGCAATAAAGCAGGCCCAGGCAGCTAGTGGTACAATTGTCCGAAAAAATGAGGACCAAATTCACACAGATTATTACGCTCTTTGTTTGCTTCGCTTGTGTGAGCGCTACGACCGCACGATCAATGAAGTGCTGTCGTTTGTTTCTGTTCAGTGGCTTAAAGCCCGTCTCCACATAACTTGTTTCACCAACAAAACATCTAGCAAAACATCTCGCTAAATAACCCGTCTCCACGTGGCTGATCGTGATTCAGTTTCACATTTCTCTTTCTTGCTCTTCTTAAATGTTTGTATGTTTGCTTATTTTTGCGTTTTTGTTTTGGTCTGTGTGAGATTTCGATAGATTTTCGATACAAAATTAGAGATGACATCGATATCATCGAGGTTGGCAAGATGATTCAGAATGAAACAGTGTTTCAATCTTCACTCGCTCTCAGAAATTTGTATGGAAATTAGCGAGATTCGGCACTGGTTTCCGTGTCGAACCGAGATTGAGAGAGAAAATGCAGAAAAAAAGAGCGAAACACGTTATGTGGAGACATGGTATTACTATCAAGCAACAAGACAACAGCTTATGCGGACACCATGAATGATTATAATTGTTTTATGTTGATGAATGCGTTTGAGCAAATGCAATGCATATTATGCTAAAAATCTTTTTCAGGAAATGTACGTGCCATTAAAAGGCATTATGAAATGTTTCATAAAAACATAAAAAACTTAGAACTGACCAAAAAATTCATGATATTCTTCCGCATACGCTGTTGTCTTGTTGCTTGATTGTAAGCCACTGAACAGAAACAAACGACAGCATTTCATTGGTGCGCCCACTACGCTCTTACTAACACTACCTCAGTTAGAAAAATGCCTGGGCCTGCAATAAAGCGTGCAATAAAACAAGCGAAAAATATAAGAGACAGCAAAGTAGCCTACACTCTCACAGCAATGAATCCATCTGCCCCATCACTGATCGCACGGCGAACTTTTTTTTGCGATACGCTCTAATGTACATACATACATACGTATATTTTAAAGTAAAACTCCAAGCACATTTGATTGACTAACATAGAGTAGGTACAATTATAACAAAGTTTTTATACCCTTCTTTTTATACTCATATGAAATGGTGTTATAACTTTGAGCGGAAATGCAGAAGGAGGCATGACAGATCCACCAAAATATAACCGCTATGATGAGGATCATCAGCTGAGTCGTTTAAGCCATGCCCATCAGTCCGTCTGTATAAACGCAAACTAATCCCTTATTTTTTGAGATATCTACTTGAAATTTGGTACTTGGGTGACTTCTTAAGAGAAATTGGACCACTATAACATATAGGTCCCATACAACGGATTGTTTAGATATAGACATTTTGGACTATAACATCTCCATAAATAACACACATAATTCACCGTATAAATTAATGAAAATGAACCTATGTATCGCTTCTTTTCCTCATTCATGAATGTCATAAAGTCTCGATACAGTCGAAGACAGCCGCAATATTAGTTGCTTTTCATTGTATACCTAACTACGAGAACTTCTGTATTAAAGCCCAATTTATGAGTTAGTACAACAGCGAATGTTACACTAAAATGTTTGATTTGGCCACTTTAAACAATTTTTCATAAAGAAAAATAATTTGATATAAACGTGCATCGTACCATGTACGGTCAATGACAAATTAACAATAATTCCAAGCTTGTAAGATATGTATAAATGTGTATGCCTCTCTGCACAAATATACGAGGAGGAAGCATATAGAGCTCTTATCCTGTTAGTGTGGGACTTTAACCGCACTACACCACCTACGCTCATCGTATCGAACCCCCCGGTACTACCATCAAGCTACCGTCGTGAGTCTGCCTTAAAAGGCTATATACATACCTGCATACGTACAAATGTGCATATTTCTTTAAACGATATTGATAAAAATTTAGAAAAATATAAAAAAATTAAAAAAATAAAAAAAAAAAATCATAAAAAATAAAAAAAAATAAAAAAAAAAATCATAAATAATCAAAAAAAATCAAAAACAATCAAAATATTTCTATATTCTATATTCTTTTTTTTTGGTTTTTAATGATTTTTTTTAATGGTAATTGCAAAATAATCATTAAAATTTGAAAACAATGGGTAATCAATCATTAATTGGACAGTTGAAAAAATAATCAATCAAGCCGGTAATCATTACGATTAATAATCATTATTTAACAGGTTTGGTATTAACTAATAAATCAAATTCGTTCACATAACATATACCAGTTCTTCAAATACCGATTCCGCCAAAGCGATGTTCGCTTCATCCAATATCAAGCTCGCTGGATTCGTGGAAATAGCACAAGTATAATTTTATTATTTTTTTTTTTGCAATACGAGTGATTCTGCATGTTTGTACATACCTGCATGTGCTATGACTATACGTTGTCTTTGTCCACCGCTAAGCATCATACCTCGTTGTCTCACCAGCAGATTCAATCAATCGGCTAGCTGTGCGATGATTTCTTCAACATGTCTTCAAAGGCTGCATCGCTTATTGTGTACCGGGGTTTAGTCCATATATTATATTATCGCGTATTAAGCTGGACAACAAAATGGGTTCCTTTAGAGGACATATATTAATATTTGGCGGACTTTTCTATAAATCGAAGATTCAATTTACCTGATTAACACCAATATAATTACGTAACCATAGGTACTGGATTTAGCTCTCTCAAATCGTGATCATCCAGTGCGTGTAGTGGATCACAGAGACGCAAAAATAGTGTGGGGATTGTTTTACTATTTACAAATTCATTTTCTTTTATTTTTTTATTTTTCCTTTTCCTTTTTTTTTGAAGTTCAAAATTAAGAATTATACTTTACGAAATCGTTTCGAAATCTGTAAGATAGAGCGATAGACTGTCGACTTCGATCAAAAAAAAATTATTTCCGAAAAATTCAGATTTTTGTTTACGAAATCGGAACGAATTCGATAAGCTGTAGCGGAACACTTTTGAGTTTGTTCAGAAAAGTCTGACTACCGACAAAATCGAAACAAATTGTTTTGTGGGTAAGTACTTTTGACTACTCTTTTGTGTTTTGCTGGATTTATTACACGTACACTCATAGAAAAAAAACATTTTAAAATCAAAAATCAAATTTTTATTTTTATAATGCACGTTTTAAACCAGATCATGTTTATTCTAAAATTTTTAAATTAAAAATGAAAAGTTTTAAATTTAAAATGAAATTTGTGAAATAAAAATGTATTTTGGAAAAAGAAACATACTTAAATTAAAAATGAAAATGAATGTCGATTCAAAAACTCAATATTTGTTAAAAAAATTTTTGTGAGAAAATATTTTTTGTGAGAAATCCAACAAAAACAATAATGGGAATTAATTTTTTTTTAATTTTGTTTTTACATATATTTTTTCATATAATTCATAGAATCTTTTTTAGGAAAAGGAAAGTATAAATAAGTTACCACAATTCAATGTTTAAAGTTCCACTATGTGATGCCTTTGGATTGAATTTCAGGTTGATGTCATGGTTCGAATCCGGAGGAGAATACAAAAAAGAAAAGGGAGAATAGGAAATAAATATAGCAAACAGTAAAGGCGAAGAAGGAAAGAAGAGGAGAGCAAGCGGTTTCTACATTTTTGTAGTTGAGACGCGGATGGAGAGAAGATGAAGAGAATGCCGTTGGATTAAATTTCAGGTTTATTTCATGGTTTGAATCCGGAAGAGAATATAAAATAGAGAAAGGTGCATTGAAGCAGCATTTTTTCTCATAGTGCTTAAAAAAAATAATTTTTCAATTATTTATTTATTGTTGAGCTCAAGGCCGTTTAAAAATTCCAAAACAAAAAATTTTTAATTTTACTTTTGGTTTTTGGTCGTTTTTTATTTTGATAACTACTTTATTATTGAGCTCTCAAGACCATTTTTTTTTTTTTTTTTTTTTTTTTAAGGAAAAATTGGTATGAAAGATTAATACTTGTTTGGTAGAAGTTATAGATCCATTTCGGAGACCACCACATCTCTTCATCAGACTTCTTTTTAACATTTTTATTCTTTGGCGTCCGCCGAGATCGAACCTCGGATTTTCCGGTTGGAAGTCTAATGGCATCACCACTAGGCTACCGCCGCCTTGCATTTTGCTTGTATTAATTTTTCTTTTCATTTTTACCTTTTTACAACCTACCATCCAGCAACAGTGACCTTGCCGACGTTATCGGAATTTGTCACTTGTATGTTGGTGTGGTTGTGTGTTTGTTTGGTTTGTACAAATTCTATTTAAGCACAAGCAATGCTTTGCACTAATTAGTAGAGTTTGTTTGTCGGCTGGCTCATTCGATTAAATTTTACTTTTGGTTTTGGTCGTTTTTTATTTTGATAACTAATTTATTATTGAGCTCTCAAGACCATTTTTTTTTAAAGGAAAAATTGGTATGAAAGATTAATACTTGTTTGGTAGAAGTTATAGATCCATTTCGGAGACCACCACATCTCTTCATCTAATTAAAATATTTTATTAATTTTTAGTACGATTTTTAAGATTAAAGCGTGTTTTTTAGTTTTTTTAAGCTATTATTTATTTTTAACTTTTTAGTGAAATTTTTCATTAAAGGATGTTTTATGCGGACGCAAGAACAAAAGTAAAAAGCAGTCTGATGATCTACATACATATGTATTTATAACTTCTACCAAAAATATTAGGGGTATTCGCTATCCCTAGCAAGATAGCAAGATAGCACGGATTGCAAATATCCTAGACCAAAATATGCTACACATAGAGAGCACCCCATTGCACAGTCGTAGGAAATTTTAAGAAGCAGCTTTTATTTTTAGCCAAAGGGACGCGTTCATCACTCACTTTTTAATAAATAAATCATTTTATTTTAGTAAATTTTATAATTACACATAAAAAATAACATTTTAAGCAATATTCGAATGCTCAAATTGAAATTGAAATTAGCAATTGGCGAATGTAAGCTGACGCAGGGTCGCAATTAATTTCCTACACTTCATAGCAAATAAATATACATAGGTTTTGGTGTAGCATATTTTTGAGGTCTAGCATATTTCTGTGCGCCTGTATTTTGTTGTTGTGCGTTGTAAAACTTTGCAATCCGTGCTACGTGCTAGGGGTATGCTATGGATAGCGAATACCCCTATTAATTTTTCACATAAATTTTTTCCTTATAAAAAAAAAAATTGGCCATGAGAGCTCAAAAATGAAGCCTAAACGAAAAAATATCAACTAATATGCACTATGTGTATCGAAGCAAGACTATTTCAGTTTTTAATCGGAGATATGCTCTTCTTTATTTGCCTGTGCATATTCACAATGAACAATCAGCGCTCCAAAATATTCTCATTGTCCTATAATCACTTCCATATTTTTCTTGTATACCAAAAATAGTTCTTGAAAATAAAAATTGCCAAACACATGTGAAAGTTACCAAGAAACCAACAGCGAAAAAATAACCTATTTTGGTAATTACCAAGTTCGGCAACCGTGCTATAAGTGCTATAAATAGAATTTGAACAAACAAAACCAGTTCTTGCTTCGCATACGTACATTTGTATGTACATGTTGTTTTTTTCTTTGCAAATACAAAAACAACAAAACAGAAAGCTTGTTACTTATTGGCTTGCATACGGGAGTGAATTGAATGAAATTCATAGAAGCTATTTTGAAGAAAGGTAACTTAAAAGCCTCAATGAAGCATGGAATATAATGTTGAATGTCCCACTATATGATGTCGTTGGGTTGAATCTCATGTTGATGTCATGTTTCGAATCCGGTGGTGAATAGAAATAATAGAGGAGAGAACAAATAAAAGTAAAGTGAATGTTTCAAAAAAATAATAATTGAGTTAAACGTTGCAACTTTAGGATGGGATGAAGTTACATACATACATACATACATACAGGTGAAGCTAATAAAAGCGTGTTAAAAAAACAGAAAACCAGTTCTTGCTTTGCATACGTATGTATGTACATGCATTTGTTTTCAATATATTTGCAAATACAACAACAACAAAACAGAAAGCTTGTTACTTATTGGCGTGCATACGTGAGTGAATTCGAAATTCATAGAGGCTATTTCGAAGAACGGTAACTTGAAAGCCCCAATCAAGCATGGAGTATAACGTTGAATGTCTCACTATATCAGTGTTGAACGAAAGAGCAATACAGAGGAAAACGGAGCTGCTCGGATACACATACGAGTCGTGTGTGTGCTGCTAGCAAGCAATTGCGACGCCTACAACCAATTAGTCTGCGCTTGAATTTCATGCTGTGTACATCGATCGCGCAAAGAATTTTTTTCTTTTTTCTGAGCAATAGGTATGCGACATCTGCTTATATGCGCACACTAATGCAAAAATATGTTGCGCTTGTGTAAGTAGCGCAGTCGGCGGTGTGCATCACTGCACTATATGATGCCGTTGGGCTAAATTCCATGTTTCGAATCCGGAGGAGAATAGAAATAATAGAGGAGAGAACACAACAAAAGTAAAGTGAATGTTTGAAAAATATAATAATTTAGTTAATCGTTGCACCTTTTGGATGGGATGAATACATACATACATACATACCTACATACATACCCTGCAAAAAAATGTGCGATTAGTACCGAAAGATATTTGTCCCGGATTGATCTCTTTCGAGAACAATCGGTCCATAATTAGTCCCCGATTGTTCCCGTACGGGTATAAATGCAGACTAAATGTATACCAATTGTTCCCCAACGGGTATAAATGTAGATTAATCGCTTTCACCACGAACGGGTATAAATGTAGATTAATTGCTTTCCCCCCGAACGGGTATAAATGTAGATTAATCGCTTTCATTCCGAACGGGTACAAATCTAGATTCCTTTAATGTATAAGTTTTACAAAAATATGCAATGTATTTAAAACATTGTAGAACAACCGGTAAAACGAATTGAACACCCTTTCTTTTAATAACAATGATGAATAATAATTTTAACAAAATGTTGCCCAAAATATTCTATGAAAAAATCCTTTACATTACGCTCATATAATGCATACTCAAAACTTACAATTTTTTTTATTTATTTATTGAGATTTTTTTTTTCAAAAGTAAAACATTATATCGCACGTTTTATTCAAAAGGGATTTAACTCAAAAAAATTTTTTCTTGGGAAAACGCAATCAAACTTTTATAATTTCAAATAGTTTCCTTCTACGGCTAACTGCAAAATCACTTTTATTTCCACCATTTTTATCTTTTTGGGTATTTTATAAGACTAGACTCAACGGCATGACCCAGTTATTGAAATATGTATATGGCAAAATCCCAGAAATCGAAAATTTCGAGTTAAATCCCTATTGCATAAAACGTGCGATATAATCTTTATTTATATATGCATGAACATTTACAATTTTTTAAAGATTGTTATTAAAAATTGCCTTGGCGAACAACTTGGAAAAATCTACATTTGTACCCGTTGGGGATGAAAGCGATTAATCTACATTTGTACCCGTTCGGCATGAAAGCGATTGATCTACATTTGTACCCGTTCGGGATAAAAGCGATTGATCTACATTTATACCCGTTCGGGTATACAAGTTGAACAATTAGTCTCTTCAGAGGACATGCTCGAACAAATGCGATCAATTCACTCCATATAAAGGGAGATAAAATTGTATTAGCCGCATGCTCCCTTGCGATTGATCCCGGACACGTACATACAAGTGAAGCTAATAAAAGCGTGTTAAAAATGTTCGTATTTAAATCACTTTTAAGCACGTTTTCATATGTTTTTATAATGTTTCTTCCCTGAGTGTGTATCCCGAAAACAGGGTCTGCCACAAAAAATGGAGATGATATTCGGAATCAGCCATGAAGGAACTATGAAGGAGAATGCAGCTGACTTCTTCTTCAATCTTCATAAACACACGAACATAAGCATTTTGTTTTTGTTGAAATATCCCACCCAACCAACGCTCACGAGAATGTGTAAGTTTTCAAAATTTTAGCAATACTTTTTTGTACAAAACTATCGTGAACGGATTCCGTAAATGAATTACCTTTCGCTCAGTTTGTGGCAGCAGAGCTCACTTTCTCAATATTCGCTTTAGATTCAGTTTACGACACTTTTTCGTCACTGAAACTGATAGTAAACTGATGTAGTTTTTATCCGTTTTGGTATCGATAATGTGACTTAAAAAGTATCTAAAACGGATCGAAAATATTCACTGTAGCGATAAATTCCTATTTGTAAATTAATTTTATTTTTTATTTCCAATTCGTTCCACATATAAAAAAATTAAAGCGTGAATAACGAGTATTCATGAACGTTGATGTGTAAACAATTTCGAAATAGGATTTCTATTCCCTTTCTGGGTTTCTTTGAGTTAAAATGCGACTAGTTTTTTCTTATTTTTGGTTGTCATTGTCACTGCTATCTACTATTTTGTTGTTTTATTTTTTTTTTTATTTTTTTTTTTTTTTGTTCTTGTTCTTTTTTTGTGTTTTGTTTTTGCTTTTGCTTTTGTTTTTGCTTCTGCTTTTGATTTTGCCTTTGCTTTTGATTTTGCTTCTGCTTCTGCTTTTGCTTTGTTTTTGCTTTTGTTTTTGTTTTGGTATCTACCTCTTCATATTCTTCTCCCTTTCTTAGTCTGTCGCTCCTTTTCCCTTTTCCCCTTTACCTTTCCCTTTCTTTTCCCGTTTCTCTTTCAGTTTCGTTTCCTTTTTCCTTTTTATTTCCCCTTACCCGCCACATTTCCTCTTCCGTTTTCGATTACCTATCACTCTCACTTACAGCTCCGGTTTCTCTCCCCCGCCTGTGCGTTCTCCTTTTCCCTCTCCTACTCTCCAGCTTTCTCTTTCTTCTTGCCCCTTCTATTCCATTTTTGTTTCCTTTTTCTTTGCTTTTTCTTTTCCTTTTCATTTCCCATTCCATTAAATTCTTTTCTTTTTTCCTTACCATTCCCTTTACCTAGGAAACCGTGTTGAACATAACATCGCAGAGATCTCTATATTGGAGCCTTGATTTATTCAAGGAACATCCGCACAGTGTTTCGTCCCATAGGCA
This sequence comes from Urophora cardui, assembly GCA_960531455.1. Taxonomy (NCBI): domain Eukaryota; kingdom Metazoa; phylum Arthropoda; class Insecta; order Diptera; family Tephritidae; genus Urophora; species Urophora cardui. Next base: position 82,909,207 of record OY482673.1, read on the forward strand.
AAATTAAGATAAAATAAACTGCGTAATTTATTCAAGTAATATATATTTTTGTGAAGCTAACATATCACCTGGAATAAATGTATAAATAGAATTTATAATCTCATGCTTTTGTTGCCAATAGAGGTCGCCAAAGTCAGTACAATTTTGAGGCAAAAGTGTTTTAAGGTAATACTAATAATAAATAATTAAAATATTAATTAATTATTATTAATTAAAAATAATTGGAGTTCAAAAAATTACTAAAGTTTGGTGGAGTCAAACAAAAAATTATTTTTTTATTTGCGAATTTGGTTAACTTCGAAGTGGTCTAGTAGAATCTGTAAACAAATTGCACTGTTTTTTGCCGAAAATGTAGAAATTGTACAATTTTGTAAAGCCATATTTTCAAAATTTTAGAAAATTCTACAGAACCTTATATATATGGTATGGAAAAAATTTACGATGTATTGTGGAACGATTTTCCGTCATCCCTTGTCAAGTTTGGTTTGGAGACAAACCGGTTTCGGCTAATATGCGCCATCTTCAGTGTCTTCTTCGAAAGAACTTGACAAGGGATGACGGAAAATCGTTCCACAATACATCATATTCCTACCCTGTCGGAAAAACAAGCAACCAAAAAGTTATGAAAAAATTTACCAAAATTAATACATATATGGAACTATTTTTTCTCTCATGCTATAGGAAATTAGCCTAATTAGGATAAAATATACAGTTTTTATAAATATGTGACAAATACTGACAAAAACATACATGTAATACTATTTTAGGTGAGACCCAAAAAATTTTACAAAGTTTGACAAAATGTAAAAAAACAAGACAAAACGACTATTTTTTTATTTTAATTTTCGATTCTATGCTAGGAAGTCTTTCTACCAAAAAACGTTCAAAAATTATGCCGGAAATCGCTAATTGGGTACTTTATTTAACACCCCAAAAATTTTATTTTTTACATGGAAAAATTTTATAATAAAAAATTGTTTCTATGTTAACTCTAATAAAAAGTTACAATTTGATATGTGCCAAAATCATATTGACATTTTGCAACAAAATAGTGCATTAAACTATAACAGCCAACATATTTTCTGAACAAATTTAAAAGTAATTTTCTTTAGAACCATTTTTTGCAATAACTAACGGGAGTAGTCCATCCTTGATTCTAAAAGGATAATTATATATGTTATAGTTCGTTTTTAATGTATTGTGATTACATGTTAATCTAAAAATTACTTTTTGTAAAAAAGGATATATGGGAGGTAGTAATGTCATTGCACTTAAAAAGACGAAACTCGTCACCTAGTTTAAAAACACAATTCTATAAACATACACCAAATTTTATTTCATATAATTTATTATATAATAAATAATAGCTTAAAAAACTAAAAAACACATACTGAGCACCCCCACGCTTTTCCTTAAATACTTATATTTTCGTTCATCATTTTGTTTCTAATTAAATTATTTCTCAATTTTTAGTACGATTTTTAAGATTAAAGCGTGTTTTTTAGTTTTTTAAGCTATTATTTATTTTTGACTTTTTAGTGAAATTTTTCATTAAAGGATGTTTTATGCGGACGCAAGAATAAAAGTAAAAAGAAGTCTGATGGGATGTGGTGTTCTCCGAAATAGATCTACATACATACATATGTATTTATAACTTCTACCAAAAATCCCAACATGCAGTGAACTAAACTAGCTTATTATGCAATATTTTCCAAACCCTTTTATTCAAGGTTTTCCAAACTAGTTTGGAAATACAAAATTTCCCAAACGTTTTGTTATATTTTACAATCAGAAAGTGAAGAGAAGTTGAGGTGAAGCATTTGAAAAGAACAAAAAAAAAAAAAAACACGCGTGTAGCACAGTACACGTGATAGAAGTTAACTTATTAGCTACATACATTAAGAATAATTATGTATAAGGAAATAGTAGGAAAAACAAAAATTAAGAAGCACGCTTCGAATTGGGAAGAGAAGCTTGGGCTTAAAACTTGTCAGAGTTGCATATGTATGTACATATGTATATCAGCGGCATTGTATTATATTATATGTATGTATATGGTATCGCCCGTGGTCGACCGATTACAACTCCTGTTGTATTTTTTTAATGAGAAACACATTTCGACACCTAACCGCCATAAAAGAGTATCCAATAAAATATTCGATTTTAGCGTCAACTCCGAAAATTTCATAGCTATGAAAGGTGCCGTTTCGAAATTGAAACTAAATAAATTTCAAGGCTGCTACAAACTGTATGCAAAGAAAATTAAAAAAACCTTTTGCTGTAAAATTTACTTTTTGTTGGATAAACTTTTATGGCGAGCCCTAATATCTAATTGTAAAAACAAATTTAAATTTTTGATGTGTAAACATCTTTGCTGTAGCTACGAGTAATTTCGAAAAACAGGTAAAGTTTACGCGTAAACATGTAAATGCGTAAACGAGTAAACATTGTTACGTGCAACTTTCAGGCTCAATCCTGCCAACTTCTACCTTTATGCGGCAGACCCCGAATAACCGCCGAGGTACGCTTGCGTTTCAGCTCGAACTAGCTCGCCGGACTGTGGGGTGGATTGTTGCGGTTTCGAGGTCGCCCTTGCACCCTACACAAAAAAAATCGTACCTACAAACTCACTTTACCTCGAAGGTGCCACGCTGCCGCCCACCCATTGTCGTTCCCCACCCCCTTCTGTCCATCCCCATAATCCCGCCCTCGGCCTCAGATGGAAGATGGCCGGCCACTCGTAACCCTCCCTACCATGGTCGGCGGTGGCTAATTTGTTTCTGCCGACCCCAAACGAAATCCCGATCACTCCTTAATGCATTGTCTTATCCCGTCCTCGTATCCCCATGTCTGTCCGTTGCCTTCGCATCTGAAATAAAAGTCACTACTTTCAATAGTAACTTAAGAATACATCATGTTTATTTCATTAATTCAAATGATAGGTTGTACATATATATTGGTACATGATTAATAGTATATATTAAAGTAATTGTCTCTATGTATGATGAGATCACATATTCATGCTCACGAAAATCGAAAATATTTCAAATTCAAATCAACTTATAGTTAAACTAACTGGTACCCCTTGAGGTGAGTATAGGTAAGTATCTTAAAATAAAGGTAAGTATTGGCTCTTAGGCTATATTTCCGTATAAGTATGTTATCTTTACATTTATATTTCTAGGTATGACTGCTAAATAATTTTAATTATGGTTGGTTTCGTATACCATTATCGTACAGGTAAGATTTCAAAAGGTATCTCTTTTCATATGTATCGTATTTCCATTTAGTTAGGTATCGACTAATTTCGGTAAGTATTCACGTTAGGTATTTAGGTAAGTATAAATTAACTTCTATATAGATATACATATATATTAGGTCGGATCCGGGTTATTTATTGGGCATCGATACACATTATTTATTGATAGGTGAGTATTCGTATACCATCGGTCAAAATTCGGTAAATCTATATACCAGTAAGGTACATTTGGTTTCTATTTGTTCAGGTTTCAACTTTGGTGTTTTTATGGTAGATTTCCGCCATGCATAGTACACAAAAAAATGTATGATGGTGAATATATTTATCTGTTCCCGGTTTATGACAGGGAATTTATTTAGCATACTTTCAGGGGGGAATATTTCACCGTACCCACTGACTGAGGTGGGTTTATCTCAAAACCAACTATTATTCACCACCATTTATATTTCACTTCGTATGTACCATAAATTACAGGCATGGCGTATAGGAATCTACCACAATCATTTCCATCGGTAATCAAGTATTACTGATACTTGCATATAATTACATCAGACACAATTTATTACACTGGCTACTTTACAGTATGTGGACACACGTATCGAGGAGTACAATCATTAGGTGAATTAAAATGCCAAAACCAATTTTGCTATAACCATCGGAATAAGTCACCATTCTTTAAATGCCTGAACTATTATGGCTGACTCATGTTCAACATCGCATATTGGCTAGCTGCGATCCCCACCCGTCCCTACAAGACGTATTGTTGGTTGGTTCAGAGGATAAACAATTCTCACTAACTGCCACAAATTATTGACTATGATTCATTAGAATGGTAGCCTATTTTCTTCAACGTTAATATTACACTTACAAACTGTCTATCTAATTTAAGAAAGTTTTCACCTCACTGGTTATTCACCTCAAATAGAGCAAGACTAATTCTACCATAGGTGTTAACTTATCATACATACAGAGGCGGATTATCCCTAAGGCAAACTAGGCACTTGCCTAGGGGCGCGTAGTTACAAGGGGCGCGCGAGCTCAGAATTTTTAAACAAATAAAGAAAATAACATACCGACGATTAAGAATTAAAGCTGATCTATAATAGATCGATAATAGATAAATCGATTATATTGCACAAGCATCGATATATTGTGCAATATTGCGCGTTTGTTGCCTCGTCAGGCTTGCCAGTACTGGCGATTTCTCGCCAAATTGGCAATTTTTTACAAACTTTGGCGACCAATTTATGAATTTATGGCGATGGCGACTTTTTTGGCGATTATCAAAATATTAGATTATATTAATAAAAAAGCAATTACTTTTTCAAGCCTTTTTCTCAAATTTTGAAAGTTTCTTCATACAAATTTTTGTCAAATTACAAAAAATTTGAGAAATAGCAATTGCTTTTTGTTTATTAATACGACCCATTATCTCCACTTTGCCAATAAATCTTACGATATGTAGAGATCTATTGAGAAAATAAATATATACTACATACTCTGGCAACCATTTTCTGCACACTTGAGAGCAAACCAATGCAGACTCGCCTATCCACGATACGACGGTCTGTACAACTTTGACACCCTACGGGACAGTGAGCTTCAGCTGACACCGCACGTGCTGTTCATCGCTGACATATGTTTTGTGCATCGTCGACAGCACTTTCTTAAGGGCCTTGTGAGAAAAGTGATGCCTGGCTTTGCGTACGTGTGATCTTGCAATAAATAATTCAAAACTTATTTTGTTAATTTATTAAATACTAGCTGTTGCCCGCGACTTCGTATGCGTATAATTTCTCTTCTATTTTTCAACTCTGTTGGTAAATAATAAGTACCAACAAAAAAGACTGAATTTCAACTCTAAGATGATGCCTGCTTTCAACCAGCTCTTCGCGTCCGTGTTTGAACAGCTCGGCAGGTAGTCCGTCTTTTCCAGGAGCTTTATTGTTTTGGAACCGGGGTATAGCTGTCCTCACTTCATCATAGTCGGGTGGTGGAATGTTTTTTCCATCGTCAGGTATTGTGGTATCGGGTTCGACGACTCCCTCGCAATTTATCAATGAGGAGAATTTATCGCTCCATAACATAAGTACACTCTGTACGTCGGTTACCAGGTAGCCATTATTTTATTTCTTATAACAAAATAGCCATATTAAGCATTTTGAGATTAAGAAGGTTCACATTTTATGAGATATCTCCGAAGCCAGTTTAGGTATTGAAATTAATCAAATGGTTTATGGCAGCATTCATAAACACCTTTCGTTTGATACTCATATTGTACTAACACATTTTGGTGCACATATTGGCCGATAACTCCGAAACCGGTCGAGATATCGAAACAAATAATACCTTAAACTTTAAGTTGAGCGCGTCTAGCAATCCAATAAAAAAGTTTCGTTCAATTCCATTCAGCACTTTTTGAGTGATACGGCCACAAACATACGGACAGACAGACAGACAGACAAAAATTCTAAAAATGGTTGATTTGGATTCTACTGGCTTAATAATGCTTCCCCCAATCATTTTTTTCTCGATATCTGCAATGTACAGATATCGACCTGTTACAATTTTATTATATGTAGAGATTAACGAATTATCTAAGCTTTTACATCATCTATATCTACATCTACACTAATATTCTAAAGAGGAAAGATTTTGATTGCTAGGGGGTAAAACAACTAGGTAGTTAAAATTTATAGTATTATGATGGCCATTTATGGTCGGTACAGGGCGCCGAGAAAGTGGCTGCCTAGGGCGCTCTGGACCTTTAATCCGCCACTGCATACATATACAGGTGCCGGTATGGTCATCCACTGTACGCTACTTTGGTAAGCCAATATTACACTATGGGCGCTTTTCATGAACGATTTCGATTACAGTCAAAAATAATTGGAAAGGACTTACCATCCTTTTCTCAATACGGTAGAAAGTGGTTGGCGATGTGGGGAGTTGATTACCGCCGACAGACTGTCATTTCTGGTTTGAGTGATAGCTTTATGTTGCCGTCCGGCTGATTCCCAGTGGTAAGTATGGTGAGGTTGAGTAGTGATTTGCACATTTCAGGTGAATCCAACGATGGTGGTTAAGTCGTCATGTCTAGATTATTTCCAGGTTGTGTGATGATGGAATTGTTACAGGTACGTATTCCCGGATGGTGAAAAGTAGGAAGCCCACGAGGCTGAGTACGTTTATTGGCAACTTGGTGTGGTAAGTATGAGCAATATTATTTAGGGCCGTTTACTCAACCTCTGATTAATGCTAACCGGAGGACAAAGGTCCGGTTAAGCATTGCACTGCATTATCGACCACATGTTAAATGCACGGTTTGATGAAGTCGATAATGATGTTTAACCGCACTTTAACCATGGTTAGCGTTAATCAGAGGTTGAGTAAACGGCCCTTATTAGACCATTGGTGGTAAGTATGCGGTGGTGTTGTTGGGTATGGGCAATTTGCGATTATGGATTCATCCTACGTTCACTCGTGGCGCATCCACGTAATGACCGGTGAAGAGAATGACGTGCTTATGTTACGGGAACTGTAGAAACAGGCTAGTGGCTTAAAATGCAGGCGCCATGTGGATGGCACATGTGGTCACTTTTTGCGGTACTGGCCTTGATTTACGTGTGTGGCCCAACCACGAGACAAGTCCGCAATACTATTCCGCGTACCTTCGTCTTTTGATAGTCTGGCTCAAAAATTGTATGATATGGGGATATTTTACCTTGATGTTGGTAATTGCTGCTGCCAAAATGGACTTGTTGGTGGCAAGTAATAATTTCCAGGTGACGTGCATCTGCACCAGCCACCACCACGCCAAATTTCGCTATCTTTCACTGGCCGCTGTTTGCCCGTACCTTAACAAAAAAAACCCAAGTGGTTAGTGAAAAGTCGCCACACTTCCTTCCCCAAGAAATCACGTACATATCTTAGATACAATTACTCACCTTGCGATTTAAAGAAAAAAAAATCCTACTCGCCTTATCACCACAATGTTGGCCACCGTTGGCCGTTTCGAGAAAATTATATATTTATAACACTGGCGGCTGTGATGCCAAGGATAAAAATTGAATTCCAAGTTTAGCTGCTTACCACGCCGGAGTCCGATGTAAAAATCATTTACGGATACGGAAATTAAATACCTGTCACTTAGCTGTGGTTGTCTCTGACATCTGTCATCCAGTACTGCGTTCGCAAAATTGCTAGTATTCACACATGAACGTAATTTAATGTATTTCGACACAGGGTGACCGCAACAACATGTAAATGCGTAAACGAGTAAACATGTAAATGCGTAAACCGTAAATGACCTTGGCATTGTCAGTGGTAGCTAGGTAGCTAGGCATGTACTTACAAATGCTTGCATGCATAGTCGTGCAAATGCAAATATCAGCAACAACAGCAACGAAGCGAAGTTGTTGTTGTTGTTGTTGTTTTCTGCAACAATGCGACAAATAGGCAAAATAAAAAGGACCAACCTGTTTGAACATGTATGGATATGCATCTGAGCAATATTGGTATCAAATGAAAGGTTTTGAGCAGGACTTCGATATGAAGCTCTTTTCATTGTGACTCCTAGGCCGGTTCTCCAGATATGGGTCAAAACGAGGACCCGGATGATCCTTGAATGTTTCTGAGCAAAATTGGTATGAAATGAAAGGTTCTGAGCAGGGATTCTACAGGGAGCTCTACTCTTTATGATTCCTAGTTCGGGTTCCGAGATATGGGCCAAAACGAGGACCCGGATGATCCTTGAATGTCTCTGAACAATATTGGTATCAGATGGAAGGTTTTAAGCAGGACTTCGATATGAAGCTCTTTTAATTGTGACCCCTAGGCCGGGTCTCCAGATATGGGTCAAAACGAGGACCCGGGTGATCCTTGAATGTTTCTGAGCAAAATTGGTATGAAATGAAAGGTTCTGAGCAGGGATTCTATACGGAGCTCTACGCTTTATGATTCCTATGTCGGGTACCGAGATATGGGTCAAAACGATGACCCTGATGATCCTGGAATGTTTCTGAGCAAAATTGGTATGAAATGAAAGGTTTTGAGCAGATCTTCTACACGGAGCTCTACTCTTTATGATTCCTATGTCGGGTCCCGAGATATGGGTCAAAACGATGACCCTGATGATCCTGGAATGTTTCTGAGCAAAATTGGTATGAAATGAAAGGTTTTGAGCAGATCTTCTACACGGAGCTCTACTCTTTATGATTCCTATGTCGGGTCCCGAGATATGGGGAAATACGAGGACCTGGATGATCCTTCAATGTTTCTGAGCAATATTGGTATCAAATGAAAGGTGTTGAGGAGGGATACTACATGGATGTCTATTCTTTATGATGTCTAGGTCGGGTCCCGAGATATGGGCCAGAATGAGGACCGGATGATCCTTGAATGTTTCTGAGCAATATTGGTATCAAATAAAAGGTGTTGAGCAGGGCTTTCACATAGAGCTCTATTCATTTTATGAGTCCTAGGTCGGGTCCCCAAATATGGGTCAAAATGTGACCCCGGATTAACCCGAAATGTTTCTGAGCAATATTGGTATCGAATGAAAAGTGTTGAGCAGGACTTCTATACGGAGCTCTACTCTTTATGATTCCTAGGTCGGGTCTCCAGATATGGGTCAAACGTGGACTCTGATGATCTTGCATGTTTCTGAGTAATACAAAACAAAAGAAAATAAAAAATCAAAATTTAAAAACCAAAACAAACAAAAACAACAAAATAGTAGCAGTCACAATGACAACAAAAATTACAAAAACTATAGTCGCATTTTAATCCATAGAAAACCAGGAAAAAAAGGAATAAGGAAAAGGGAATAAATATCCGATTTCGAGATTGTTTACACATCAATGTTCATGAATACTCGTTATTCACGCTTTAATTTTTTTGTAAAGACAATCGCCCACTTGGCGCCTCCGCGATGTCGCTGTGACGTTTACTTAATACAATGCTACATATGTATATATAGATATATGTATACATATATGTATGTATATATATAGATGTGTATTTCGATTGCGACTATTGCCCTGCAGGCAAAACAACTAGTTGCATACTACAATTCTACCAGTTTGAAAATGTCAGCATCTAGTTGCCCAACTATCCATTTTACTTGAAAGCAACTGGTAGTTTTAACGTGGCGATGGCCTACGAGATGGCAATTGTCTTCCCTTGCATAAGCTTCATACTATACCACTCAGTTTCATACCAGTAGACAACACATCAGCTTCATACTAGAAGAATACCAGTCAGAATAATACTAGAAAAATGCCACTTCATCTAGGTGAAATAATAGCATTTTAGTTCATTTAATAAAGCTCACTTTAATTAGCTCAGTACTTTTTAAAGTTACATTTAGTACACATTATATACAGTACATGCAAAGATGTATAGTAAGGTAGAATAATGGCTTCGTGTTACTGTGCCAGTTGGCTGATAGGATCTCCGATTTGGATGAAACCAAATCAATTAACTAAACTCACTTAAACTCTGCTTGCCACCAGCTACAAAGATATATGCATGTATGTAATTATTCTTGTGTACCCTTGCACAAAAATAAATGAAAAGCCTTAAAAATATTTATTTGTTTGAGAAATGGTTGTTTCTTTTTGGCAAATTGGTAATAACTATTCTGACCCTTTAGTTAAATAATAGCGTAAATTTACTTTAAAATCGCCAATAAAGCTTAGTTTGTGATAGAAATGCACAAACTGCTATATTCAGTTAATAAATAAATTGGTATATTACTAGTAAAATACCGACTAGTATGATTTTGTCTTTTTAAAAGCGGCTGATCAACTAGTAGATAGGGATGGCAACTATAACCGGAAACACGATTATAATCGGTTAATTTCTTTCGGTTAACGGTTAAAATGTATCGGTTTTTTCCTTTTGATTACTTTTCGATTAACCTTTTTCCTCTAAAGTCGAAAATAATCGAAAGGAAATAATCGAGAATTACCGCCTTTTCATTCGAGTCCGAATTCAGTTACCTACGGTTTTGTGAGTATATCCAAAAAATCGCAATATACGTTCCCTCCAGCCAGCGTTGCCGTATTGACGATTTTTCTCAATAAATGACGATTTTTTCGTTTATTGTATATTTTTTTAAGGAAAGTGGCATTATTAAAAATTTAAACCATCTCAGTACAATAATTAAATGGTTATCTTCATGAAATAAATCCTTATATTTTGTAAATTATTTTTCAAGGCAAAATGTTAGTATTAATGAATGATTGATGATGTTATTTAAGTAAGCGCAATGTGCAGATAAATGTGCACAGCTTTTTTAAATATGATTTCATTTATATACGAATTTGTATTAATTCGTACCTCCTTAAAATTGTTTTTGGGAAAATTTTCCATTAAGGAACAACGCCCCGAAATAATTGACTTTTTCAGGGGGGTAGAGGGGCTCTCACAGGACTTGGAACTGAAATCAAAAATTTCCGGAGGCTTGTAGTTTACAAGATATTTGTTGTTAAGATTTTAAAATTTACCAAACAAAACAAGAAAACTACGATTTATTTCCGAGAAAAAAGCACGTATTAAAACGAGAAAATGCATATATGTATGTGTGTAGAACAATATTTTGCGTTGGCGGCCTTCAGCCGCGCTTTAAAAAAAATAATCCTCAGCCGACATAATTCTCTGGGGTAATATCTATGGATCCATCTAACCTTAACGACAATTATCTCGTAAACTGTAAACTTCCTGCAAGTTTTGATTTCAGTTTTGAGATATCTGAGAGCCCCTGAAAAAGTAATTTTTTTTTCGTGGTGCGCTTTCTTAGTGGAAAGCCGACACTTTTTTGTTTATAACGTGTTTTAGTATTGACGATTTTTTCGCTGAAATTACGATTTTTTATTATTATAATAAAAACGAACACACATACATAGTATGTATAAAAATTAGCTTGTTTGTCCTCTTGGGGTACTACGTATTAATTTATCAGTAATTGTAATCGAAAAACGGTTATAATCGGTTAATTCCCTACGATTATTCGCGGTTAATAATCGAACCCTTTCGATTAACCTAAAAAACGGTTAATCGATTATTAAATTTTTTTTGCCATCCCTACTAGTAGATAGCTAACTAGTATAGCTTTGCCCGTTTCATATCAGTTGATCACCTAGTAGAAAACCAACTAGTTGAATTTTTTCCTTTACATACCAGTTGATCAACTAGTTTATTTTCATACTACACCATTTCCACTTTAAAATGAGAAAGCTTCAATTTAAAATAAGAAACCTTCATTTGAAAATCAGATTAGTCAATCTTAAATGAGAAAGCGTCACTTTAAAATGAGAAACCTTCACTTTAAAATCAGATTAGTCAATTTGAAATGAGAAACTTTCATTTGAAAATCAGAATAGTCACTTTAAAATGAGAATATTTCACTTCAAAATGAGAAACCTTCATTTGAAAATCAGATTAGTCAATTTTAAATGAGAAAGCGTCACTTCGAATCGTGGGTATGGATACCCTTCAAAAATTTGAGGACCAGGTAGTCCAATGGGACGGGGCTTTAAAGTAGGTCTGAAGGGACGTGGTTACGGACTTGGTTACATGTTATGTTGCATAGTACCACGCGTGAAGCGACCTAGTTACAGACATGGTTACATGTTATGCTGCATCGGACCACATCGAATATAAATTGTCGTTCGCCGCCAACTAATTCGTGGTTGGTCGGTAATTTGGCTCGGTCTAGGGTATTGCCAACTATACGGCAGAAATTATGAGAAATTGAAAGCTGATTTTCAAATGATGCCACTAAACAAAAAATATTGTTGGGTGTTTTTGAAAATTTAAAAAGGTGTTATCCAACTTAAGGCAAAACTTCAATTAAACAGAACTATTAGAGATATATTTACCATACGTGAGTAAAATATTATAAAATTTCATTTCTAAACAAAAATCAATAGAAGAAGGGGTAATTATCTAGTTTAGAGTGCGGAGCTTAATATTTTTATTTGAATAAAAGGTTATTAACGACAAACACATTCCTTATATTTACTACATCACACTCAAAATGTTCAAATATGTTCCAAATAAATATTATATTTTGGTAAAACCAAAGCAATTAAACTGTGCCTTTAAATTTTAATGAAATTTAATAAAACAGCAACTTCCACAACGTACGTCTGTCAAATAGGCATTAAATTTGATGAAGAACAAACATGTTTTAATGTAAGTATTAATCATTATTCTTTAAGTTTTATTTTATTTAAACATCAGAGCACAAAAATTGCATATCGTCGGTGATACTGCAATACGTTCCATGTCACTTTTCACTTCTTCCTGAATACACCTAAATAACCTTTTTACACTTTTGTCAATCACATAGATTTTGCTTTTATATATAACTTCGCTTTTATAAATACTATAAAAATGTAAAAAACACCGCGAAAAGTGAAAATATATATAGTTTTTTCTCCTTCTTCAAAAATTTATTCACGGCGACATAGAACGTCTCGCAGTATCACCGACGATATACTACATATTTCGCAACTGTAACATCAATTGTTTTTGGTGATTGTTCTTTCTGTCTCCCACTTTTTTGCATATCATTATTCGGCAGCATTGCCAGGGCAAATACTTTGGCTTGCTCTTCTTTCTAGAGGTGGGAAACTGTAGATAGTTTTTGATAGTTTAAAAAAACTATTAATAGTGTTCGATAGTCTTCAAAAAAATGAACTATCGATAGTACTATAAATAAATATAGGTTTGTTCATTGAATCTGTTATAACATTGTAATTTTTTTTACTAAAATAAGCTATTAACTCATAGGAGGATAGTTAATATATAGTTGTTAAATTATGATTACGATTAGTACTCGGTTAGATTATTTCAGAGATGCTTAACGAACGAACGGATTCTATTTCGTTTTGTTAATTCACAATGCTAATTTATCAAAATGGTTTTGTTTCGTTAATTCGCAACGCTAAATTATCAAAACCATTTCGTTTCGATAATTCACAAAACTAAATTATCAAAATGCAACCGGTAACGTTGAAACGAAGTAAATCAACAAAAATATTGCGCATTCATACACAGCTGTCACTCAAATCGTAGCAGTTCGTGTGCATATGCATATATGTATGTATGTGAGTACTCGGCCGATTGTTCGCGACGGCATTGCGAGCGCACTAAGCATTTCAACGTTATAAATTTGGTTATGATAACGCTAATCAACGATTAAATTATTTTGATAATTTCTTTTCGCTAATCAACGAAATGGTATTATTTCGATAATTTCATTATCGTTATTTTGCGACTATAAATTATTTTGATAATTGCGTAAACGGTAAAAACCTGAATAGTTTCAACGTAAACGATTGCTTTTTTTCGGTAAACGATAATATTAACGTTACGATGCATCCTTGGATTATTTTCTACGTAATTATTACGATTATAAAGTATCAAAAAATAATCAAATAAAATAAAATACTATCGATAGTGCCATCGATAGTTTCCCACCTCTATTTCTTTGTGATATTTGCGAAGTGCGTTTGGTTTGGCATTTGGCGCGTAAAAGTTAATTAAATATATTTTGTGATTTTCATCAATAAATTTGTGCAGGTGAGTAAAAATAACTATTACTTTAAGAAAAAATGCAGTGCTCAAAAAGGCATCTGAAACGCCTTATAAGTGAAAAGAAAAAAATGTATGCACAGCAATTGTCTGTGAATGAAGCGGCCACTGAAATGCAAATTCTCGGAAGTGACGCCATCTTAATTGCTGAGGCACCTTCCGAAGATTTTGCAAACGAAAATCCAAGTGCGGCTGAAATTGTAAGAAAGCCTTTGCGACAAAAACTTGCGGAATGGCAAATGGAATCAAGGGTTCCACATAAATATTTGAGGAAGCTCTTAGTTATTCTCAAAGAGGAAAATTTAGATGTTCCTTTAAGTCCGTCTGTCCTTTTAAATTTAAGCAATGAAAATGTGGTTGTAGAAGAGGTTTCTCCAGGAGATTATGTTCATTTCGGTATAGAAGCCCAACTAAAGAAAGTCGAACACTTGGTTTCGCAGTACGACGAAATAGTTTTCGATATCAATATTGATGGCCTGCCGTTATTTCATAGCTCGAAGACTCAGCTGTGGCCCATTCTGCTGAAAATAATTAATGTTCCCAACATTTCTGTTTTTCCAGTTGGTGTTTTCAAAGGCAAACAAAAGCCAAATGATATAAATAATTTTTTGAGATATTTTATAAGCGAATACAAAATGTTGAGTGAGGGTGGAATGATATTGGGTGGCAAAATAGTTAACCTCAAAATAAGGGCTTTAATATGCGATGCCCCAGCTAGGGCGTTTGCATGCGGCATTCCTCATCACACATCTGCTCATGGATGTTCGAAGTGTACCGCCGAAGCGAAAAAAATTGACAAAGTCCTTACCTATCCCACCGAAGTAGGTGCGCTCATAAGTGATGAAGATTTTACCATAAGAAAATATTTAAATCATCACCAAATAAGATTTCTGGCCGAAAAAACTCCCTTCGAGAACATAAATTTGAAAATGATAACCCAAGTACCTATAGATCCAATGCATTTGGTTGACCTAGGGGTTACGAAAAAGTTCCTAGATCGAATTTTGAAAAACAAGCTAGTTTTTGATATGAGACTAACAGCGGAAAATAAAAACAAGATCTCAGATAGTTTATTGTCTATTAAGATGAGTACTCCTAAAGAATTTGTACGCTTATCACGAAGTCTTGACGAAGTTCTGCACTGGAAAGCTAAGGAAATCAGAAAATTTAAAAAGATATGTACGGAAACCTACTCAGATTTTGCAGCAAATTAGTAATGTAAATAGACATTCTAATTTTTATCTTGAGCCGAAGAAACAAGGTTTTGTGGAAAAAAATTCCAAAATCAAATCTTTCACAAATCAGCATTACTTTTTTAGTACCAAACATCCAGATAATGTCTGCCTAATTTACCCTTTCATTATATTTAATATTGACGGCTTCGAAAAGTCTGATACCGGCACCGGAGTAATAATTGGAAGAAGGTATCAACATATTACCGAGTTTTTTAAAGAGCCTTTTGATTCTATGTCAGCACTGGGTATATGTTTGGGAGATTCTATACCCAGCACTGAAAAAGAAATATTTCCCACTGATGCAATTAAGTGCAAAATGATGTATTTGCCATACAAAGAACCATATCTTTTCATACCAATATTACATGGCTGTACTAATTAAATTTTTACCCTTTAGGAAATGGATAACTCAGGCAAGCCACAAAAAATCCGTCGCATGGGCTCCAGTGTATTAAATGGTATGCAACTATCTAAAAGTTTTCGTTCTCATTTAACCATAGTAATTTAAATATTTTATTTTTTATTTAGATTTGGACAACAATGATTGCTGCAATAGGTGCAAGAATTTGGAGGAGACTTTTGCTAAACAATTTCAAAAACTGACAGGTGCGTTTTATTTATATTTTACGGTATTACACACAAAAAAAATTTACTCAGATTATGAAAAGTGGGAATATTTCGGCGCTAAAGACATATTTCATTGTTTTGGTGTACTGAGCAAATTTTTTTTTAGTGTATACTTTGTATATTATTTTACTAGCTGATGCCCGCGATTTTGCGATAAGGTATATGCGTACTTTTGCCATCCACCAGTGCGATGATGACATTACCCACAACAGAGAGGGATAAATTGATTTTAGTAGCTTCCTTCAGACGCTGTCCACTCGCTTGTGTTTTACTCTGCCTCTCTGACTCGGCCAAGTCCACTAACTGTAGCTTTCCCATACGCACATTTATCATGCCGTCTTGACTCACATTATCGAAATAATAGATGAGTTCCCGTGGAAGTGATACAGATCCGGATACAAATTTTGCAAGCAAATGCAAATGTATAAATAATTTTTCTCGGGGCGTGCAAGAATAATGGAAAGTTTTCCCAATTGTTGCAAAATTTTTATGCAGATCTGGATTCCTGCCACGGGAACTCGCCTAAAAAGTTTTGGGTGGCTCGTTAGCGGTGGTATGAGGCTTTACAGCTGTTATGCCTCGATTGATTTTGTCCACTTGTATAACATTGATGGCGCCGCTTCTTATTTCTGATTTTTCCATTGGTCGCACACGCACTACCACACACATATTCTCGATTTCATCGCCTTCTGTACCAATGTTAGGCGAATGAGTCTCTTGTGGCATTTTTTGTTTTTTTTTTGTTTTAACTTTGACTGCAATTTAAATTATTAGTTGCGTTGATGAAAAGTTGCAGTTTGTTATTTTCTAGTTCTCAGTTACCATCTCATTCTTTTTATTGGGCCCTGTTACACCTTCAATCCATATCACGATAGTGGATCGCGATATAGGCCCGTCACATAGCATACGTCAATCCGTCTACGTCGACGTATGTGACTGACAGCTCAGTAAAATGTCGGCATTTAAACGTACGTCGTCACACGTACGACGGATCCGTCGCCGCACTTTTGGCATACGTCAATCCGTCGCTATGTCAGCTGATTGCTTTTGATTGTTAACCTTTAGCTACTCCTGAATTTAACTTTTTTTCCAATTTGCTTTTCGAGTTTTTTCTCATTTGTATAACATTCCTACATAAAACAAAATGGTCAAGAATTATCAGGAGAAAAATATTGGGAAAAATAAAATAAAATTAAATACGAAAAATATAAAATAAGATAAAAAAATAAAATAAAATAAAATAAAATAAAATAAAATAAAATAAGGAAAATATAAAATAAACTAAAATAAAATGAAGTCAAATGAAATAAAATAAATTAAAATAAAATAATATAAAATAAGATAAATTAATATAATATAAATTGAACTAAAAATAAAAAAATTACACAAAATATAGTAAAGTAAAATAAAATAAAATAAAATAGAAAAAAAAATAAAATAAGAAAAATATAAAATAAACTAAAATAAAATAAAATAAAATAAATTAAAATAAAATAAATTAAACTAAATATAAAAAATGACACAAAATACAGTAAAATAAAATAAAATAAAATAAAGTAATTATAAATTAGAAATTAAATTAAATCAAAAAGTGAATTAAATAAAATAAAATAGAAAAGATAACATAAAATAAGAAAAATATAAAATAAACTAAAATAAAATTAAGTGAAATGAAATTACATAAATATAAAATAATATAAATATAAAATAAAATAAAGTAATTATAAATATTAAATTAAAATAAAATCAAAAAATGAATAAAATAAAATAAAAAAACTAAAATACAATGAAGTGAAATTCAACTAAATAAAACAAAATAAAATAATATAAAATAATATAAAATAAGATAAAATAATAAAAATTAAACGAAATATTAAAAATTATACAAAATAAAGTAAAGTAAAATAAAAAAAATTATTAAAATAAAATAAAGTAATTATAAATATTAAATGAAAAATTAAAATAAAATAATATAAAATAGAATAAAATAAAATAAGAAAAATATAAAATAAACTAAAATAAAATTAAGAGAAATGAAATAAAATAAAAGAAAATAAAATAAAATGAAGTGAAATGAAATTAAATAAAAGAAAATAAAATAATATAAAATAGATAAAATAATAAAAATTAAACGAAATATTAAAAATTATACAAAATAAAGTAAAGTAAAATAAAAAAATTATTAAAATAAAATAAAGGAATTATAAATATTAAATTAAAAATTAAAAATAAATCGAAAAATCTATAAAATAATATAAAATAGAATAAAATAAAGTTAAATAAAATAGTATAAAATAATTAAATAAAATAAAGCAAAATAAAATAGTAACATAAAAAATTAAAATAAAATAAAATAACAATATAAAATGAAATAAAATAAAATAAAATAAAATAACACAAAAAATAAAATAAACTAAATTAAAATAAAATAAAATGAAATAAATGCGATGCCACTCCTCAAATTGCCAAATTATTTGCCTTGTAAATGCTTTAATTATTTTTAAAAATAAATTTAATTATATTTAAAAATATAAATATATAATTATATTTAAACATAAATTATAGGATGTCTTTAATTTAATTGAAGAGCGTGACTGAAAAGTCTGGATTCTGGTTATGAGTTTTAATGGATGGCTAAGCATAACCAATATAAAATATAGTCCAATGAGATGTAGTTTAAAACGTGGTCCACTGTAAGCAGTCTAGCCTATGGCCCAATGGGATGTTGTTTAAAACGTGGTCCACTGTAAGCACTCTAACCGATGGCCCAATGGGATGTAGTTTAAAACGTGGTCCACTGTAAGCACTCTAGCCTATGGCCCAATGGGATGTAGTTTAAAACGTGGTCCACTGTAAGCAGTCTAGCCTATGGCCCAATGGGATGTAGTTTAAAACGTGGTCCACTGTAAGCATACTAGTCTATGGCCCAAATGGAGTGGTTTTTTATATAGTCCTTTGTTATGCAGCGGTGAAGCGAGGGTGGTCATGTCCAATGACATCGCAATGTTAATGTAACCATATTTTTTTCATATATTTGGACCACCTCTGTAACCAGGAACTGTCACAACGTAACCTGGTCCTGTACTAGCATATTACGTGGTCCCACTTTTTGCAGGGTATATACGTATTAATACATATGGACATATGAGTTATTGTTTGTATGTATACACAATGGAATTGTACTTTAAGCCGTATCACGAAAATAAAGTTTGCGTGTGTCAGTTTTATTTGAACACTTATGTCGAAAAAATATTTTTGGTGTAAAAAAATTTTTTTAGGCCCGCGTTAAAAACAGCTAAATCGCGTTTTTTGTAATAACTTCCTTATTTGATGTCGGATCTCTATGATCTTAATGTCGCAGAAAAGGTCTCGCCCAGCACTATATTTGGCCCATATAAAGTTTCGACCTCAAAGGTTGTCCTGAGTTTTACCTTTAAAAATTTTGGAGTTACTATCACTAGATTTTTTTATTTTTATCACTAATACAAAGTTCTCAAAAAACCATGGGGAATCCCCCGAAAAAATTCTAGCCTTTATTCACAAACAAAAAACTTATACTTTTTTAAAATCAGAGAACCTGTTTTTTGAAAAATTATCCCAAGTTCTTATTTATATGAGGCAGTAACACCTATAGTATGAGTTTTTGATTAAAAAGTCCTCGCTTGACTTGAGAATATTGTACCGCGATGGAACAGCTACCAATACTGGATACATGATATGCAAAAAATTATTGATGATTGGACTATTCGTGCTGATCAACGTTATTTATATTGAATTATAATGGCTGTAGTGAAGATTTGGTAAGTATTCAAATGGGATCTCTAAGCACAGCGCGCTGACTTACAACGGCTTCACGATTTCTGCACCCATGCGTATCGTAAAATCATCCAATTTGTTTAGAAAAACTGCTATAGTTCGTTGTAAAATTATACGCTACTAAAGAGACAACGGAATTCTAAATGTATTATCAATACTTGCGCTGGATGCGTCATCTGCCCTAGAAATGCAGTTAATTATTCAGCCTACAATTGAAAACAACGCACTTTACTTTAATCCCGAAAACATCTTCTTATCTATGATAACCGAGACCGAAAATGACGATGTCCTCCAAATTTTGAGATATTTATGAAAGAAGTTTCAGAGCTCTGAAAGTGAATTCTTCGTCGCTTATCGTTACTTTGCTCACACTCAAAAAAAAAAAAAAAGTACTCAGATTATGGAAAAATGGGAATGATTTGCCGCTAAAGACATATTTTCATTGTTTTGAATAAAATTTTCTTTAAAACGTGCTTTTTATTCCTTGATTGAAAGAAAATTGTACATCAAAACAATGAAAATATGTCTTTAGCGCCGAAACATTCCCATTTTTCCATAATCTGAGTAAGTGGTTTTTTTCAGTGCAGGTTTCGAACGTTTAAAACAAATTGGAATTTATGTACAGGGTATTCTCTTCCCTTTCATATACATTTTATATACATACATATATGTACGTATAGTTTTTTCCCCTTTTCTTTATTTTTATTACCTCAACAATAGTTACTCATACGCCCCCCCCATCGGATCGCTTTGTATGTGAAAACTGAAAATGTTTTCTTAAATATCTCGAAAACGGGGGTTAATCCGGATTTTCTAAAAACGCCATCGTAATCTGGAGCCAAAAATTAAGCTGACGTGTTTCGCCGTTTCTCTGTGGTAATTTTTTATAAAAAAAAAGAAGTGTTTCATTTTACAACGTTATAACTTTTTTGTTTGTGAATAAAGGCTAGATTTTTTTTGGGGGATTCCTCATGGTTTTTTGAGTGTTTTGTATTAGTGATAAAAATAAAAAAATCTAGGGATAGTAACTCCAAAATTTTTAAAGGTAAAACTCAGGACAACCTTTGAAGTCCAAACTTTATATGGGCCAAATATAGTGCTGGGCGAGACCTTTTCTGCGACATTAAGATCATAGAGATCCGACATCAAATAAGGAAGTTATTACAAAAAACGCGATTTAGCTGTTTTTAACGCGGGCCTAAAAAAAAAAATTTTACACTAAAAATATTTTTTCGATATAAGTGTTCAAATAAAACTGACACACACTAAACTATTTTTTTGTCCATATAACGTGATACGGCTTATTGTACTTGATACAATGCTACATACACATATATGTATGTATGTATGTACAATTTCGATTGCGATTATTGCTTGCTTGTTTTTATGAACGCCTGGGCATCAGAATTTAAAATCAGCTAAAATGGCTGCTATTTCCGGTCGCAACTTCCGTTGCATCCCCAATTCAAATTTCAAATTTCACTCTCCATAAAATCTGCATATCGCCGCCTAAGAAGTTAACTTCAAAAAAGAAACCTGATTGAATAAATTCGAATTTAGACAATAAATCTCCGAATACGTTTGTAGCGTAATGGTGAGGTATGCTGCCTACGGACCAAGGAGCTCAGATTCGAGTCCCGAGTGGCGCATTTTTTTTTTTTTTTAATTTTAATTTTTTATTTTTTTATTTTTAGAGAAATTTTTTTCACCTCACGTTTACAAAATATTGTATAAAAATGTAATTAGGGTTCCTTTTCGTTGATTCAGCACTTACTATTAAATGAATTACAAACAAAACCAGTTCTTGCTTTGCATACATATGTATGTACATGCGATTGTTTTTATTGCAAACACAACAACGACAAAACAGAAAGCTTGTTACACAAAACACAAAACCAGTTATTGCTCTGCATACGTATGTATATACATTGTACATGCGGTTGATGTTATTGCAAATACAACAAACCCAAACAGAAAGCTTCAAGCTTTATTTTTGAGTGAATTTATGCATTGAGTTTACGCCATCGCTATGAGCGATCGTTGGCTGTTGTGCGTTAGTTCGCTCGCTATTTGAGTGGTTATACGTTTTTCTTTGAACATTTGTTTGTAATTTGAGAAAAATGTATTTTTGAGCGTTCGTGAGTGAGTTTTTCCGTACCCTGCAAGCTTGTTACTTATTGGCTTGTATACGGGAGTGAATTGAAATTCATAGAGGCTATTTTGAAGAAAGGTAACATAAAAGCCGCAATGAAGCATAAAATATAATGTTGAATGTCCTACTATATGATGCCGTTGGGCTGTTGATGTCATGTTTCGAATCCGGAGGAGAATAGAAATAATAGAGAGAACACAAAAAAGTGAATGTTTGAAAGATATATAATAATTTAGTTAAATGTTGCAACTTTTAGGATGGGATGAAGTTACATACATACATACATACATACATACATAAGTACATACATACATACAGGTGAAGCTAATAAAAGCGTGTTAAAAATAAGTCGCATTTTCCTCCCTGATGATATAACTCCAGAACGGCTGGACTGAATTAAGTGAAATTTTGCACGTAGTTTTCGATTGAGCCCGACATGGTTTATGGCCATAAAAAGTATAAGAATCCGGGAAGGTTTTGGAGATATTCCAGAAAATGTGGACCAGGGTAACCCTATAACGGGTTCGTACGATATGGGTATCAAATGAAAGGTGTTGACGAGTGCTTGAACAAGGTGTAGTTATTGGTCCCATATAAGACCCCGTATTCCAGGTATTTCCTGAAATATGAACCAGGTGTGACCCCAAACGGATTTTCTACAAAATGGGTATCAAATAAAAGGCGTTGGTGAGTATTTAAAAAAGAGGTGATTTTCAAGACCCTATGCGATCCATTTTCCGAGATATCGACCAAAATGTGGAACAGGGGTGACCCTAGAAAGTTTGGAGGGATAGAATCGGCATAGGGCTAGAGATATGGATAGGCATAGGGATAGGTTTATGGATAGTGTAGTAGAAGTTAATGTGATGCGTCAGACGTTTAATATAGATGAAATCCATGTATCGCGACTCATATTGACAGTGTAGCGTATGCAAATAAGTTATGGATCGCGTAGCGTATGCCACCTGTGGTGGGTTTGAAATCGGTTGGGTTCTTCGTGAACCAGCCGGCCATCTTCCAATTGAATTTTGTCAAACTGATGTGTGGACGTGCCGGCTAACTCGTTGTGAAAAAAGACAGCAAAATAAAAATAAGTTAAAATTAAGACAGTGAGTAGAAACTAAAAAGACTTAAATAAAGAGACAAAAAGTAAAATATAGGATTTTTAATTTATCGGGAAATAAAGAGATAAATTTAATTCAAAGAATAAAATAACCGAAATAGACTGTGTGTGTGTTGAGTACGCGGCTATATTAGCACCAAAAATAACACCGAACATTTATATGGCGACCGTGGCTGGTGGCCAAAAGCCAGTCAGAATAGCCTGTTCCGGGAAAAAACCCCCTGGGAGTGCCCGTGCCCACAAAAATTAAAATTTAATAAAACAAAAAATTTGCACAAAAATCTTAATCTATGAAAAAAATCAAAACCAAAAATCCAAAAAAAATATAAAAAACCGAAAAAAAAATGCAAAAAAAATATAAAAACATGAGAAAACTACAAAAAAATTATAAAATTTAAAAAATTACAACAAAAAAAATACAAAATATCAAAATCTAAAAGAAAAAAAAAACATTAAAATCAAAAATATCCAAAAAAAAGAAAATGAATTCATCAAATTTTAAGTTGTGGCGTAAGCCATAAAACGCACAACACCATACATATATGTATGTAAAAGTTATGGCATTTTGAATTTGGCGACAATTATTATCGCCGACAATTATCATCATATGCAATTTTGGAGTTGGAAACATACATACCAGCGTTGCCGTTTTGTGGGTAATTCCCCAAATTTGGGGAATTTTTTAATATTTGGGTAATTTTTGGGGAGTGCTATGATTTGGGGAATTCGCCTTTTAATAGGTTAGGTTAGAGTGGCTGCCATAGGGGCACACTTAGGCCAGTGCAGAGGCCCATTGTGATACCACAAGAAGAAAACAGATTACTCCTCCTTTTTAAACCAGTTTGATAACCTAATGAAATTCACCAGGTCCTTTATGTCGACAACCACGACTTTAGATAGGCTATCCAGGAAAGGTGTCCCAAGAAAGCGTCGTCTGGCGCTGTTAAGAGCCGGGCAATGGCAAATGAGGTGTTCGATTGTCTCCTCTTCCTCATCATCTTTGCAGCTTCTGCAGCATCTACGGTAGGGTGCACCCAGTCTCTCTGCGTGTTTCCCGATAAGGCAGTGTCCTGTGAGCACCCCACAAGGTTCGAGATTTCCTCTCTCCTTAGAGTACATATTTGACGAGATCGCTTGTGGTCCCAATTCGGCCAGGTTTGTCTTGATGTTCGACATACTGGGTTCTGTTGCCATCTGTCGCTTGCCAGTTTATAGATATGCTGTTTAAGCATTAGCTTGCATGTGGCAAACGGCATACCTATGCGTTCTTTGTCAGGAAGAACCTGCTCGGTAGTGCCTTGCCTTGCAAGCTCATCTGCCCTACAATTTCCCTCGATATCCTTCCAGTTCAGCTTTTTGTCCAGAACTACCCCTAGGAACTTAGCCTTGTCGGCCAGGGTCAGGCGAACGCCATTTAGTTCTGGTAGATTTAACGGTGGTATTTTATACCGCCTAGTATAGAGGACAAGTTCCACCTTATTTGAATTGACACTGAGCCCACAACGAGAGGACCACGCTGAGATCTATCGCAGTGCTACCTGCATCAGATCACATAAGGTCTGTGGGAACTTCCCTCTGTATGCTAAAGCAAGGTCGTTCGCATATGGCACGACTCTCCCGCCGCCCCAAACTGCGTCTCTTTTTAGAAGTGAGTTGACAGTGAGGTTCCATAGCAGCGGGGAGAGGACACCACCCTGGGGTGTGCCTCTGAAGACGTAGCGTGTAGATTTGACCTCGCCCATTGATGAGAGTACAATCCTTCCCCTCAAAAGTTGATCAATCAACCCAATCAGAGATACGTCAACGCCTAGGTGACTTAAAGCGTTGCTTATCGCCTCTGGGGTGACATTGTTAAACGCGCCTTCGATATCTAGAAAGGCCACAAGGCAGAACTCCTTATCGGTCAAGGATGATTCAATGGTAGAAACTAGACTATGTAATGCTGTTTCGGTTGATTTCCCTTTAAGATATGCATGTTGATATCTAGGGAGAAGTTTACTATCAATTGTAATAGAGAGGAAATTACTTATTATCCTCTCCAGCGTCTTGAGCAAGAAGGAGGAAAGGCTTATTGGCCTAAAATCCTTCGGCTCATAGTGCGAGGCTTTCCCAGCCTTAGGAATGAATATAACCGAGACGCGTCTCCACGTATTCGGGATATGATTGAAAGCAAGACAAGCAACGAAGATGCGTTGAAGCCAGCTTGCTGATGTCTCCAGGGTATATAGGAGTTGTGCAGGAATGATCCCGTCTGGTCCCGCAGCTTTGTAGGGTTTGAAGCTTTTGATTGCCCACCTAACCCGTTCCTCAGTCACAGGTATATTAACAGCGATACCCGTTGATGATATCGCCAGTCCGTTTCGCGAGCTACCAGGAAAGTGTGTGTCCAGCAGCAGCTCTAGAGTTTCCTTTTCCGAATTGGTCCAGGATCCATCAGGCTTCCGAAGGTAGCCCAATGACGTTTGTGTCCTTGAGAGCACGCATCTAAGTCTTGCCGTCTCATCGACGCTTTCGACTCCGGTACAGAAGTTCCTCCAAGAGGTTCTCTTCGATTGTCTCAGGGCTTTTATATAAGCCCTTAGATTTTCTTTATATTGCAGCCACTCGGGCTCATTGTCGAGTCGTTTGGCTCTATTGAATTGCTTCCTGCAAGATTTTCGAAGTGAGTCCAGATCGCAGGACCACCAATGAGGTTTCCGCTTGCCACGCGGTCTTGGTTCCGGACAAGCTAAGTTAAAAGCGTTTGAAAGTGCATTAGTGCAGGTACCGACCAGATCCTTCAACTCCCCTGTCGATGAGGGATTACAGGGTGGAAGATCCGGTAGCCCCTTAACAAATAGTTCATTGTGAAGATCCCAGTTCGTGTTACGTGGGTTCCTTTTTAAAACGGATTGTTGAATGGAGAAATCTAAGATTATTTCTATATATCGGTGGTCAGAGAAAGAGTGTTCATCAAGAACGCGCCAGCCTTTGACACCCTCATAAGTTTTTTCACTACATAAAGTGAGGTCTAGTATCTCTCTTCGATTTTTTGTAATAAATGTTGGTTCATTACCTATGTTACACACTACCATGTTAGTTGTCAAAAGGTAATCAAAAAGTGACTCACCCCTTTCATTTGTGTCAGAGCTGCCCCATTGTACATGATGCGAATTTGAGTCCGCTCCGATGAGTAGATGGCCGGGGCAATATTTGGCCACCAGGTCCATCATCAAGCCTTGTGGTTGAGGTGTGTGTGAATCATAGGGCATATACACCGATACCAGAGTTACCGGTGTGCCCTTGATCGTTGTGCTGGCCGCAGTAATGTCGCCGTCGCTGAAGTTATGCAAGAGAAACATTGTTAGCTCGTACTTAACCAATATACAGGTTCTTATATTACCTTCAACACAAGCTCGGATGAGCCTGTAACCAGTGGCCCCCAGTCCACAAATCCTCAACTTATTCACCCAAGGTTCTTGGATGAGGACCACATCAACGTCGCCTTGAGAAAGGCGACTGATGAGAGCAGCTGAAGCCGCTTTAGATCGGTGGAGGTTTATCTGTAGCACTCTCATGTATCTACAGCCCCCACCCCCTCAACCACCGTGACGTCGGCAGCCTCTTCGTCGCTTTCCAGCACGACATCCTCCATTGTCAAATCTTGCAGAGCATCTGCACAGTTTGACGTGGCGGACTTCATGCTGTCCACGTCGGAGAGATCCGCCTCCCCTTCGGGCGCCTCGATGTCCGAGTCCACCGAGGTTTCCGGAGCGGCGGCGCGCTGAGCGTCGCCACGGTACACGTGAATTATGACATCCCCGACGCCATAATTCACCCTACCCGGGCACTGTTTAAGTGGCTCGAGAGCCTCCTTATTTAGCGCCGGGACCACCTCCCTTCTCGGGCCCACTGCGTCTTCGACTCGAATGACGCTCCAATTCTTCGTAGGGAGGGATGGGTTCATAACCTGCAGCATCGTGAGTATCCGCTCAGGAGCTGCTGGGGTTACAGGAACCCATACCCTGGCCCTAGGCCGAATCGGAACGTCCTTCCAGTCGACGACCTCTAGTCGCGCACCGGGGTACACCTCGCCGACCCTCGCGACCGCAGCCTTATACAGGCTAACGGTCCTGGCGTCATCGCAAGCGAGCACCTTGATCTGGCCCTGGTACCATCCCGCGTCTCTACCACGTGGGGGTGGTCCTGGAGACTCCAGCACGACGTCAAGGATGGCGTCGGTGATGGCGGCCAGGACCCACAACCACTTGTCCTTCGGGATGGCCCCACGGCCATTTCCGCGGTCCAGGACCCCAACGAGGATCCTGTCCCTGGCTACCTCGGTGAAGGTCGGCTTGGGCACACCGGCGTGCTGCTGTAGCCGCTTCGGATGGGGCTTTAACTCCTCATCCGATCTCTGGCGCTTAAAGGGAGTGACACTTTCCACATTTTTCCCCAACACGTTTTGGAACGATGGCAGCAGAGCTTTCGCCCTAACTACCGCCTCCCTCACGTCCTGGGACAGCGTGTCGAGTGCCACCCCCCCGTATCGTTTGAGAACCTTTGCGGCCCTCCGTTTATCCCCATATTGGGGTTTATTGTCCAGGGGGAGGCGGCTCGTAGTTTCCCTTTCTGCCGCTCCCCCGGTAGATGTATTAGCTTCGGCTACCTTCCCCTTCGGATCAGCATGGCCAGGTCGTGAAACCACTGCCGCTGACGTCGGGGGAAAAGTTGCCTTTAAGGCGCTTGATGGACCCCTGGCCTCAGCAGGAGCTGGACGGCTCGCCGTTTCCAGCGTTGCCGTAACAGCAGCCCTGCTGGTGCTGGGCTCCATCGTATCACCCTTCAATGTATTGAAGAAGGCTACCTTCTCCTTTGGCGTACTATGGCCAGGTCGCGAAACCACTGCCGACGCCTCTGTGAGAAAGGTCGCCGTACCAACACTCGATGGACCACCCGCAACAGTGAGGGCTGGGCGGCTCGCCGTTTCCAGCGCTGCCGTTCCAGCGTTCCCACTGGAGTTGGGATCCATCGGGCGTCGATCGTCCCTACTTTCGGCTACCTTCTCCTTTGGCTCGGTGTGGCCAGGTCGTGAGACCATTGCCACCGCCTCGGCGAGAATGTACGCCGTTCCAGCACCTGGGAGGTGTTCAGCATCAGCAGGAGCCGGATGGTTCGCCGTTTCCAGTGCTACCATTCCGGCGGTCCTACTGGTGCTGGGGCCCCCCAAGCCGCCAATCAAAGTTGTTGTTGTTTGGTGAGAGGCAAGCCTCCCACCCACGTGGACGCCATGTAGGCGCGAAAGCGTCCTTGGCGCTTGCGCCGACGCAGTCCTTCTCCGAGTGGAAGAGGACGAAGGTTTTTTGTTTTGTTTTGTTTTTGTTTTTAAATTTGTGTCCATGCGAAAAAGGGCCCCAACTCGAAGCCGCTATCCTTCCCCGTTTCGTGCAGTCACTAAGGATCCCAGGTTATGTGTGAAATCAGGGACACCCTGGGGAGGTTGGAACCCCCGCCGTCATGTGGGGGGGCCCAGAGCCATCCATGCAAAGACAGGAGTAATCTCAACTGCACCTGCACCGCCAACTTAACGGCGACGGCTGGGAACGTACTCCGAGACTTGCCAAGTTTTAACGGGCGGGAGACGGTTGCGACATTAGCCTGACAGCCATTTTTGTGGGGTGTCACCCCCACATACTCAGGTGTCAGATTGCCACGCCCGCCAGCCCGAAGCAAACTAATCCGAATAGAGAAGAAGAGAAAGTCCGTAGACAAGGCAGGGTCAAAATGGAGGAGTGGTCCTCACCTACTTTATCTGTTCCCCGTCCTAGATGGTTGGGGTTAACAGTGCCACCAAACGTGAAGGAAAAGTAGGAGATTGAGAGTGAGAGGTTAGAGGCTTCATTTCCGAGGATCGGCCATCGAGTTAACACATCACTAACCTTTTTGGCACCTCACATTTTAATAGTTTTATATGAATAATAATACCTATAAAAAGATTAATTATTTTTATGAGTTAGTATTACATTCGCATTGTGCGAAAGTGTGCATGAGTTTTAACAGCATTTATTTAATCTTGAATTGCCGGCTGGTCGAACATGTACAAGCAAATTTCATAAGCCCATTAAAGTAGGAAGTTAGCTAGGAAAAAAATAAGCAATTTTATACCTTTCATGAATATTTTGGGGTAAAACTTCTCCACTTAAATTGCTGATAATTACTATATTTTTTTTATAAATATTTGCATAAACAACCCACACAATTGGAGGTACCTATAAATTAAAGAAAATCGGACTATTTAGAGCCTATACACATTTGCGACTCAATCGATTTAGTCGGGCTTTGATTTGCATGGGAATGTATGGAAGCATTCACACTGCATTCAATTAGTCGAACAACTGAAACAATTGGACTTGCATACAACAGCCCAATTCGACTAAATCGATTGAATCGCAAGTGTGTATAGGCTCTTAATGTTTCATTTCTCTCTTACTTGTTTTATGTTTCTTTATAACTTTTTTTAACCACACATATACATACATATATGCACGTGAATTTAAAAATACAAACCGTTATAAAGTTAAATAAATTTGAAAATACTCGTTTATTGGAAATCTCTTGATAACACTACCCGATAAAAAATATCCTCGACATTTGATATTTGATTCCTATTCCTGCTGATTCCAAATATGTAATTAAATGGTTCAAAAGTAGAACAGTTTTCGAGATATTTTGAAGTTTCAGTTTTCGAGCTAGGAAGAAAAGGAGGATTACTAATCTGTCAATATCTCCGCCACTACCGTCTTGAGTTTTATGTAATTTCATTTCATTTTGAGAGGATGAAATACCCTTTCCAATTCCACATAAAATCGACGTTAAAGTGACGGAATTATGGCGGACAAAAGATTTGTTTTTATGCAAAAAATAGGTTAAATACAAGATGTGTAATTTGAAAATTTGTATGGGGAATTTCGCGAAATTATGGGTAATTTGAATATTATTTTGGGTAATCTCAAGAATTTAAAACGGCAACGCTGATACATACATATTTTCTGGCGTCGAGCCACATACATAAATACTAGTGCCCTGCGTAAACACTACCGTTCACTGTTCGAACACGTATGCACTAACATTAAACACTGTCGAACACGTGCATGTCCGACTTCAACACCAAACATTTCCGATAACTAGCAGCAGGCAAGCAGAGACGTTCTCGTTCTTGAAACGATCGCTGCCCGCAAGTTTCGGTCTTTTCGGTCTACTGCTAAGTATTCGAATACTAAGATGGTGCTTACGAGAGCCTGCCTGCTAGTATTTGGCAACGTAGAAATTTTGCTCAACTGCGACGATTTGAACGATTAACATGCATGCATGTATACATATTAGGCATGGGACTATTCGAATAAAAATTATTCGAATAAAAAATCCTTTTATTCGAAAGGTATTCGTAATTCGAATAATATTTATTCGAATAATTTATTCGTATATTCGAATAATTATTCGAATACTACTATTCGAATAGTAAAAATAAGAAAACAATCGAACATCGATTTGTAGGCCCGGAAGGAACATATTAGCCTGAAGTCGTAAAAAAGGCCGAAGTTAGCTCGTTAACTCATAAAAATGGCATTGCTAGCCTAGAATTTCACTGACCAGTTTTATGATCAACAGTTTACACTTTTCCGTTTCTCGTCTACCTAAACCCAAACTCTCAAGGGAAAAGTTATTTTCACCGTGATCAATTCATCTACACTATTTGTTCACTTGAAAGTTATTCTTTAGATAAAGCATAGTACTGAGTTCGAGTTTCACGTGAAACTGCTGTCAAAATCCATACAAAAAAACTGGTTGTGAAACATGTGTGAAATTTCACAGATATTTCACGACAAAGTAGTACTGAGTTCCTGCCGTGAAAAGTTGCGCAACATCATGCCAGCAACATTTTTTCACGACAATTAAAATATACAATGCTATTTATTTTCGAGTGAAAAGTGACATTTGCTGAAAATGAAATTTATATTTTGTATAAAATTTTTTTATTGGCCAAAATTTGAAAGTTGGTTCTGAGGCGATGCTCCAAATTTTTTCTTTTTACATTTGCTCAGTTTTCGTTTTGGCATTTATTCTCACTTGACAAAACTTGAAACATTTCACGGCAAAATAAATGCATGTTGCTGGCGAAATTTCACGGTGGTGAACTCAGTACTAGGCTTAACACTTAAAAACATCTTTCAAAAAATTTTGGAGAGGGAAAAATTTGGTATAACAGTTATTATTATTTTATTGAAAACAACCAAATTTTTCCTGTAAATTTTATTTAATTAAATATAAAAATATAGTTTGAGGTATTTATTGATTCAAAACATAAAATATCTACATACCTGCATGCAAATTTATCTATATTATCTATACTAATTATATAAAATTGATTGTATGGAAAATGTATGTAACGCGATAACTCAAAAAGTACTGCACCGATTTTAATAATTCTTTTTTTAAAATGTCAGAAATTGTGAATTCTCGAGAACCATGTACTTTTTTTTGCGCATTTCTGAGACTTTAATACCTTTTTCCCGGTTTTAAATTTCGAAAAACTCAAAAAAGCGCAAGCATAGACAGATTCGTTTGGTCATTTGCCGTGTTCAGTGGAGGCGTCGCAGTCGTGCCAGGCAGCGCAGCGTAGACGACTCATATGTTTGTTTTTGCACGGTTTGTTGTTTGTCTCGGTGGCGATCAAAAACCTGTTTGCACATGCATACTATGCTATAACTCAAGAACGCCTGCACCTACACCTGCGATATTGGCATCAAATGAAAGGTGTTGAACAGGACTTCAACATAGAGTTCTTTTCATTGTGATGCCTAGACATCCTTCCCAGGTAGGGGTAAAATGTGGACCCGGAATGTGGTTGAACGATATTGGTATGAAATTAAATGTGTTGAGCAAGGCTTTAATACAGACCTATTTTCATTGTGATTTCCATGACTGGTCTTCTGATATGGGTCAAAACGTGGAACCGGATGGCCCGGAATGTGTCTGAGCGATATTGGTATCGAATGGAAGGTCTGGATCTGCACTTCAATATAGAAGTCTTTTAATAGTGATTCGCAGGCCGGGTCCCCAGATATGGATCAAAACGTATACTCGGCTGACCATCGAATATTTCTGAGCGATGTGGGTATTAAATGAAAGATATTGATCAGGAATTCAGCACAGGATTCTTTTTACAGCGATGCCTAGGCCGGGTCCCCACATATGGGTCAAAATGCGGACCCGGATGTTTTTGAGCGATATTGGTATCAAATGAAAAGTGTTGGGAACGGTTTAAACATAGAGCTGTAGTGATGGCTAGACAAGGTCATCAAGTGGACCCAGATAACCCCGGAATAACTTAACTTAACTTAAATTAACTTGGCTTGACTTGGCTTGACTTGACTTGACTTGATTTGACTTGACTTGATTTGAATTGACTTGAATTGGCTTGAATTGACTTGACTTGACTTGAATTGACTTGACTTGAATTGACTTGAATTGACTTGACTTTACTTGAATTGACTTGAATTGACTTGAATGGACTTGACTTGACTTGACTTGACTTGACTTGACTTGACTTGACTTGACTTGACTTGACTTGATTTGAATTGACTTGAATTGACTTGACTTGCTTTAATTGACTTGAATTGACTTGACTTGACTTGACTTCACTTGACTTGACTTGACTTGAATTGACTTGACTTGATTTGAATTGACTTCAGTTGAATTGACTTGACTTGACTTGATTTGAGTTGACTTGACTTGACTTTGGTTAACTATTATTCCTCATTGCGAAGTAACGGGTATTTGCTAATTTTTTTATAAATAAATATACGTATTGTATGTACATATGTATATGCATCTCTATGCATCATAGCTAATGGTGTTTTCTTTTCTACGAAAAAATGTTGCCCTCCTATATCCCAATTATCAAATTACGTATCCAGACTTTCTATAAAATGGCTGAATTTGTAGATAAGGGTGCCCTCTTACTAAGTTAGAAGTCAATATTTGGTGAAAGGACCAGACAAACTTACAAAATGGCTAAGAAAATCAAACAGGGCAACATTATTTCGAGAAAAGAAAACGCCATAAGCTTAGAACGACGTCAAACGTCATTACATTATTTTATTTTAATCAATTATAATAATTAAACGTTCTGCTTTAATAACAATAACATATGTAGGTACATATGTTTAGTTTTAAGGTTAAAATTGTACCGCCTCCCACTTAATGAAATAGAGGATAAAATAGCTCCAGCATATGTAGCTAGGAATACAATTTTGAAGCTATTATGTACCAAGTACAGGTTCAAGGTTTTTTTTATTTTGGAAGACTTCTTAGATATTTGCATGATTATATTTGTTTTACTACCTAGTCTGAGTACAAGAAAAACTTTAAATACTACCTGTTCTATGAACTCGTTAAATACCAGAGACAAACTTTAACAGTTAACACTTATTTTCATTCCATTTCAGTCTGACGGAAACACAAAAATGGTGAGCGCAAAGTGTTTCCCACTGATTGAAACAGAAAACTCTTTCACTCAAAGTGTTTCTCACCGTGGGCAACCTCTCTCAACGATCTTTTTTCTGTTGCCATTTAAGAGTTATTTTTCAACACTCAAAAATATCCCTCAGCAAGTGACGGTTTCAATGAGACTTTTATTTTTTTCCGTCCTTTGATAACAGTTAAAAATAGAGGGATAAAGAAAAGTGTTGCTGAAAAATATGTTTGCATATGTAGATATGCATGTACGTTCGTGCGCATACGCATGTGTGCAAATGGAAGAAAATTTGTATTCGTAGTATGGCTGTATTTAAAATAAACAATTTTGTAAATTAGCAGGTATGGACAGGAATTTTATTTTGAACTAGCTGTACCCGGCCAAGCTTTACTTTGGCCCACTTTCTATTATAGGTACTTGAAACGAAAAACGGCACACTTTAAAATACGTTGGAAGTATCTAGAAACCGAAAATATCTTGGGCTGCAGATCTCAGCACAATTCAGATAAGTTTAAAAAACGTGAAGGAAAAAATTTATATTTTCAATAGTTTCTTCATGTTCTTATCCCATTTTTCTTCGTATTAGTCTCCAACTGCCTTTCCCTCTACTTTTCTCTTTCTCTTTCCCTTTCCATTTATATTTCCTTTCATTTCCGTTTCCCTTTTCCTTTCTCTACCGCTCTCTCTTACCTCTCCTTTTCTGCCTTTCTCCTTTTTATTCCTCCCTCTTATTCCTTCTCTAATTCTCTGTCTTACTGTCTCTCTCCCTATCCTCTTCATTCCATTTGTATTATATTCTCCCTCTCCTTTTCCGTTCCTTTGCCTTCGCCTTTCCCAGATTCATTACTCTTCTCCTTTCCCTAGGGAACTGGGTTTAGCATAACATACCCTGCATTCCAATTCTCAGTTGATACCATCATTGCTTAAAAACATTCCGTGGCGTCTCATTTACCCATAATTGGGTATCGGGACTAAGAATCACTATGAAAATATCTCTATATAGCAGACCCGGTCAACACTTTCATTTTATAACAGTATTGCTCAGAATCATCCCGGGGTCATCCGGGTCCACTTATTGACCCACATCTGGGAACTTGACCTAGGAACCATAATGGGTACGGTATCTGGAGACTTGACCAAGAAATCGTAATGGGTACGGCCCCACATGAGTCCGCTCAACACCTTTCATTTGGTACCAATATCCCTAAGATATATCCCGGTGTTATCCGGGTCCACATAATGACCAATACCTTGGGATCCCACCTAGGAATCGTCATGCGTCGTGATTAAATAACAATATCGCTGAGAATTTATCCGGGGCCATCCGGATCCACATTTTGACCCACATCTGGGGACCTGACCTAGGAATCATAATGAGTTTATCTCTATGTAAAAGCCCTGCCTTTCAGTTGAAACCAATATCGTTCAGAAATTTTCCGAGGCCACCCCGGTCCACGTTTTGACCCACATTTAGGGACCAGACCTAGGAATCATAATCAGTTCATCTCTGTGTAAAGGCCCTGCTCAGCACTTTTCATTTGATACCAATATCCCTGAGAAATATCCCGGTGTTATCCGCGTCCGTATGTTGACCCACACCTTGGGACCCGGCCTAGGGATCGTAATGAGTTCATTTCTATGTAAAATCTCTGCTCAAAACCCTTCATTTGATACCAATACCACTGAGAAATTTTCCGGGGTCATCCAGGTCCACGTTATGACCCATATTTGGGGACCCGTCCTAGGCATCACAAATAAAATAGTTCTATGTTGAAGTCCTCATCAAGACCTTTCATTTGATACCAATATCGCTCAGAAACATTCGAGGGTCACCCGGTCCACGTTTTGACCCATATCTGAAGACCCGATCTAGGAATCACAATGAGTACTATTCTAGGTAAAATCTCTGCTCAATACCTTTCATTTGATACCAATTAGTGATGGGCGAGTCCGAGATGTTTTATTCGATTCTCTCGATTGTCGAAACATCTCGAATGCTCTCGATGGTTTTCATTCGTATTCGAGTCAAGTCGTAAATGGCCGTCAGTCGAAACAATCGCTAAAACATCTCGGACTCGCCAATGATTCCTCTCGTTTTCAAAGCAACCCTACATTTCGGACTCGCTGCAAAAAATACATAACATTTGGTGTTGCCGCTTGAATATCAAAATTGCTTAAAAAAGTATACAGTGGTACAAATCTATTGCCGTTGTTACTGCTCGTAAAATTAATTTGTTTCGTAAGCGTCTCACTTCAGAAAATTTATTAATGTATTAAATAATTAATTGTATTTATTAAGCACGGCACTCTTTAATTGTGATTGCAAAAATGCAGCGTCTATATATAGCATATTTTTCAATTTGGTTCATTTATTTACATATGTATTTGCCTCACTTCCATTAACAATCCTACTTTCTTCATCAACAACACTCATTCAGTTTATTTTATCAACTAAAACAAATCATCAAAACAAAAGCCGGCCCGCCGACTCGGATCAGTCGCAAAAACATCTCGGTTGTGTAGTCGAGATGTCATCGAAACAACCTACGACTCGCTGACTCGGAACAATCGCAAAAACATCTCGGTTGTGTAGTCGAGATGTCATCGAAACAACCTCCGACTCGCTGACTCGGAACAATCGCAGAAACATCTCGATTGTGTAGTCGAGGAGCGAGTCAACTTTTGACTCGATTGTGATTTTGCAACGATGGCGATTCTCTCGATTGTCTAAACATCTCGGACTCGCCCATCACTAATACCAATATCGCTCAGAAACATTCGAGGGTCATCCGGGTCCACATTTTGACCCATATCTGGAGACCCGACCTAGGAATCACAATTAGTACTATTCTATGTAAATTCTCTGCTCAACACCTTTCATTTGATACCAATATCGCTCAGAAACATTCGAGGGTCATCCGGGTCCACGTTTTGACCCATATCTGGAGACCCGACCTAGGAATCACAATTAGTACTATTCTATGTAAATTCTCTGCTCAATACCTTTCATTTGATACCAATATCGTCCAAAAATATTCAGGGGAAAGCCAGGTCCACGTTTTGACCTTTTGACCTATATTTCGGGAACCGACTTCCGGATTTGAAAAAAATATGTATATAAACCATCTAGGGCAAGGTACTAAGCTGGTGTGGAAATTTGGTCAAAATCCCTCCACGCGTTTGGGCGAAAGCCGGCGACAAAGAAATGGGCTTGATTTTTATATATATATAGATTATTTAGTTAATACATAATATGTATATGTATTAAAATATACTTTGATGTTAGATTCGTTACTTACATATTTATGTACATATTAATATAGGTATTTAATTATAAAGGCATGTATCTGAATTTTTTTACATACTCTGCAGGAAGTTAGTAAGTAACTAGAGAACAGAATTTCTGGTTCAGAACTGGCGAAAATGTGTCAAAGAGGCACCAGTTCATTTGCCGTCGGCTTTGCATATTTCTGCAATTCTTATACATGCATACATATGTACATATGTATGTACTTACATACATATTAACATATCATAGTTAATCTTAGTAGTACGCAGGTACATACCTATGTCCATAACTATTTTATATTATTATTTTTAATACTTAGAGTTCGGCTTTATTAAAAATAACGAATTTATTGTTTTGGTATTAAGATTGTACAGCCTCTCACTTAAAATTAAATAAAAGGCGACTACCTAATCTATAAAAATCAAGGATGCTCAACAAACTATCAAAATATTTTTCCGTTTGTTAACATGCTATGTTAACGCAACTAAAATGCAAGCGTTAACGTTTTAAACGAAACAAAATCAACAAAAAGGAAATCGGTTTCGTTGAATCGAAAATTAACGTTGAAATTATCATTGAAATGAGCGTTTTTTCGGTTCTCACAATAAGTTGAGAGTGCTTAGTAGCAGCGTAGAGCAACAATGCTCTCAATGATAAACATAGAGCGCTTTGATGGCTCGTTTGAGTGACAATTCTCTCAGTAATATAGAGCGCTCAACTTGTCAACATTTCAGCGTTAACGCTTGAGTTTCGTTGACGTTGATAACGAAACAGAAATTATTTTGATAATTTTTATAACGTTGAAAAACTGAGTCGTTTCAACAAAAACGACTTTAACATTTCGGTTATCGTTAATATTAACGTTACGGTGCATCCTTGATAAAAATAAGTCGTTACATGTGTACATATGTATATGCAAAAAAATGTTAAACAAAAGATTCAATAATGTATAATAAACATGGAAAATTGCAATACCTGCTTTCCATTCCACCAGTTCGCAGGCATACCGGCGTACCATTTAGTATAATTACAAACATACATACATATGTATGTACATATGCATTTCATATGTTCATCCTCAACGGAGTGGCACATGTACGTGCGCAAGTTACGTATAAAGACAATGACACTCCTAGTACACATATATCATTTTCTGATGATATAGATAAATTCATTAACTCAATAACAAAATCGAAACCAACTTCCGGTCCCATTTTAACATGAAAATGCAGCATTGCATTATTTAGTAAATTCAAGCTAAACTTACCTAAAAGTGTAGAATTGCAAAAATCAATTAATCGTAACTTGAATAAACAAAACCAAGCATTTCCACTTAAAGATAAGTAAGCATTTTCTACAATAACAAATAAGCATGTATAAAGAAAATTGTTAAGTTACATTTTAAGTAAAAGCAATCAATAAAGTCAGTCTGATGTTACCACTTCAAGCGGCAGCTCGCTTTCAACAAAATAACTTCTTTTTAAAAAGTTCGGACGTACTATAAAGTACGCAATTGGCGCAGTCGGTAGGATTTCAATACAACTTGGAATCCAGTGATCGAACCATAAAAGAAAATAAAAAGATTCGTTAATAAAATACATATAGTAAATTCTGCGATTCTGTAGCCAACTCAGGAGTTGACCAGACCCTCCAGAATTATAATCCTTAAAACACTTAACTACAAAAAGCGAAAATATTAGTGCAGTGAACATAAATCCTTGTTATCACCACTAATTTAAAAAAAAAAAAAAAAAAATATCAGTGCAGTGGACATAAATCCCTATTATCACCACTGAAGAACAGAAGATCAAAAATTTTGAAAGTGTAAAGGTCAGTGTAGTGGACACAAAACGTAGCTTACACCACTGAATCGAAAAACAATCATCATTAAGCGAATCAACCGACAGCGAGCATTCGACGAAGTAAGGATGGCACAGACTCAAGAACAGGCAAATATGTCTCCAGTAGAACTTGTAGAGGAACTAGCGAGAAGACAACAACAAATCGAGCAACTTCGAAATGCATACTTGGAACTACAAAATCAACAACAACAAAGTCATGGTTCCGACAGGGCTAATATATTCAAGGCGATAAATAATCTACCAACGTTCACGGGTACAGGTGATATAACCGTAAACAGTTTCTTCAGCAGCGTCGAACATTTTTTATCTACAATACACAATGAAGCATTAAAGCGAGAATCGGTACGTACAATATTCTATAAGACTATCCAGGGACAGGCAAAAGATGTAGTCATAAATATATCCGAGCCAGACAATTGGCAACTAATTAAAGAAATGTTAAAATTGAGATATAGGCCAAATGTAGAACCCCACCATATATATAGGATGATATCCAATCTAAAAGTAAATACAGTGAATGAGTTAATTGTTGAAATTCAAAACATTAAATACAAAGCAGACGAACTGACAGTTTATTATAGGGGCGACCATTACATAGACTTGACAAACGTGGACAGTCTATTAGTAAATACAGTAAAAGAAATTACTCAGGGAACGCTACTCGACAAAATTTATGAGGAAACAAATTTAAATCAAATTTTAAGACTTCTGACTAGGAGAAGATTTGAAGACGCATGTATTAGACCAGAATACAGAAAAATAGCCAGAGACGACAGGAAATATAATAGACAATACCCTAATAGTTCAAATAATGCAGATCATAGATATTATAAAAACAACTACAATCAACCTAATGTCAATGCAAATCAAGGGCAAGCTAATAAAGATAATTCGGGTCAAGTTAGACAAAATCCCCAAACATATGACCAGAAGAGATGGGTTAATAATTCGGGGCAGTCCCCAATCCCCAATATATTCCTAAAAATAAGGAGTATAATGAAAATAATTCGTTTCAAAGAAGACAGGATAATAGATCAGGTCAAAGGAAACAAAATATAGAACCAATGGAAGTAGATAACGTCGAAGTTAATTGCATAGGGTCTCAAAGAGCAGGAAACCCTCATCCAAATTGTAGCAAAGATCGCTTAAATGAGGATAGGCAAAGCGAAGGAGAACCCAAAGAAATTTTTAGTGAAGAAATTAATAATACAATTTTTTTTATGAGTCAGCCTCGGAATCATTACCGAGAATAGTGATAACAATAAATACGAGAAAATATGTAGCTCTGATAGATACGGGCGCAACATTGAGCTTAATAAATAGCGACATAAAGGACTTTCCGATAAAAATATTAGAGAAACCAATACGCTTAATACCTTAACAAATAAGGATACAATTAAATACGAAGCGTATACAGAAGCACCTGAAGAATTCGATTTACCGAAAAATACTAGAGTAAGGTGGAAAATTACACCTTTGGCAGGAAGAAAATATGATTTTATAATAGGTTTTGATATTCTAAATTACTTAAATGCAGTGATAATCATTGGGGAAGGAAAATTAATCCTTAATAACAAGGAATCTCGAATTTTGAATAAACCATATATATTTAATGAAGTTTGCACATTAGAGGCAACGGATGATAGGATTGAAAAGATACAACTGAATCATTTAAAACTAGGAGAATATGACTGTGAGATAGAATATTTGAAAGGGAAAGAAAATAAAGTAGCTGATTTTCTAAGTCAATTAGAGAATGAAAAGGAAGCAAATGAAGGAGAGGATCTGAATTCAGAGAAAATTTTTTCCAAGAATATAGAAGATGATTGCTCAGATCTCAATATAATTGGTAACATAGAGGACGATGCAACAATAGCTACTATACATTCAGCAGAAGAAAATTTAGGTGACTATTTTCCAATCAAGGAAGAAATAGTAAATAAGTATAAAACACAAATAATCCTGACAAACAATAAAACTGAAGAATTAAAATTAATTCATGGCAAAAGGATAATCTTTATAGCCGAAAATGATTTTGAAAATATGAGTGAAATATTTAGAAGGTATATAACGAAAGGAAATATTGGTATATTTTCAGAGCTTAGCGATCACCAATATAATATAGTACAGGAAAAACTTATTTCTATGTATTCAAACGATAACCAAATCAAATTTACTAAGTGCACCTATAGAGCACAAGATTTAGAGACAGAAGTAGAAGCTATTAAACAAATATCCTTCTACCATGTTAAAGAAAGTATGCACTCGGGCATACAAGAAACTTATAACCAAATAAAAAATAAATAATAGCTTAAAAAACTAAAAAACAAGCTTTAATCTTAAAAATCGTACTAAAAATTGAGAAATAATTTAATTAGAAACAAAATGATGAACGAAAATATAAGTATTTAAGGAAAAGCGTGGGGTGCTCAGTATGTCAAAAAATATTTAAAATCGGTGTTTTTTTACTAATAATTTTATTTTGACTTTTTTGAGATTTCATATATCGTACTCTTTAATTTCGCAACTAGGTATATTTTTGTACTAGTTGTACGAATCGAATATTTTCATGTTTAAATATTATTGAGCACCCCCACGCTTTTCCTTAAATACTTATATTTTCGTTCATCATTTTGTTTCTAATTAAATTATTTCTCAATTTTTAGTACGATTTTTAAGATTAAAGCGTGTTTTTTAGTTTTTTAAGCTATTATTTATTTTTGACTTTTTAGTGAAATTTTTCATTAAAGGATGTTTTATGCGGACGCAAGAATAAAAGTAAAAAGAAGTCTGATGGGATGTGGTGTTCTCCGAAATAGATCTACATACATATGTATTTATAACTTCTACCAAAAATCCCATTATGCAGTGAAGTAAACTAGCTTATTATGCAATATTTTCCAAACCCTTTTATTCAAGGTTTTCCAAACTACAATACAAAATTTCCCAAACGTTTTGTTATATTTTACGATCAGAAAGTGAAGAGAAGTTGAGGTGAAGCATTTGAAAAGAACAAAAACAAGTAAGGAAGCCTAAGTTCGAGTGGAATCGAACATTAGATACTCAGCTGTATGTTTTCATTGTTTATTTGCGTTTGATGGATTTTATATAAAGCGAGTGCTGCATAAAGAGGGCGTAGCCACGCCCATTTTCAAAATTTTTATCAGTCATCCAACTAAGCATATGAATATTATTCTTTGTGCAAAATTTCATTCCTTTATGACTTCCAGTTACAAAGATGTCACGTTACAAATTTCCAAAGCGTGTTCCAGAAATATCTTTGCTAAAAAGTAGGCGTGGTCATAAACCGATTTCAATAAATTTTTGCGTGTCTATTAATACAAGTTATAAAAGTGTATAAACCAAGTTTCATCATAATATCTTAATTATTTGCCGAGTTATAGGCTAAGAAATCTCGTATATTCCTTTGTCTAAAAAGAGGCGGTGCCACGCCCATTTTCCAAAATTTTTCTATTTTTTGGTTCCGGTCAATTGTGGAACTCATTCCACAAAATTTCGATGAATTATCTTTATATTTGACAAAGTTATCGCTTAAAATGTTTTCATTAAGTCACTTTATAGTTCCCATATATAAAAGTGGGCGTGGCCGTCAACCAGTTTCTCTAAAATTTTGAGCATGTATTACCACAAGTAATAAAAGTGTACACACCAAGTTTCGTCATTATATATAAATTATTTTTCGAGTTATAGGCTAAGAAATCTCGTATATTCCTGCTTCTAAAAAGAGGCGGTGCCACGCCCATTTTCCAAAATTTTTACGGTTTTTGTCTTATGTTCGTAGTTAGACT
Source organism: Urophora cardui (assembly GCA_960531455.1). Taxonomy (NCBI): domain Eukaryota; kingdom Metazoa; phylum Arthropoda; class Insecta; order Diptera; family Tephritidae; genus Urophora; species Urophora cardui. Next base: position 82,951,500 of record OY482673.1, read on the forward strand.
CCTGCCACAAAATTTTAATGATATACCTTTATATTTGACAGAGATATCGCTTAAAATGTTTTTATTAGGTCACTTTATAAGACCCATATATAAAAGTGGGCGTGGTCGTCAACCGATTTTGGAAATTTTTCGTCCAAATATTTGCCTAAGTAAGTATATCACGCGTACCGAATTTCATCGATATATCTTCAACGGTTTCTGAGTTATGACTCTTAAAACTTTCAATGTTTGCCCCTTAATAAGTGGGCGTGGCACCGCCCATTTTCCAAAATTTTTGTGTTTTTTGTTTTATGTCCATAGTTGGACTCATGCGACAAAATTTCAGTGATAGATCTTTATATTTGACAGAGATATGGCTTAAAATGTTTTTATTAGGTCACTTTATAATACACATATATAAAAGTGGGCGTGGCCGTCAACCGATTTTAACTATTTTCCGTCCAAACATTTGCCTAAGTAAGTATATCACGCATACCAAATTTCATCGATATATCTTCAACGGTTTCTGAGTTATGACATATAAAACTTTCAATGTTTGACCCTTAATAAGTGGGCGTGGCACCGCCCATTTTCTAAAATTTCACCAAATTTCTTCATAGGGGCCTGAGCTCAACACGTGGGGAAAATTTCATCGCTCCAGCTATATTAGTAACTGAGATACCAAATTTCCGATTTTTTCTATATAGGAAAAGTGGGCGTGGTCATGGTCCGATTTCGCCCATTTTCAATACCAACCGTCCCAGTCTCGATACCAACTTGCATTCCAAATTTCATCAAAATATCTAAATTTTTGCGCGAGTTAGAGTATTTACAGGCGGACAGACGGACAGACGGACGGACGGACGGACATGGCTCAATCGATTTCTCTTTCCACCCTGATCATTTTGATATATTTAAGTCTATATCTATCTCGATTATTTCATTCTGTTACAATCCACCGTTATGTGATTAAAACTATAATACTCTGTGTACTAGTACAGCTGAGTATAAAAAGAATCCTGATTGAATAAATTCGAATTTAGACAATAAAGCTCCGAATACGTTTGTAGCGTAATGGTGAGGTATGCTGCCTACGGACCAAGGAGCTCAGGTTCGAGTCCCGAGTGGCGCATTTTTATTTTTTTTATTTTTATTTTTTTATTTTTAGAGAAATTTTTTTCACCTCTCACAAAACATTGTATAAAAATGTAATTAGGGTTCCTTTTCGTTGATTCAGCACTTACTATTAAATGAATTACAAACAAAACCAGTTCTTGCTTTGCATACATATGTATGTACATGCGATTGTTTTTATTGCAAACACAACAACGACAAAACAGAAAGCTTGTTACACAAAACACAAAACCAGTTCTTGCTCTGCATACGTATGTATGTACATTGTACATGCGGCTGATTTCATTGCAAATACAACAAACCCAAAACAGAAAGCTTCAAGCTTTATTTTTGAGTGAATTTATGCATTGAGTTTATCGCCATTGCTATGAGCGATCGCTGGCTGTTGTGCGTTAGTTCGCTCGCTATTTGAGTGGTTATACGTTTTTCTTTGAACATTTGTTTGTGATTTGAGAAGAATGTATTTTTGAGCGTTCGTGAGTGAGTTTTTCCGTACCCTGCAAGCTTGTTACTTATTGGCTTGTATACGGGAGTGAATTGAAATTCATAGAGGCTATTTTGAAGAAAGGTAACATAAAAGCCGCAATGAAGCATAAAATATAATGTTGAATGTCCTACTATATGATGCCGTTGGGCTGTTGATGTCATGTTTCGAATCCGGAGGAGAATAGAAATAATAGAGAGAAAACAAAAAAGTGAATGTTTGAAAGATATAATAATTTAGTTAAATGTTGCAACTTTTAGGATGGGATGAAGTTACATACATACATACATACATACATAAACCGTTGCTTCAAATGCTTTAATATAGGGCACTTAGCGCGACAATGTAAAAATAACGTCGATAGGTCATCTATGTGTACGCGTTGTGGAAACGCAGGCCATAAGGCAAAAGAGTGCACCAATGCTTATAAATGTATGCTATGTTCGGGTGATCACTCTACCCTCAGCGCAAAGTGCCCAACAAATATTGAGATGACAAAAGCACTAAGAAAATGAGAATTCTGCAGTTAAACTTAAATCACTGCGCCGCAGCCCAAGACCTGCTGAAGCAAACAGTTATAGAAGAAAATATCGATATAGCCATACTTAGCGAGCAATACACCCAGAGGCCTGACTGCACCTGGGTCGCAGACTCAAGCGGGAAAGCGGCAATATGGTCTTGCAAAGGCCGCCCCTTCCAATCTTTCGCAAGAGGCGCAAGAAACGGCTTCACGTGGGTGCAAATATTCGGCGTTTATATATTTAGCTGCTACGCTCCGCCCAGCGCTTCCTCAACGGAATTTGAAAGTATGCTGTTGAATTTAACAATGGACGCTAGAGAAAAGGTCCCAATAATCATAGCCGGCGACTTTAATGCCTGGTGTACAGCATGGGGAAGTTCACGCACCAACCATCGGGGTAAGCTCGTACTCGAATTTCTAAGCCAAGCGAACCTTACGCTAATAAATAGCGGATCAAAATGCACCTTTAGAAAGGGGGAAAAATCTTCAATAATTGACCTAATGTTTGCAAACGACTCGCTTAGTCCTAGAATAAGGTGGTATGTTTCTGAAATCTACACCAATAGCGACCATATGGCGATCGTTGCCGAAGTTTCACAACCCTCTAGTCCGCACCCAGGGGTCCGTACGAGATGCCAAAAGTACACCTGGAGGAGGCGGGATTTTGAGGCTGAATTATTTAATCTGGCATGGGACACATCACCACCAAAACATCGAAATGCTGAAAGCCTGGTATCTGATATGGGAAAAAGGTTGGTCGCAGCATGTGACGCAGCGATGCGCCGTGGCTCTTCTCATCGACAGAGAAGACCGGTATACTGGTGGAATGATGAGATAGCAATGCTCAGAAAATCATGTATTGCAGCACGGCGTAGATACCATAGAAATAGGAGAGGGGATAAAGAACTAGAACTACGGGAATGCTTCAAAACGTGCAAAAAAGCATTGAAAAAAGCCATTGCTCAAAGCAAGAAGAGCTGTTTTAATAAACTCTGTGAAGAAGCAAACGTCGACCCATGGGGGAAAGCTTACAAAGTATGTATGGCGAAGTTCAAATGTGAAACTCAGCCGCCCACATGTTCAATGTTCCTTCTCAAGATAATTTAGACCTTGTTCCCAAAACACGAGCCACTACAAATTCCACGAGGTTACGCCAAAGAACGGCCTTCACTAATAACAGAAGAAGAACTCCTGGAGGTAACTAAAAGATTACAGGAAAAAAAGCGCCTGGGGTGGACGGTATACCTAACAAAGCCCTAAAAGAGACAATAAATTCAAACGTAAGCATGTTTTCATCGATGTACAATGCATGTATAACAGAGGGTATCTTTCCCACCCCATGGAAAATCCAACGCTTAGTTTTGATACTTAAACCTAAAAAAGCCCCAGATGAACCTTCGTCCTATCGGCCTATTTGCATGCTAGATTCAATTGGTAAGATATATGAGAAATTAATATGCAACCGATTGGAGATCGCTATCCAAAACACTGGCGGACTCTCAGAAAGGCAATTCGGATTTCGAAAAGGCAAATCGACGATTGATGCCACAAGAGAGGTAATTAATATCGCAAAAATCGCCGTTAGTGGTAAAAGATGGAAAGGGGGCTCAAAAAAGTACTGCGCCCTTATTACCCTAGATGTAAAAAACGCCTTTAACTCGGCTGGATGGTCCCACATAATAAGGGCACTACGCAATTTCAAGGTGCCGCAATACCTCATGAACATTATTCTGAGCTATTTCACTGATAGAATACTCATATATGATTCTGACGAAGGCGTTAAGAATTACAATATTTCTAGTGGAGTTCCGCAAGGCTCGGTCCTTGGCCCGTTGCTATGGAACGTAATGTATGATGATGTCCTAAAGCTCCCTCAGCAATCAAACGTGAAATTGATCGCTTACGCAGACGATTTAATAGTCGTAGGAGTCGCCAAACATCTTGAAGACCTCCGACGCGTTTGCAACGATACAATTTGTCGAATTCGTCACTGGTTTACGCTATTAAACCTTAGCCTGGCAGAAAATAAGACTGAGGTACTTCTCGTAAGTACAAGGAAAGTGCAAGAGGAAATTTGTGTATCTGTTGGAGACTGCGAGATAATCTCCCAGCCAACTCTGAAATACTTGGGAGTAATCCTAGATGGCAAGATAACATTTAAAGACCATCTCAATAACGCGTCAGAAAAAGCAATGAAAATGTATGGTGGACTCTCAAGAATGATGGCGAACAAAGGATGCGTGCGCTCAAGCCGTCGGCATCTTATTTCAAGAGCAATTAGTTCAGTGTTACTTTATGCGGCCCCGGTGTGGATCGACGCCCTCGAGCGTAAGTCCTACGTGAAAGGAATACAGTCGGTGTATCGACTCGCCGCTCTTCGAGTTATAAGTGCATTCCGAACTAGCTCTGGCGATGCAGCTGAAGTCCTTGCAAACATGTCTCCAATCGATATCCAAGTACGAGAAGTGTGCGAGTTATATAACGCAACAAAGCCAATCACATGCATCGAAAAAGCAGATATAAGAAGAAGGTGCCGCCTAATGTGGCAGCACCGCTGGGAAGCCTCATCGAAAGGTCGATGGACGTACAGGCTTATACCGAACATTAGCAGTTGCGTAGATAGAATGCACGGCGAACCCAATTTCCACCTCACCCAGGTCCTTAGTGGACATGGGTGCTTTAGGGCTTACCTTTATAGGTTCAAGTTAGATGAGAGTCCCTTTTGTCCTGAATGTCCAGGGAAGGTAGAAAGTGCAGAACATGTGTTTTTTGAATGTCCTCGATTCTTAGCAGAACGTAGGCGAATACAGGGTATATCAGGAACAGCTGTCACGGTGGAAAATTTGACTGCACTGATGTGCCAGTCCTCTGCTATATGGGATATAGTTAGCGAGGCCTCAGCCTCAATTATGAACCAACTGCGTTTAATAGATCAACGTAGGCGTCGGTCCGTCCGCAATTAAATTATGGAGACTTAAACATCTAATCCCCACTCCCAGGAAGAAATACCTTGTCCGGTGGTTCCGTGGGAGTATTGTCTGGGGCGGTAGTAGGTTAGGTTTAGCGGGTTGAAGTCTCGCACTTGTCGGCTTTTGATGCTTCCCCCTACTTAAAAAAAAAAAAAAAAAAAAAAAAAAAAAAAAACATACATACATACATACATACATACAGGTGAAGCTAATAAAAGCGTGTTAATAAAGTTTATTATCCAAAAATTATAGAATTAATTCAAATAGTAATTAATCGATGCGACGTATGCAAAGAAGTGAAATATGACAGAAATCCAATTAAACAAAAATTCTATTATACGGAAACTCCAGTAGATAAAAACCAGATCGTTCATGTAGACACTTATGTGATGAAAGGATTTCATTTTTTAACTATAATAGATAAGTTTTCTAAGTTTGGTGCAGCATATCCATTAAATGACAGAAATCATATTACAATAATTGAACAACTTGAAGACCATTTTGCTAAAATCGGGAAACCAAAGAAAATAATAGCAGACAATGAATTTAACGCAGTAAGAATAAAAGAATTTTTGAGCAGTGAAAATGTGGATTTACATCTTACTAAACCAAATAGCCACACAGGCAACGCTGATGTAGAGCGACTACATAATACAATAGCGGAAAAAATTCAGGATATTATACAAAGCTAATAAGGACATGCCTATTAAGCAGTTAATCCAAAAAGCAATTAGAAACTATAATGATAGATACCATTCCACTATTAAATGTACTCCCAATGAGGTACATCTAGGTAAAGTAGATATACAAAAAATAAAAATATAGAAAAAACTAAAAGGAAAATAATTGATAAACTGAATAAAAATAGGACAGAGTATGAGGAAAGGAGAAGAGAAGGCTATATTAAAAATTATAAAGCACTAAGACATAAGGAACAACCTAGGTATAAGAAAGCAAATCTAAAGAATATTCATCCTTGTAATATTAAACAAGTAAAAGCGCGGCTGTCTTTGGCCGTACCGAAGACTTCATACCTTTCATGAGTGGGGAAATGAAAAGTTACCTATGTATGTACATAGCCTGGTTAAGTTTAATTTATAATTTTAATTCTGTGGGTTATTTATGGAAAGATTTATTAGAAAAAATGGTGTCTTGGCTATTTAAATGGAGGAGCTACACACCAAAATGTCCATATTTGAACAATCGGTTGTATGGGAGCTATATGTTATAATGGTCCGATCTTGACAATTTTCGGTAATCCCGTTTGGGCCAATATGGGTGCAAATACTTTAAAATTTCACGCCGTTAGCTGTTAAAATAGAGGAGTTATACACCAAAATGTCCATATCTGAACAATCGGTTGTATGGGAGCTATAATGGTCCGATCTTGACAATTTTCGGTAATCCCGTTTGGGCCCATATGGGTACAAATACTTCAAAATTTCACGGCGTTAGCTGTTAAAATGGAGGAGTTATACACCAAAATGTCCATATCTGAACAATCGGTTGTAGGGGAGCTATATGTTATAGTGGTCCGATCTTGACAATTTTCGGTAACCCTGTTTGGGCCCATATGGGTACAAATATTTAAAAATTTCACGCCGTTAGCTGTTAAAATGTAGGAGTTATACACCAAAATGTCCATATCTGAACAATCGGTTGTAGGGGAGCTATAGGTTATAGTGGTCCGATCTTAACAATTTTCGGTAATCTCGTTTGGGCCCATATGGGTACAAATACTTCAAAATTTCACGCCGGTAGCTGTTAAAATGGAGGAGTTATACACCAAAATGTCCATATCTGAACAATCGGTTGTAGGGGAGCTATATGTTATAGTGGTCTGATATTGACAATTTTCGGTAACCCTGTTTGGGTCCATATGGGTACAAATACTTCAAAATTTCAGGCCGTTAGCTGTTAAAATGGAGGAGTTATACACCAAAATGTGTATATCTGAATAATCGGATGTTGTGGAACTATATGTTATAGTGGTCCGATCTTGACAATTTTCGGTAACCTTGTTTGGGCCAAAATGGGCACGTCTACTTCAAAGTTTCATGTCCTTAGCTGTTTAAATGGGGAAGTTATGCACAAATTACATTAAAAAATTTCATGTATATCTGAATAATCGGTTGTTTTCTATATGTTATAGTGGTCCGATTCGGCCGGTTCCGACAAATGATCAGCTGCATATAACAACATACCTGTATTCCGAATTTCATTGAGATATCTCAAAAACTGAGGGACTAGTTTGCGTTCACACAGACGGACGGACGGACAGACGGACAGACGGACAGACGGACAGAAGGACAGACGGACAGACGGACAGACGGACAGACGGACATGGCTTAATCGACTCAGCTCGTGATTCTGATCAAATCGGTATATATTTTGGTGGGTCCCCCACGCTTCCTTCTGGTACTTTCGACAAAAATTTTTTGGCACTAAGTTATAATACCATTTCATTCTCATGAAAGGTATAAAAACCATTAAAATTCACAGAAATTCCTAATGATAACGATGATACTATTGCTATGGACATTTCTAGTTGAAGGATCACTGACAGCAATAAAACTGACAGAGCAAACAGGATTTGTTGACATTCAAATAAGAAGAGAAGATATAGTAAAGGATACGGACATAGTAATACACATAATAAATACACAAGAAATAGAAAATATAATTAATGAAATGACGGAAAACATTAGTTTGATGAAGATAAAAAATAAAGATATATTACAAGCAGAACTTGTGGACGCTAGAAACAAATTAAGGACTTTAGTACCGAAACCTAGAAGACGAACACGAGGATTAGTAAATGTAGTAGGAAGTGTATCCAAATGGATGTTTGGAACTATGGATGACGAAGATAGACAGAAAATTCAAAATCATTTTACAAAAACGGATGAAAATATGAATCAACAAATACATGTAAACGAACATTTTAATTTAGCATTAGAACAATTAAAAAATACTGTTAAAAGCGATAGAAAACAAATCGAAAAAGGATTTGATGTAATTAATAAATATATAGATGAAGAATATAAACAAAATATATACTTAGAACAAATAGCGAAAATTCAATTATTAAAGAGTAAAATTGAACAAATCCAAGATAATGTAGTATCAGCTAAATATGGTATACTTCATCCAAAAATTTTAACAAATCATGAAATAACGCAATATAATATTGACTTTAATAAGCTTAAATATTTACAATTAGGAACAGCAACTTTAAATAACACTCTGCTCATACTAGGAATTAAAATACCAAAATCATTTGTGCAAGTAAAAATAAGAAAAATTATCCCTATACCTAATAAAGAACAAAAAGAAATAGAAGCAAAAATAGAAGAAATTTTTTCTTATGAAAGCAAATCAATTCAATACCAAGAAAATAAACACCTTAAACAACTAAAACCTAGCACCCATTGTGTAATAAAAAATAATTGTAAACTTATAACAAATAAAGAATTAGAAGTTATATCTCTTGACGAAAAAACTATAGTTGTAAAAAATGCAATTGATTTAATTGTGAATAACACATGTAAAAAAGATAACTATATTCTTAATGGAAATTATGTATTACAATTTAATAACTGTTCAATAAAAATAAATGACTATTATTTTTCTAATATCGTTGAACCCGTTGAAGAAAACGTTGTAAGTATGAAATATTAAGATATTAAAAATTTTACACAAAAAATTACATTTGAAGAAATAGACCAGCAAAATAGATTATATACGAAAAGCACTTTTAAATTAAATTTACTCAGCAAAATAATATACGGACTAAATGTAATAATTGTAGTTATGGTTTTGTTGGTTTTTGCAATATTGATTACAAAGCACAATTATATTAAAATTAAATTAAATAGTAGAATTCAGGAGAATTCGAATCTAAAAGGGGGAGTAGTTACATATAAAGACAATGACACTCCTAGTACACATATATCATTTTCTGATGATATAGATAAATTCATTAACTCAATAACAAAATCGAAACCAACTTCCGGTCCCATTTTAACATGAAAATGCAGCATTGCATTATTTAGTAAATTCAAGCTAAACTTACCTAAAAGTGTAGAATTGCAAAAATCAATTAATTGTAAATTGAATAAACAAAACCAAGCATTTCCACTTAAAGATAAGTAAGCATTTTCTACAATAACAAATAAGCATGTATAAAGAAAATTGTTAAGTTACATTTTAAGTAAAAGCAATCAATAAAGTCAGTCTGATGTTACCACTTCAAGCGGCAGCTCGCTTTCAACAAAATAACTTCTTTTTAAAAAGTTCGGACGTACTATAAAGTACGCAATTCGCACGACACATACATGCACAAAAGACTTTTATTTTTTCTCTGCCCGAAATATCCGTCCTCGCGCGACAGATATTTTTCGCTGCTCAGCGAAAACCGTCGCTGTCCAACAGTGAAGGAAATAAATAATAGCTTAAAAAACTAAAAAACACGCTTTAATCTTAAAAATCGTACTAAAAATTGAGAAATAATTTAATTAGAAACAAAATGATTAACGAAAATATAAGTATTTAAGGAAAAGCGTGGGGTGCTCAGTATGTCAAAAAATATTTAAAATCAGTGTTTTTTTACTAATAATTTTATTTTGACTTTTTTGAGATTTCATATATCGTACTCTTTAATTACACAACTAGGTATATTTTTGTACTAGTTGTACGAATCGAATATTTTCATGTTTAAATATTATTGAGCACCCCCACGCTTTTCCTTAAATACTTATATTTTCGTTCATCATTTTGTTTCTAATTAAATTATTTCTCAATTTTTAGTACGATTTTTAAGATTAAAGCGTGTTTTTTAGTTTTTTAAGCTATTATTTATTTTTGATTTTTAGTGAAATTTTTCATTAAAGGATGTTTTATGCGGACGCAAGAATAAAAGTAAAAAGAAGTCTGATGGGATGTGGTGTTCTCCGAAATAGATCTACATACATATGTATTTATAACTTCTACCAAAAATCCCAATATGCAGTGAAGTAAACTAGCTTATTATGCAATATTTTCCAAACCCTTTTATTCAAGGTTTTCCAAACTACAATACAAAATTTCCCAAACGTTTTGTTATATTTTACGATCAGAAAGTGAAGAGAAGTTGAGGTGAAGCATTTGAAAAGAACAAAAACAAGTAAGGAAGCCTAAGTTCGAGTGGAATCGAACATTAGATACTCAGCTGTATGTTTTCATTGTTTATTTGCGTTTGATGGATTTTATATAAAGCGAGTGCTGCATAAAGAGGGCGTAGCCACGCCCATTTTCAAAATTTTTATCAGTCATCCAACTAAGCATATGAATATTATCCTTTGTGCAAAATTTCATTCCTTTATGACTTCCAGTTACAAAGATGTCACGTTACAAATTTCCAAAGCGTGTTCCAGAAATATCTTTGCTAAAAAGTAGGCGTGGTCATAAACCGATTTCAATAAATTTTTGCGTGTCTATTAATACAAGTTATAAAAGTGTATAAACCAAGTTTCATCATAATATCTTAATTATTTGCCGAGTTATAGGCTAAGAAATCTCGTATATTCCTTTGTCTAAAAAGAGGCGGTTCCACGCCCATTTTCCAAAATTTTTCTATTTTTTGGTTCCGGTCAATTGTGGAACTCATTCCACAAAATTTCGATGAATTATCTTTATATTTGACAAAGTTATCGCTTAAAATGTTTTCATTAAGTCACTTTATAGTTCCCATATATAAAAGTGGGCGTGGCCGTCAACCAGTTTCTCTAAAATTTTGAGCATGTATTACCACAAGTAATAAAAGTGTACACACCAAGTTTCGTCATTATATATAAATTATTTTTCGAGTTATAGGCTAAGAAATCTCGTATATTCCTGCTTCTAAAAAGAGGCGGTGCCACGCCCATTTTCCAAAATTTTTACGGTTTTTGTCTTATGTTCGTAGTTAGACTCCTGCCATAAAATTTTAATGATATACCTTTATATTTGACAGAGATATCGCTTAAAATGTTTTTATTAGGTCACTTTATAAGACCCATATATAAAAGTGGGCGTGGTCGTCAACCGATTTTGGAAATTTTTCGTCCAAATATTTGCCTAAGTAAGTATATCACGCGTACCGAATTTCATCGATATATCTTCAACGGTTTCTGAGTTATGACTCTTAAAACTTTCAATGTTTGCCCCTTAATAAGTGGGCGTGGCACCGCCCATTTTCCAAAATTTTTATGTTTTTTGTTTTATGTCCATAGTTGGACTCATGCGACAAAATTTCAGTGATAGATCTTTATATTTGACAGAGATATGGCTTAAAATGTTTTTATTAGGTCACTTTATAAAACACATATATAAAAGTGGGCGTGGCCGTCAACCGATTTTAACTATTTTCCGTCCAAACATTTGCCTAAGTAAGTATATCACGCATACCAAATTTCATCGATATATCTTCAACGGTTTCTGAGTTATGACATATAAAACTTTCAATGTTTGACCCTTAATAAGTGGGCGTGGCACCGCCCATTTTCCAAAATTTCACCAAATTTCTTCATAGGGGCCTGAGCTCAATACGTGGGGAAAATTTCATCGCTCCAGCTATATTAGTAACTGAGATACCAAATTTCCGATTTTTTCTATATAGGAAAAGTGGGCGTGGTCATGGTCCGATTTCGCCCATTTTCAATACCAACCGTCCCAGTCTCGATACCAACTTGCACTCCAAATTTCATCAAAATATCTAAATTTTTGCGCGAGTTAGAGTATTTACAGGCGGACAGACGGACAGACGGACGGACGGACGGACATGGCTCAATCGATTTCTCTTTCCACCCTGATCATTTTGATATATTTAAGTCTATATCTATCTCGATTATTTCATTCTGTTACAATCCACCGTTATGTGATTAAAACTATAATACTCTGTGTACTAGTACAGCTGAGTATAAAAAGAAACCTGATTGAATAAATTCGAATTTAGACAATAAAGCTCCGAATACGTTTGTAGCGTAATGGTGAGGTATGCTGCCTACGGACCAAGGAGCTCAGGTTCGAGTCCCGAGTGGCGCATTTTTTTTTTTATTTTTATTTTTTTATTTTTAGAGAAATTTTTTTCACCTCTCACAAAACATTGTATAAAAATGTAATTAGGGTTCCTTTTCGTTGATTCAGCACTTACTATTAAATGAATTACAAACAAAACCAGTTCTTGCTTTGCATACATATGTATGTACATGCGATTGTTTTTATTGCAAACACAACAACGACAAAACAGAAAGCTTGTTACACAAAACACAAAACCAGTTCTTGCTCTGCATACGTATGTATGTACATTGTACATGCGGCTGATTTCATTGCAAATACAACAAACCCAAAACAGAAAGCTTCAAGCTTTATTTTTGAGTGAATTTATGCATTGAGTTTATCGCCATTGCTATGAGCGATCGCTGGCTGTTGTGCGTTAGTTCGCTCGCTATTTGAGTGGTTATACGTTTTTCTTTGAACATTTGTTTGTGATTTGAGAAGAATGTATTTTTGAGCGTTCGTGAGTGAGTTTTTCCGTACCCTGCAAGCTTGTTACTCATTGGCTTGTATACGGGAGTGAATTGAAATTCATAGAGGCTATTTTGAAGAAAGGTAACATAAAAGCCGCAATGAAGCATAAAATATAATGTTGAATGTCCTACTATATGATGCCGTTGGGCTGTTGATGTCATGTTTCGAATCCGGAGGAGAATAGAAATAATAGAGAGAAAACAAAAAAGTGAATGTTTGAAAGATATAATAATTTAGTTAAATGTTGCAACTTTTAGGATGGGATGAAGTTACATACATACATACATACATACATACATACATACATACATACAGGTGAAGCTAATAAAAGCGTGTTAAAAAATTGAAAATAAAGGTTTCCCACTGACGGAAACAGCTGGTCTGTAAACAATAACTGTTATCGGCGTTGCTCAACTGTTATGCATTTGTGTTTACATGAAACTGTTATTTTAGGACACTTAGAAAAAACTTAACAGTTATGTTGGTCTCTGTTAAATACATATGTATACGCAAAATACGCAAAATATTAATATGCTTATAATAAAAAACGAAAATTACATTTATACCTGGTATGTCCATACATACATACATATGTATGTAAGTATGTTCATATATACATATTAACATATGTGTATCAGCTATACACAATCATACAAAACCATAATGATATGTACCTACATACGTACATACAAACCCTGTAGGGAAAATCTCTAGTTCCGAACTAGGTCGCTTCTAGTGCATTTTTCGCCACTACTAGTGCGAGCTAAATCTCTTTTGCATGCTATCAACTGGCGAATTTAACACGGCGATGTCCTAGGCGGTGTCAATTGTCACTCTCTGCACTACATTTTCGATAGTTCCGAACTAGTACTAAATTCTACAGTTTACACTAGTTCGTTTATTGGCACAATTTCGATAGTTCTGAACTAGCTACAAGTACCTAAAAATTCTACAGTTTTACATCTGCCGCTTAAGTGCAGCATTTGACATACTTCATGCAAGTGGCGCGATGGCCGACTGGCTAACGCACGTGCCTTTCAATCTGAAGGCCGCGGGTTCGAATCCTGTCGGTGTCAAGTTGGATGATAATTTTTTTTTAATTTTTTTTAACTAATATTTTTTTATTTATTTATTTAATAAAAATTTACAATAAAATGAATAAAATAAAAAAAATTACAAATAAGCCTGAGGGATCGGAAAAGCATAATTAGGGGAACATTTCATTTCATACAAGATGTAAATAGAAAACTCTTTATATAAAATGCTTCACTAAACATCTGAGAATTGCAGAAATATACAAAGCCGACGGCAATAGAACGAACGAAAAATTTTCATAGAATTTTTGTCAATTTGAAATTGCATACAAATCAAAGTCTGTCTTATAATAGTCACTCAATTCAATCCTTCTGAACTGGTGAGAGTCTATCTTCAATTGATCTAGTTCCCTTTTGACACCTTTTCGCTAGTTCGGAACTAGAAATTTTGCTCACTAGTTATTGAGTTCCCTGCAGGGAATGTACATATACATACATATGTATTTATACATACATACATACCTACATACATATGTACATATATCTATGCATATCTCACTACAATTTAATTTTGTCAATAAATCAAGAAAACCTACCTAAAAACATATTCAATGAATGTTAATGTAGCCCAAATAACACCATCTGCATGCGTATGAAATTTTTACATTCTCATTTACATTTACAAAGCATGTTCTGTCTGCACATCAATAAATTTTCGAAAACTTTATTAAGTATCCGAGAACTTCTTCTGGCATCCGAACATTTGTGCTAACAACATCGAACATTGACGTGCAGCATTGAGATAGAAATGCTTCATTCTCGGTGCTGAAGCAAAATTTCACGCCACTGAAGTACTTCACTGTTCGAACACTTCGAAAACCATACATGTGCTACAGCGAGTGCAACACAGCATGTTCGATATCGAGATGTCTTGCGCAGCTCTTTAATACATACATCTATATAGATAAAAATGATTTGGTATTTAATTGAAACGCTAAAACTTGAAAACGGCTGAACCAAATCAAATACTTCCTTAGGGGGGTTTGTTTGTTGTTACCTCGCGAAGGTTTAGTCGAAGAAAAAATTTAAAAATGTTAGGGGGGCGTGGCACCTCCCATACAACCTTAATTTTTAAAGCTGATTATCTCTAAAACAGTTCAAGGTAGGGAGCTGAAAATTGGTATAGAGGTAGGTGATATCAAAACCATTCTCAATCAGAAAAGTGGGGGTTATCAGAAAAGGGGGCGTGGCACCTCCCATACAACCTTAATTTTAAACGCTGATTATCTCTAAAACAGTTTAAGGTAGGGAGCTGAAAATTGGTATAGAGGTAGGTAATATTAAAACCCTTCTCACTCAGAAAAGTGGGGGTTATCAGAAAAGGGGGCGTGGCACCTCCCATACAACCTTAATTTTGAAAGCTGATTATCTCTAAAACAGTTCAAGGTAGGGAGCTGAAAATTGGTATAGAGATAAATGATATCAAAACCATTCCCACGCATAAAAGTGGCGGTTATCGGAAAAAGGGGCGTGGCACCTCCCATACAAACTTAATTTTTCATGCTGAATATCTCTAAAATTGTTTACGCTAGGGGCTTGGAAATTGGTGTGGAGATAAACGATAACAATTCCATATTAACGCAAAATAATAGGAGTTATACGAAAAGGGGGCGTGGCTCCTCCCAACAACGCTTAATTTTTTTAGCTGAATATCTTTAAAAGGATTTAAGTCAGGGACCTAGAAATTGGTACAGAGCTATATGATATCAAAACAATTTTTGCGCATAAAAGTGTAGGTTATCGGAAAAGGGGGCGTGGCACCTCCCATACAAACTTAATTTTTCAAGCTGAATATCTATAAAAGCGTTTAAGGTTGGGACCTGCAAATTGAGCAGGAGATTAACGATATCAATAGCATGCTTATGAAAAAAACAGTAGTTTTGGGAAAAGGGGGCGTGGTACTTCCATTGCGTTCTTAATTTTTAAGGCTAAATATCCCTAAAAGCGTTCATGGCATATACATAGAAATCACTATGCAGATATACGATATCAATACCATGTTCACCAAAAAAAAAGAAAATATTTATCGAAAAATGGGGCATTGCACCTCCCATACGTACTAAACTTTTGAGGCTGAATATATCTATAAGGGTTGGAGGAAGGGTCTGAAAACCTTTATGGAGGTATACTATACGTATCAATACTCTTACTTAATTGGTTAAAATAGCCAATACTCAGTGAAAATAAATATCCGGAACAGAAAACTAAAAATTTTGTGTATCGTGCAGCCTTAAACTGAATACTAAAATTATATATTTTTGAAGTTGTATACACAATGAAGTAGTGAAAAATCGTTAATTTTCTATTAAAAACAATACCGGTGTAATAACAATTTTTGAAATGAAATTAATAAAAAAATCTATTTTGGGCAGAACGAAGTTTGCCGGGTCAGCTAGTATATGTATATAAATACATACAGTGGCACATTAGGGTGGATCAAATAAATTTGCGTCGTATGTGTACATGCATATGCATATAGATACATGCAGCTTTAAGAAAATTTAATACATTTTTAATAATTATAAAACATTTTGCTTGTGAAACGGTGCGGCCGACACGTTAAAATACTAAAAATTTTTTTTGGATAAAAACGGTGCGTCCGTAAATATTTAAACAATAACGTCACGTTAAAATATAACTTTTTTTGCTTGTGCCACCGTGCGGCCGTCACGTAAAACAATTAAATTTTTTTTGATGAAAGCGGTGCGTCCGTGATATATATATAACAGCTTTGTCACAATACAGGATTTTTCAATTTCGAATAAAATAACATACATGGCCAGTACAACATATTTAACTCTTTGAAATTAAATTGGAACAAACATATTTTACAGGATTTTCTAAATTTTACAGGATTTTTCACAGTTTTAAAGGCTTGGACTTAATCATATAGTTTACATACATACATTTTTCATTACAATTCAACATTTTCGGCGAATCATTCAATATTTCAACAACAATAGCAGCAAATATCAATCCAACTTCAACATTTTGGAAAATCATACAAATAGTCAAGATTTTCGGGAATTCTCAATAGATGTGGTGAACTAGAAACGGCTTACAAATTTTTTTTTACAATTATCGTGTTACGTGCTTTTGAAGATTTGACTGGTGCTTTTGTCAATTACGACTTGTGCTTTTTTAACCTTATCGAGTTATGACAGACTTTGTCGAGGTTTTTAAGCAAAACCAAGAGAATTTTCAAAAAGTTACTAAGCGAATTTTGCAAAATCGGAAATTAACAACAAACGAATTAAAGCTTAAAGAATATAAAGAAGATTTAATAAATACCTTTAATGCTATTGTGATACACGTTAAGAAAAGTCAAGTTGAAAATCTTTCAGAAGTACTATCGAGAATCGCACGTAACAAGGAGAAATTAAAAGAGTGTTTCGAAAAATTAGACATCAAATTAGAAATTTCGTCAGATCCTCTGGCGCTCATAGAAGATTTAAATATAGAGAATTCTGAATCTGAAGACGATTTTAAAGATTCTATCGCTTTTTCAGACGATTTACTAAAAGCCACTAGCTCACCCAACAATTTAGAGAACATTTCATCGAACTTTTCAGAACCATTTAATAACTTTTCCAATATGGCTACAGTCGAACAAAAGAAGTCTTTTATCAGTTATTGCGAAACGATTATAAGAGAAAATTACGCTGGCGATCCATTAGCGATAGATTCCTTCCTAGACAAAATTGAATTAATAGAAGGTCTAGCAGAAGCAAACCTTGAGACAACTCTTATATCTTTTGTCAAATCGAAACTTGAAGGAAAAGCACGGGAAGCAATTCCGACTAATGTGACATCAATACAAGACATTAAAGACGCTCTTAGAATTCGTATTAAACCGGACAATTCCAAGGTAGTTGCAGGAAAAATAGCTTCACTCAGAGTTTCCAATAATAACTTAACAGATTTTGCCAAACGTGTAGAAGAACTAGCTGATGCTTTAGAACGATCTCTAATAACACTGGTCGACAAGTTTTTGTTACAGAAATAAAATTCTGCTTTTCTAAAGGATTTCGGTGCGCTGAATCCGAGTCTGAAGTCAGATTTTCTGTAATACGTACAGTTTTTTAGATATTCATGCCCAAAGAGGCGAAAAACACGTTTTTTGGCTATATTCACTCCTCAATATCTTTTAAATTACTTACTTATTTTAAAAAATTGATTAAAGCTATTGAAAACGCTGACATTTTTCTTGAAGAAACCGTTTTTATATTTCAGATATCTTTCTTGTAACTTGCAATATTGCATATTAAGCTTCATTAGTTTTGCAATATTTTCTCCATACAAAAATAATTAAAAATTTTGAAGCACGCTTTTAGGCAGTTTATTATATTATGGACGTATGTAAGTGGCTTCGTAAAAAAATTGATCTGCTGAGCAACTACAAAATTTGACATGCTACAAATGATGGCGTTGTTTTCGACGACAAATACCTTATTGTGCAAAAACATATATTACTATATACCTAAATTAGATATCCGAAAAATTAAAACGTTGTCTTCAAGAGAAATGGCCGAGCTTTCAACAGCTTTAATCAATTTTTAAAATAAGTAAGTAATTTAAAAGATATTGAGGAGTGAATATAGGCAAAAAACGTGTTTTTCGCCTCTTTGGGCATGAATATCTAAAAAACTGTACGTATTACAGAAAATCTGACTTCAGATTCGGATTTAGCGCACCGAAATCATTTAGAAAAGTATAATTTTATTTCTGTAACAAAAATTTGTTGAAATTTTGTCGACCAGTGTAATTGAAGGCATGTCGAAGGCTAAAGCGCATGAAATGGCAGTCGAGCAATCAGTAAATGTTTGCAGATTAAATACGCGCTCTGACTTAGTGAAAGCAATTCTGGCATCGACTTCCTTCACTGATGCAAAAGACGTAGTAGCAAAGATGATCGTAGAACAGAATAATCAGGCGACAGAAAGACAGGTTTTAGCTTTTCGTTCAAGGTTTTCAAATCAAAATAATTTTCGTCAAAATAATGGAAATAGTTACTACAATAATCCCAACAGATACAACAACAACTTCAATAGGTACAATAACAACAATAACTTTAATAGGTTCAACAATAACAACAATTTTAATAGGAACAACAATAATAGCAACAGGTATAACAACAACAACCAAAATAGGCAAAGTAATAATTTTCGACAAAATAGCGACAATCGAAGTAATGCAAATTCGCGTAACAATAACAATAGCCGTAATAGTAACAACAACAGCAGTAATAGTAACAATAGCAACAACAATAGAGGTAGCAATGCAAATGTTCGCGCTTTAAACTACGATGCCCCTCAGGAGCGAACACTGGGGGAGAGCGATCTAAGCAATTAAACGGTTTTTCTAAAATAAAAGGCATCTATTGTTTAAATTTAAATTATTCAGATTTCATAGAATTACAAATAAACCAGTCTAGTAAACTTTTTTCCTTTTTAGTAGATACACAAGCCGACATTTCTTTAGTAAAAATATCCAGCATTGATAGCAATTTTCCTTTAAATACAAATTACATTATTAATATTACCGGTGTTACCGCTAATACTGTTTCTACTCTGGGTAAAATTGATGCAAATTAAAATTTTTCTAATTTTTCCGTAACACATACCTTACATGTAGTAGATGAAGACTTTAACATTCCATCTGATGGCATATTGGGCAAAGATTTTCTAAAACTTAACAAGTGCGTTATTAACTATGAAACCAACGTTATTTCCTTTTGGGTAGGCAATGAAAAAGTTGTGATACCAATTATTCATGGACCGGAAGGCAACAGTTGTATCATACCCCCAAGATGTGAAGTTTTTAGAATTTTTGATTTAGGAAAATCATCCCAGCCACTTTTCGTGGATTCGCAAGAAATTGCAAAGGGTGTGTTTACGACGAAATGTATTGTTAATTCGGATAACCCAGTAGTAAAAGTGATAAACACAACAGATAAGGTAATTCATTTAAAGAAAAATAGCTTGCATACAGAAAAAATTTCAAATTACAATATTTATTCAATAAATAAAACCAATAAAGACGTAAATATAATACAAAAATTAACCTCAATTTTAAAAAACCAAATTCCCGAATATTCACAAAATAACTTGCTAGATCTTTGCATAAAATATGGCGACATTTTTGCGCTTGATACCGATAAAATAACTTTAAACAATTTTTATGAGCAGAAATTAAAAGTAACCGACAGTAACCCAGTATACATAAAAAACTATAGACTACCGTATTCTCAGCGTGAAGAAATAAACCGTCAAGTAAATAAATTGTTAGATAACGATCTGATTGAACCTAGCCATTCGAACTATAATAGTCCACTGATTTTAGTCCCAAAGAAAGCTACAAATGGTCAAAAAGCGTATCGTATGTGTGTAGATTTTCGAGGAGTCAATAAAAAGCTTATAGCTGATAAATTCCCGCTCACAAGAGTCGACGACATTTTGGATAATTTAGGAAGAGCGAAATATTTTTCAACTCTCGATCTTTTTTTCAGTTTTCACCAGATTCCATTACACACCGATTCTAGGGACATAACATCTTTCAGTACCGATCGCGGAGCATTTCGATGGAAGGTTTTACTTTTTGGCTTAAACATAGCACCAAATTCTTTTTCCCGTATGATGTCAATAGCTTTTTCAGGCATTTCGCCAAATCAGGCATTCATGTATGTTGACGATGTTATCGTCATCGTTTGTAGTGAGACACACCATCTTAAAAATCTAGAAAAAGTTTTTGAAACTTGTCGCAAATTTAATTTAAAACTTAATCCCAATAAATGCAATTTTCTCCGTTCTGAGGTAACATTTCTAGGTCATAAATGCACGTCTAAGGGTTTGCTGCCAGACGACTCTAAAATAGACGCAATAAAGAAGTATAGGAAACCGACTGACAAAGACGCGGTTAGACGTTTTGTAGCATTTGCAAATTATTACAGACGTTTTATAAAGAATTTTGCGTCGCTAGCAGCACCTCTAAATAGACTAAGCCGTAAAAATGTTAATTTTGTTTGGGATGATAGATGTGAATTAGCTTTTGAAAAATTTACATCCGCCCTAATGTCTCCTCAACTTTTGCAATACCCTGACTTTACAAAGGAATTTATAATTACTGTAGATGCTTCTAAAAGCGGATGCGGTGCTATATTAAGTCAAAACCATGATAATAATGATTTACCAATTTGCTATGCATCTAAATCTTTTAATAATGCAGAACAGAAAAAACCAGTAATCGAGTTAGAGTTGTTAGCTATACATTTCGCAATAAAACAGTTTAGATCTTATGTGTACGGTACACATTTCACGGTAAAATCAGATCATAGACCGTTAGTATACCTCTTCAACATGAAAGATCCAGCATCTAAATTAGCAAGAATAAGATTAGAACTTTCAGAGTATAATTTCACCATAGAGTACATTAAAGGTAAATCGAACGTAGGAGCTGACGCCCTTTCGCGTATTACTATGAACGAATTAAAAGATGCAACAAAAAGCATTCTTACGGTACAAACGCGATCAAAGACCAAACAGTTGAAACAACAAGAAACGGCAATACCAATTAATAAAGATAAAAATATAGAGTTACACGTTTATGATAAATTTTCGTACGATTACTTAAAAAAGATACCGAGAGTCAAAACATACATTAAATACGATAAAAATAATTCCATTTTGAATCAAGAAATATGCGCGCATCTTAAACATAAAAAGATAGAATTACTGAACTTTACGCCTGTTAACGAAAAAACAAATTTCGATGAGTTGTTTTCGCGGCTTGAATTAGAAGCCAACAAGCGTAATATTAAGATATTAGAATGGCCAAAAGATGATATATTTTTTAATCACATTTCGATTCAGTTATTTAAAGTCCATGGCAATACAATTTTAAAAACTTTAGAAATTATGCCAACCGATCCTGTCGAAACAGTTACCGATGATGAAAAGAAACAAAAATTACTAGAAATTTACCATAATGATCCGATTAGTGGAGGACACTGCGGAGCAAATAAACTATACGCTAAACTTCGTACAAAATATTTTTGGAAAAACATGACGCGTGACACGTCAAAATTTGTTAAAAATTGCCAAAAATGCTTAGTAAATAAAGTCAAACCAAAAACAAAAGAAAATCTTGTTATAACGCCAACACCTAGCAAACCATTTGAAGAAGTCATAATAGATACAGTCGAAGTCTTTTAGTTTTACGTGCGCAACTGCCACGAAAGGCCTAAACACACGGTTTTCTGCAAACACGGATCAAACGTTGATCAACGCCCCAAGTGCAACGCACTTGGTACCAATTGGAATACGGAATGGACGCGTTACCACCTTGGTAGGGTTCGAGGCCTATCCACACCTCTGCCGTACTATGGGTCCGGCACCCGGTTGCAATGCAACACCACACCGGGTTATAAATAACCCTTCCCAGCGAACTTTGGGTTTCAACCACAGCCACCACGAAAACTCCCCGAGGGGCCGTTCCCAATAAACAGGCTGGCCGAAGCCATGGGCACCCTGTTTCCCGTGGTACCAGATTTAAGTCTCCGGTCGAACCTCGTAGCCAAATGTCCACCCGACAAATGATTACTACCAGTTTGAGCATCCATCCTGCTCTGGACTGGTCACCATACGCCCCATTCACCTCGTACCAACTCATTCTCCATTCAATCGATCACCAAACCCCCCAATCATGCAATCATTCACCAATTCAACTCAACAAGTGCCTCCGCCGTCTAAAAACCTCTCGCGCAAATCCACTCAATAGCTCGGTATTCCGACTAGTGGAGAGCACACCACTCACATCATACCGTCCATCAGTCCAACTAATTCCCCAACCCCCAAGGTCCCTAATGTCTGAGTACATCGGGCATTCACACAACACATGCATCCAATCCTCACTTGCACAATCACACACACAACCCGCAGTATCACTCAATGTCCTCGCATACAAAAACGCATTTAACGCACCGTGACCCGTTAGCAGAAAGCCCAGACTCAGATTGAATCTGAACTCCGGATTTTCTGCCACAAAGGTCACGTCCCGAATGAACTCATATGTCGCTCGACCGTTGGAACTACTGTCCCAACGGTCTTGCCACTTACGCTCAACACACAACTTCAACAACTTTTTACACTCAATATACCCTCTCTCCACATCATTGTCGGAAATCCAATCATCCCGCAGCAACGGCACACTCAGCCCCCTTCTCAACCTGAAGGATATCGCTCTTTGGATAACGATCAGGTCGAGAGGAGGCGCCCCAGTAACACCTGCATCGCATCCGTGGATACGGTGCGACACACTGGCAAACACGCTAACATCATCACTCGCTGACGCCCGACGGCTGAGGCCCCACTCACACCTAATTATGCGGCGAACTTGGCCCACAACACTCACCAATCGCTCTTTCAGCCGTACAAAATGTGGGGTAAAACACATCCTTTCACCCATTGTCAGCCCCAGATACTTGACTTGCGTCGCATATCTGATGCTAACACCATTCACACGCACAACCGGTGGCCTCTGCGATGACAATTTGCCCTTAAGCAACATTGTCACCGTTTTGCCCACCGATATGTCCACACCCACGAAATTTCCCCATGCATGCACAATCTCACACAGGCTTTCCCCACTCCTCTCAACATCCGCTCTTGACTGACCTTCCACCAGTAGTAGAAGGTCGTCCGCATACGCACAGCATTTACACAGTGGCTCGAGTTGCCGCAGCAGGGAGTCCATCATTAGGTTCCATATATATGGACCACAGATGGATCCCTGCGGACAACCGCGAACCACATCCACTTCCGCACTTTCATTCACACCAACGATGGAGGCTCCTCTGCCTTGGAAGTAACTGCGCCACAAAGTTACCTCCGGGCAGTGGAGCTCTTCCAACCGTTCAATCACTCTGTCCCAGCGAAGGTAGTCAAACGCCCCCTTGAAGTCAATAAATATGCCAAGGACATATTTATTGACACTCATCCCTACAGCATTCTGAACATACATCCAAGCATCCTCAACACTCCGACCTTTCCTGAACCCAAACTGCCTATCCGACCTAACATCCCGCGTAATTTCCTGAAGCCGCTCGACCATGATCCGTTCCAGTACCTTGCCAAGCACTGGAAGGAGGCTGATTCCCCGGTAGGACCGGGGGTCAGTCCTAATCTTGTCGGGCGACTTCAGCAGAACAACAACCCTAGCCACTTTCCACTCACGTGGAAAGTATCCCTCCCATATGCATTTGTTATAAACAGCCATCAAGTATTCCGGAATGAACTTCCACAAGCTTTTGCACATCTCTCCGTTCAAACCATCAAAACCCGGCGACCGTTTAGACCTGACCAGGCCAAATGCATAGTCAACTTCTTCGTCATCTAGTGGAGGTATTGGCACCTCTTGTGCATGAGGAACCGACACCTCCGCCCTAGGAAAGAATTCACCAAGAAGAGCCCTCATACAATCTCCCCACGTATGGATCAGGTCCCCTCGGACGTGGAGAGAGTTAATAATGTCTGACGACCGGGGACCCCGACAGATCTGATAGACCTTCCCCCAGGGGTCTTCACGGAAGTCATTGACAAACCCCCTCCATTCATCTTCTTTCGTACGCAAAATCAACCTCTTATACTCATTCATCTCCCTACTAAGTTGACTCCTTAGCTGGGGTACACTCTCAGAATTATTCCGCCGGGCACGCTGAAACATGCGTCTCGCATGCCTGACGGAACGCTTCTTTGCCTCAAGCTCCCTAGTCCACCATCTCACTTTCTTAAATCGCACCTTTTTCCACTTCTGGAACATACTATCATTCACATTCCAGACGCATTCATTCAGACGAGCAATTTGTACGTCAACCCCCAGTTCCTGAAACACTCTAAGCGGTATATTAAATACCGCTTCTCTCACACACCGTCCATAATGGACCCAATCAGCACCCGAAGTTCGCCATCTCTTTAAATTACACTCACCCTCCACACGCTGGCGGTTGAGGGGAGTAATCACAATCTTAATCGGATTGTGATCACTTACCCCCCAACCCCCCATAACACTCCACCTAAACTCAAACATTCGAGTTGCTGCCTCATTCATGAGCGTCACGTCAATGTCACTCGCACCCATTGGCCCATCAAAAGTATACCATTCACTCGGTTCATTCATCACATAACAGCCAGAGGCCGTCAACCACTCACTCATTACCTCACCTCTCTGGCTACTGGCATAACCAGACGAATGTCTGGAAAGTTTGCTATGCCAGGCAGAGGATGAGGCATTCGCATCCAAACCCAAGATAACAGGATTGCTACTCACGAGGAGTAGCACCGTATCTAGGTACCTCAAATAGGGCTCAATGGGCTCGCCAAATTTACAATAAATACTGGCCACATACACTCTACCGAAAGTACCCTCAATACATACACAAACTCCCCATTCCGAAGCATTCACCAAAACACATTCATAGCTCGGCTCATTCACGACAACCGCGGCGTTGACCCTCAGGTCAGTGAAGACCCGAAAGCTCCCAGGAAGACCCCTCACCACACCATTGGTGGAAAAGGGCTCCTGGAGCAAGCCAACGCCGACCCGCCCCTCAGTCATACATGCACCAACCTCACACATGACAGCATACGCACCCTGACAGTTGAGTTGAAACACATCCATACTCAATGTCTGGCGTTCGCACGGGCAACAATTGCAGCATATATAGGACAAGCGCCGGACAACATAAGGTGTCCGGCAGGCTTGCCCTTAAACTGGCAATTGCGACAATGCGGGGCATTGGCGCAACCACCAGCTCGGTGCCCTTCCTGTCCGCACCGACGACAGACATCCGATTTCGCCCTACATTCAGCCACACGGTGATCGAACCCCATGCACCTGAAGCAGCCGGCCACCAGGTTGTCCTGCCGCACCCGGAAGGAGAACCACTTTATGTAGCAACGTCCGGTCGTCAGGAGGGGGGACAGTAACTTGTCCGACCCCTCTAGAACAACGTTCGTTGCCCCATCAGCGGCAACCTGCCAGGGGCGACTGACCAACCTGACGTCCTTCTTCTGGGCGTCAGGATTGATCTCCTTAAGGTTCAGCCGGAAGAGCTCTTCCATGAATTCATCAGGAGAGATCTCCGTATGAACCCCTTGGATCACAATCCTAGCGCCCGGCTTCTCATTCACCTTCACTTTCAGCCCCACCTCTTTAAATTTGGTGTTAGACACCACCTTCTCCCTTTCGGCAGCAGATGGTGTGCGGATGATGGCACCACCAGCGCGAATAGCCTTCAGCTCGTGAACCCGTACACCTAGAGTCGGCCCGACCTCCTTGACCACCTTCTTGACGACTTCACTGGAAGCCATCTCAGCTCCGGCGGCTTGCACCACGGCTGCCCATGTCTCCACAGGCTTCGGCACCGAGGCAGCCCCTCCAGCCGTGGACAGCTGAGGAGGCAACATCGATGCTTCAGCATGCGTCGGCACAGACTGACGCGGATGCGCACCACCACCACCTGAGAGGACCTCCAATTTGCCGCGAAGACATGCGACCTCGGAGATCAGATCAATCACAAGACTCTGGTAGTCACGAGATGACGCCACCAACTCTCGTGCCGCCTCCAAACCGACTCCAGCCATGCCGAAAACCCTTCCATCAAACCTTTGCGATATCAAGGCCAAACGAGCCTTGAAATCGCACCCGGTTTTCTCCTCCCTGACAACACCCTCACCACTTACCTGGCATCCAGCCGTCGGTAGATTGCCCACACCCTCACCACTAACCTGGCTTCCAGCCGTCGGTGGATTAGCCACACCCTGCCTCGGGAGCCGCTCAGCAACAACCGAAGAAACTACTGAGGCTTCGTCACCTGTTGCCTCGGCACCCGAGCCAGAGCTCGGCAGCTCCATCACGACGTTTTCAGCCGCACTGCTACTCGATGCAGCACTCATGGCTGTAGCCACCCCACGACTCGAGCCAGCGGTATTCGCCAACTCCTTCCCGACTCCAGCTGAGCAATCCACCACCATGACAGCTGCCTTCTTAAGCAGAGCCACTGGTTTGCCTCCGACGCCTTTCATTACGCTCCTCGGCGGCGAGCACAACTGCTTATCCGCTACCGAACCCTCGCTGTCGGTGGTATAGTACGATTCCGTACCACCGCCAGCCCCCTCACCAGCACCGACCGACTTCGCCACCTTCCGTGAGGAACCACGCTTCCTACGGCCCCTTTGCGCCGTGCCCACCATTGGCACAATTCCGGAGATGCCCCCGGCAGCAACCACACGCACGCGAAGATCCACTCACCAGCAAGCGACGGTTAGCCCTTGATACACAGGTGCTCACTAGGAGCAATTGGTCACCCTACGAACAGGGACTGAGCCGAGAGACACAGGTGGTCAGTAGAGGCTACGACCAAGCCTAGTCGGCCAAAGCAAAAACGCGGGGGCGCCTCTCGCGCACTGATTGTCGGTAATTAATTACCGACGCTAGCCACTCCTTGTCCCAAATGGGAATGAGTCGGCTGGCGCGAAGATGACGCCGACCGAACTGGTTGGCCAAAAATGTAGCCGCTAATCTGCCACCAATATCACGAGCACTGGCCCTGTCAACAGGAGTGACAAAGTACTCCGTGAGCAGTGCTGAAAAACACTAATCCCAAAAGGACTAGTCTTGGAACACACGAAACCAGTGTACCACTGGCACAACCCGCACTTGCCTGGGAACCGAACCAACGCACACGCGCAGCCGATACCCGTACGCACCACAACACCGACCGATATAAACGCACGAACACCGACCGATAGCAACGCACACACGAAATACACGCGGCAACAACAAAATGTGTTGCCGAATATTGCCGAAAAACCGACGGAAAAATCACCAAAAATCGCGAAAACTACGAATGCACAAACAATAGTATGCCACAAAATAGCCGAAAGCGCACGATAGAAAAATCGCAAAATATTCACAGAGTTCCGCACAACACGTCCGTTCGCTACGAAAGTCACACTGAGAATGACATAATAGATACAATAGGACCTTTCCCAGAATCCAAATTTTGGTAACAAGTTCGCTGTTACTATAATATGCGATCTGACAAAATATTTAATTACAGTAGCCATACCAGACAAAAGTGATAAAACAGTAGCCTCAGCAATCTTTGAAAGTTTTATTTTAGTATATGGCACAATGAAAACCATTAGAACCGATTTAGGTACAGAATATAAAAATGAAATTTTTTCAGAGTTAACACGTATTTTAAATATAGACCATAATTTCTCAACAGCGCACCACCATGAAACTGTTGGTACAATAGAAAGAAACCATAGGGTTTTCAACGAATATATCCGAGCATATATAAACGAAACTTTTTCTGACTGGGACACTTATTTGAAGTATTTCACCTTTTGGTATAATACAACACCCAACACCGTTTTTGACAACAAATTTACTCCATTTGAGCTTGTCTTCGGCAAAAAAGCAATTTTGCCAAATGAAGTAAATAAAACAGAAATAGATCCTATTTATAATACGGATAATTATGCCAAAGAGGCAAAATTTCGCATGCACTAGTTAAAGAGTTCGTTCACAAACATAAGCTTGCTAATAAAGAGCCTTTACAAATTAAAGAGAGCGACCATGTATTAATTCAAAAAGAGCCAAAACTCAAACACGAAAACATATATGAAGGTCCTCACGAAGTAAAAACAGTAGACGGCGTTAACGTCACTGTATTTGACAAAGCAAAAAATAAATTAAAAACGGTTCATAAAAACCGTGTACGCAAAGTAAACTGAAATTTAAACATACATATATTTTGAGCCAGCTATATTTACAAAAAAAAAAAAAAAAAAAAATTTCACAAGAAAAAAAGTACAAGATAACCCATTGTTATAACTAATTACATTAAGTATCTAAAAATTGTATTTTTAAGTAAAGAAAAACACAAATTATAATCTAAAGAAAAATGTACAAAAGAATTTTTTTGGTGTCACAAAGGTTAGTGAAGTGTTAACTCGATGGCAGATCCTCGGAAATGAAGCCTCTCACCTCTCACTTTCAATCTCCTGCTTTTCCTTCACGCTGGTGACACTGTTAACCCCTACCATTTGGGCGGGGAACAGATAAAGTAGGTGAGAACCACCCTAAGCCAAGGTGTTGAGGTACCGGTGCTGATGGCTGAATGGTCAGCGGGTGGCTATTGAATAGCTGATCCCGAACGGTCCCCTCCGACGCCCGGGCAAGGTCGGTTGTATAAGTGCCTTCTCTATGCAAGCCGGCTCTGCATACTCGTGGGACAAAAAATGGATGAAATAAACAAAAATGAAAAAACAAAAACAACAACAACAACAAATGAACAAAAACAAACGCTCCTGACAGGACGGGACGTTAGGGTAACGGACGCCCCCCGCCTGGAGGACATGAGCTTTTCCTCGGACGAGCTCCTGTCTTCCAGCCAGTTCACGATTATTGTGAGCGGAGCTAGTACTGTGGGCTGCAGTACTCCGCCACGTCAACAGCTTTCGAGGCTGCCAGGGCGCAGCAGGCCAAGAAACATGCTAGGTCCAAAGCATCTCAGGCGAGAAAACGGTACCATCTTGCTTTGTCTGTCCTGGAAAGGATAGAACGGAACATTGCAGGTGGGACCGTTCATCCCAAGGATGCGGCGGACCGATTAAAATTCCAGGCGGTGGTCGACGAGTACCGGGCGTACTTGGAAACCACCGAAAATGCTCCAGGTGGTAAGCGCAACAGGTCTCTGGAAGAGGCCTCTTGCGCCTCAAAAAAGAGTAAGACCACTGGTGATGCACCCTCTATTTCAGCCGGAGCGCTGGTGGAGGTCAAAACATTGGCGGCCTCCGTAAAGGGCAAGACCAATGATGACAAACCCTCTACTTCAGCCGGAGCGCTGGTGGAGGTTAAAACATTCGCGGAGGTGGCGCAGAGCAGCCTTAAGGTTGCTCTAGTTGACGCAACCTCCAACAGTGCAAAACCCGTCCTAGAGAAGTGGGTGGAGATTGAGGCAAGGCTGTCTCAAATGGTCATCGACTTTGTGATGGCCAACCCGGAGGGAAATCTTCCCACCTTCGACTCGGAGGAGGTTATTCGAGGCCACAGGGTGGTCAAATGCGAGGACCAGCAGTCAAAGGACTTTCTGCAAAAGTGTCTGCTGGACTTGGGGGAAGGCTTAAGGATTAAGCTTATCCCGGCATCGGAGATTCCAAGGAGACCCAGGGCTCGGGTATGGCTCCCGAGACTGGAAATTAGCAGTGATAAGCTGCTAAAATATCTCCAGGCTCATAACCGCGATGTGCCCATGCATGACTGGATGGTCATCAAGCAGGAGCAGTCGCAGAAAAACAACACTTCCTTCCTTCTCCTCATCAACGAGGAAAGTACTGTACCGCTGGAAAAAGCGGGTTTTACTCTTCGCTTCGGCGTACGGCGCGCCAAAGTGAAAATTTTCCGGCCCAAGGGGACGACGAGGATGCGGATGACGTCGACGGTGCTGACAAGCTTTTGGAAGGTTTGCAGCTCGCCGAGGAGTCCGAACCCTAAACGTTCCCAATGGGCCTAAAGGTTGTTCAGATCAACCTCCAGCACTCGCGGCTGGCATCTGACAACCTTGCCGTTCTTCTGGTGGAGGAGAACGTGGACATCGCCCTCATTCAGGAGCCCTGGGTATGGAATACCGAGGTGAAGGGGCTCTCGGTGAAAGGTTATGCTACGTTCTATAAGCGTACTGAAGGTAAGCCTAGGACGTGTATTTTAATAAAATCAATATGCAATGCTTTTCTCATTTCTTCCCACAGCTCAGAGGATTTGACAACTGTGGCGCTGGAGGCAGCTGGCGGTGCCAGCATGACTATTGCCTCGGGCTACATGCCGCATGAGAGGGATGCCCCACCGGAGGAGGTACGAAACCTGATGAGCGCTGAGAACAACAAACTTCTCATAGGCTGTGACGCTAACTCCAGGCATTTTCTGTGGGGAAGCACTGAAATAAACAACAGGGGTGAGTCACTTTATGATTTTATTATTAATTCAGATTTAGTAGTATGTAACAGGGGGAATACCCCCACCTTTGTCTTCCCAAGTACGAATTCTTTTGTTGGGTGGGAAGAGGTGTTGGATGTTACACTACTTAGTGGAAACAGCAATATTCGGGTTGATAATTGGAGGGTATCGGAATGGGAATCTTTTTCCGATCACAGGTGGATATTCTTTGACATCGACCTTAAGCTAGACAATCCTATTCCCTATCGTAACCCAAGGAGGACCAACTAGCGACGGTTCGTCAGTGTAGTGGGTAATAAGTTAGGTAATCATTCTTTGAACGATATTTCGACCGTGGAGGACCTCAATGCCAGCAGTAGCAAGCTAGAGAAGGCCATGGGGTCTGCCCTAAGGGTAGCTTTGTCGCGGTCTGATCGCGACAAAATATTTTTCTCTTTGCTACTCCCACTATGTATATATGCACTGGCAGAGCAAATTTTCATTTGTTTTGTTTATTTACCTTTTTACCTTTTATCCTTTGTTCCCAACGGAGAGCGCACCCTAGCGGCGACAGATGAAGTCAATTGATATTGCCATGATGGGCAGTACTGGCGGAGTGTGTTGCGAGCTTTTGCCTTTTAGCGGAGTTCCCCACCAAATTGTTATACATATATATGTAAATATGTAGGATGTAAATAAAGAAAAAATATGAGCGCGGAAGGCGAAGAAAGGGGTGTCATTGCTTTCGTCCCTTTTGCGGTGCATTAAGGCATCCGCTAGATGAAGGCAGTTTATGTGTGTGTGGTTGTATATCATTGGTCGGGGCATCGGTGATGACCGCACAGGTTAGCGGTTCGGTGCGACCGGGTGGTTACCCACACATACAGCCTGATGGTATATACAAAAAAGTATATGCTGGCGCGCAGCCTTCGGCCTGGCTCGCGGGTGCGCGTCAGAATACTCTTGTATGCGAGTGCGGTAACATCTTTTTGTGCGAGTGCGAAAAATAAGAAAGTAGAGGGTTATAAAAGGTTTTAGTGTTTGAAAAAAAAAAAAAAAATTATAGAAAAATAAAAAGCTAGTGGTCAAGTGTTTTAGATAAAGGTTTTGAGAAAAAAAGAATTAAAGAAAGGTTTTAAGGGGAAGTTAAATTTAAAAAAAAAAGGGAAATCCAAGTGCGGAAGGAAAATAGTGTAGGTTAGGGTGTGTCATAAAAAAAAAAACAAAAGGAAGTGGAATTTAAAGGATCAAGTTGGATCGTGGCAAGTGGCTGGTGGACACCGTAGAGGATCTTAAGCCGGAACACACTCCGGCTTGGTTAAGTATCTCGTTTGTTGTTGTAGTTGTGCCATTTGTCGCTTCTTTGTTTCGTTCCCCGATTTCCTTAACCCATCCTTTTAGCATCCCGCACCCAGAGCCCAGTCATTTGGCGGCGGGTTAAAGTTGTTCCTGGCAGCTCAGGAACTGTGCGAGTGGGTTCGTAACCTTACGGTTGGACCTCACCTCGGGTGCACCCATAAAACATTTGTTTGTCTTAGTTTTGGGTATTTTCGTGAAAAGTTTTTGGTATTTCAATTTTGGTTGATTTTAGTTTTGTGGTTGATTTATTATATGTACCCACCCCGTCTCCACTGAGAGAGTCGGTGCATTCAGTTTAGTTATTGTCACCTAGTGTTGTTGTTTTGCCCTTTTTGTATTAAGCCGTGGCTTTGGTATTTGTGTAAAAGGGTAGGTGACAGCTTGTCCTACTAGTTTCGGCAGAAAGACTTATCCTCCATGGTGGAACTCGGATCTTTTCAGGCTCAGGAAAGAGTCTCGTACATTATTTAACTGGGGCTATTCTACTGGCAATTGGCAGCCGTATAAAGATAGCCTCAGGTGTTACAAGAAAGCAATTCGAAAAGCAAAAAGTGAATCCTGGAGGGACTTTTGCTCTTCTATCGAAACAACCAAGGAGTCTTCGAGGATAGGAAAAATCCTCTCAAAAGAAAAATCTTGCCCATCGTTCGTAAGGAAAGACGACGGATCTTGGACCAGCAGCTCAGCGGAAACGCTGGAACAGTTGATAAAAACACATTTTCCAGGGTGTAGTTCCAATCAAACGGAACCAACCGAACACGAGGCAACGACCTCTCTTCAGCTCATAGATGAGCTTATATCTCCAGAAAAGATTGCGTGGGCAATCAATAGTTTCTCGCCATACAAGTCACCAGGTCCGGATGGAATTTTCCCAGCTATGCTGCAGAAAACGTGTACACTGGTGACCCCATGGTTGGAATGCATTTTCAGGGCTTGCATTCGGCTGAATCATGTCCCTCTGAATTGGAGAGAGACCAGGGTTGTCTTCATTCCAAAGGTAAACAAGAGGGGTCATGACAAGCCCAATGATTTCAGACCCATTAGTCTCTCGTCCTTCGTTTTGAAGACATTCGAGCGACTACTGGACATATATATTCGCGGAAGGCTAAACATTTCCGGGCTGTCATCAGCTCAGCATGCTTATCTCAAGGGTCGCTCCACAGAGACCGCATTGCACGAGGTGGTACACAGGGTGGAGGCATCCCTCGAGAGTAAACAGTTTACTTTGGGTGCGTTTCTGGACATAGAGGGGGCCTTCAACAATGTTCGCCGGGAAGCGATCGAGGACTCTCTCTCTGCTCTGGGTGTGGAGGACGCCATAGTAAACTGGATAGGGTCAGCTCTGCGTTCCAGAACTATAAGCGCTAGGCTCGGAGCGAGTGAGATTAGGACACACCCGGGGAGGGGAACTCCTCAAGGTGGCGTTCTATCACCCGTGCTGTGGCTATGCGTTGTAGACGGAATACTTCGCCAACTCGACGGGAGTGGGTAAAAGTAGTGGCTTATGCGGATGATGTTGTGGTAATAGTATCGGGTCTGTGTACCAACGTGATCAGTGGGATCATGCAGGGGGCACTAAGGAGACTGAACAGATGGGCGGAGTCCTGCGGTCTCAGTGTAAACCCCTCAAAGACAGAACTGATGCTTTTTACCACGAGGAGTAAAATCCCTAACTTCAATTTACCTGTTCTCAATGGTCGAGAGCTAAGTCTTTCACACAGTGCAAAATATCTAGGAGTTTTTCTGACGCCAAAGTTAAACTGGAGGCTTAACACGGAACATAGAACTAAGAAGGCTTACGGTGCCTTGTATGCCTGCAAAAGAATGCTGGGAAAAAAGTGGGGTCTGAGGCCATAACTCACAGCATGGATGTACAAAGCAGTTATTCGACCAATCCTAACTTACGGATCACTGATGTGGTGGAGAGCAACCGAGGTGAACTACATGGCTGATATGCTACGGAAAGTTCAACGAGCTGCTTGCGTTGCAATCACAGGGGCGATCAGATCGTGCCCCACGGAGGCTCTGAACGTGATTTGCAATATACTGCCCATTGATCTTTTTATCAAGGAAGCGGCATGCCAGGGTGCTCTTAGGCTGCGGGAGTTGGGACTCTGGAAGGAACGTACATATGGGCATGGACGTATACTGCTCCAAGTTACTGACTCCTACATCAACACAAAGACAGACTATGTCTGTCCTACAACAGTCTTCGATACGAACTATGAGATTACCTTTCCATCTAGGAAAGACTGGGGAGGTGGCAAACTTGCTCATAGTTTGGATGTTTCTGTTTTCACGGATGGGTCAAAGATGGGATGCGGGGTGGGAGCCGGTGTCTTCGCAACTCATCCGGACATTTCTATGTCATTTAGGCTGCCGGACACGGCGAGCGTTTTTCAATCTGAAGTTTTCGCCATACTGGAGGCCTGCAAGGCTCTAATGGAAACGGAAGGTGCCGATGTCGGAAACAGGATAGGATTTTTCTGTGATAGTCAGGCGGCTCTGAGGGCTCTGGGGTCTGCAAGGGTGTCATCGAGCCTGGTGGGTCAGTGCAGGGAAGTGCTCATTGGCTTGGCGGGTCGACATAGCGTGTCCCTGATCTGGGTGCCGGGGCACCGGGATATTCAGGGTAACGAAATGGCTGATTTGCTGGCCATGCGGGGCTCGGCTCTTGATGTCGCAGAGGCGCGAGAGGTTCTTGCGCCCCTGGGATTTGTCAAGGGTAGAATTTCTCGGCACTGGTTCGGGGAGGCAAAAACTAGATGGCAACGGTTGCGGACCTGCAGGGTCTGCAGAAGTCTGTGGCCTTCATATAATGAGATGCGATCCTCAGCCATCCTAAAGATGGATCGAAGAGACATATCCCGCATAACTGCGGTATTTACGGGGCATTGGGCCATTGGTACACATGCGGCTCGACTGGGATTGCACCACAATACCTTGTGCCGCAGCTGCAACCTTCCAGGAATGGAGGAGACGGTGGAGCACCTGCTATGCGAGTGTCCTTCGCACTGCCAAGCCAGAATGAAGTTCCTGGGTAAACCTTTCTTCGGCAGTCTCTCGGAACTCAAGGATGTCAGGCCCGAGGGGCTGCTCAAATATTTAAATTCAACGGGATGGATATAGGTGCAGGGCCTGCCCCGGTTTCCGTACCGTTCATTATTCCCCCCCTTTCAATGGTTTTAGTCACGAGTTGTGGTAACAAAACGGCGCACCGGCGCTACTTGGAGTCAGTGGGACTCGCCACTCAAACCAACC
This sequence comes from Urophora cardui, assembly GCA_960531455.1. Taxonomy (NCBI): domain Eukaryota; kingdom Metazoa; phylum Arthropoda; class Insecta; order Diptera; family Tephritidae; genus Urophora; species Urophora cardui. The sequence continues at coordinate 82,986,846 of OY482673.1, forward strand.
AACCAACAAAAGAATTTATACAAACATGAATTAGAAACATGCAACAAAATTATAAATTTTAATATTTATATATATATATTCTCATTTCAAATTTGGAATTTTATAACATGCATAAACAAATATAAGCATTAGCTTAGTATAAGTAAAATAAGAATATAATTTTAATTAAATAAGTAAATAGGCTAAAAGTAAATATAGCCGCAACGTCCAAACGTCAAATCCACATCGATAAATTAATTCATATAAGTATCCAATTCATCAGAATTCACTTAACTTTCAACACATACATATAAATTTTCCTTCAAATATTATATCTTTTTACAATGTCCAATTAAATTGCTCTGGTTGAACGCAATGTGGGAAGGGATGGTCACCCTAACCATTATTCGTTCAAACACATCAATTTAATCACACAATATCCCAAAAAGATTGAATTCGGCAATATTGACCACTTTCCAACTTCAATATTTTTTTTTCATAAGAGGGATGGTGTAGTAGAAGTTAATGAGATGCGTCAGACGTTTAATATAGATGAAATCCATGTATTGCGACTCATTGACAGTGTAGCGTATGCCAATAAGTTATGGATCGCGTAGCGTATGCCACCTGTGGTGGGTTTGAAATCGGTTGGGTTCTTCGTGAACCAGCCGGCCATCTTCCAATTGAATTTTGTCAAACTGATGTGTGGACGTGCCGGCTAACTCGTTGTGAAATAAAAAAGACAGCAAAATAAAAATAAGTTAAAATTAAGACAGTGAGTAGAAACTATAAAGACTTAAATAAAGAGACAAAAAGTAAAATACAGGATTTTTAATTTATCGGGAAATAAAGAGATAAATCTAATTCAAAGAATAAAAGAACCGAAATAGACTGTGTGTGTGTTGAGTGCGCGGCTACATTAGCACCAAAAATAACACCGAACATTTATAATAGGGATAGGCATAGGGATAGGGGTAGGGATAGGGATAGGGATAGGGATAGGGATAGGGATAGGGATAGAGATAGAGATAGAGATAGAGATAGAGATAGAGATAGGGATAGGGATAGGGATAGGGATAGGGATAGGGATAGGGATAGGGATAGGGATAGGGATAGGGATAGGGATAGGGATAGGGATAGGGATAGGGATAGTGATAGGGATAGGGATAGGGATAGGGATAGGGATAGGGATAGGGATAGGGATAGGGATAGGGATAGGGATAGGGATAGGGATAGGGATAGGGATAGGGATAGGGATAGGGATAGGGATAGGGATAGGGATAGGGATAGGGATAGGGATAGGGATAGGGATAGGGATAGGGATAGGGATAGGTATAGGGATAGGGATAGGGATAGGGATAGGGATAGGGATAGGGATAGGGATAGGAATAGGGATAGGGATAGGGATAGGGATAGGGATAGGGATAGGGATAGGGATAGGGATAGGGATAGGGATAGGGATAGGGATAGGGATAGGGATAGGGATAGGGATAGGGATAGGGATAGGGATAGGGATAGGGATAGGGATAGGGATAGGGATAGGGATAGGGATAGGGATAGGGATAGGGATAGTGATAGGGATAGGGATTAGGGATAGGAATACGGCAACACGGTAATGTAGGACATTTCCTTTAGGCTTTATAGGAATAAATTTTAGGCAGAACAACGTCTGGCAGGTCAGCTGGTTCTGTTTGAAATTGAAGTTGAAATCACAACTTTCAAATCAAGGCCATATGGGAGGTAGTCATGTCCTTGCATCGATTTGGTCAAAACTTCGTTTTTTTCTTATCTCTAGTATTGTATGTCTGTAAACAAAATTTCATTGTTCTGCGATTACCCCCTAATTTTGCCGATTCACTATATGGAGACGTAGCACTGTGATCCGGGTCCTCGTTTTGACCTATATCTCGAGACCCGACCCAGGAATCATAATGAATAGAGCTCAATGTGAAATCCCTGCTCAACACCTTTCATTTGATACCAATATTGCTCAGAAATATTCTGGGGTCATCCGGGTCCACGTTTTGACCCATATCTGCAGACCCGACCATGGCATCACAATTAACCCTTTCGAAACTTCTTTTTTGTTTTTGACCTTAAAAATCTATATTTGCATTTTATTGACTATTAAAGGGTTTCTTATGAATAATCAAAAGGAATTTAAAAAAAAAATTTTTTAAAAGTGGTTTTTTGGCACTATGCCATATGGCATAGATTTCACTCAACGGAAATAAAAATATGTAAAAATGAAATCAAGCCGCAGCAAGCAAAATTGTGGCCCATAAACTAGAATATACTTTCCCGAAAGTCCAAATATTCCAATTTACTTTAGTTTTCGAGATATCCTTATTCAAAACTGTAAAAATTACATTTTTGTCAGTTTTCGAGATCATTTAGCATAAAAGTTTTTCTTTAAATCAAAAAATAAGTATTTATGTATGTAAATGTACATACATATGTTTGTACAAAAACAAAATCAAGGAAATTCAATAATTCAGTGGAACTCCTTTAGAGATTAGTAAAAGTAAATTCAAGTTTACAATATTTCCAAATTTATTGGGTATATATTGTATGTATACAAAAAAATTTGTATGTTTACAATCCATCAAAAGGAATATACATATGTAGATATACGTACAAAAAAAATGATATAATAAATAATATTAATGTGTATTTGTTTAGAAGTATAAATATAGGTATATATATATATGTAGTATTGCTTCGGTGTGTCTGTGGTGTTGTCCTGGCGAGGTCACTATGGGAGTCTTTTGTCCAAAAGTCATCGGTCCAGTCCAGTCCCGTAAACTAAACAAAAACAAAATAACTTAACCTTATGAAGTATGCACTTCGATGTACATGGCCAAGACCTATACACGGTTGCAACACTTCAACCCCCTTTACAAACAAAATGACTTTACCCCACACCCTTGTAACATATTTGCACCTCACCAGTGGCTGTTGCTGGAACAACAACTGGGTAGCTCCAACAATGTTGCAAACAAAAAAACAAAACAAACTTTCGCCCCCATGTACCACTTCAACTACCAGATACCACTTAACCAAGCTCGGAAGCCTGGATAAGGAATTCTGTGGAGTGAGAGGATACAACCCCCCTCATATTGATCATGGTGACACATATCGCAACTAACTAGTCAATTGCGATGTTGTCACCATGAAACCTGTCCGGATAGTAATGTCAAAGGTGAAAGAATTAGATATAATTTAACAGAAAAAAGGAAAGATAAATATTGAAGTTCAAAAGTTGGAAAAGAAATATGTATAATAAAAAAATGAATCGGATTTTTGTTATTAGGTTTTTGCATGTCGTTGGGCGCCATTGTTATGTAACCGTCTGTTTGCCTGTAGGCGTGAATTGCTGGTAGGCATGCTAGCTGGCCCTGGCTTAGCTCGTCGATGGGGTGGGTCAGAAGCACTCACCTACTACCAGTTACATCAACAAAATTTCTTATCATGCCTATAAATCAGACCCCGGCAAAACTAAAACTGAGATTGTGTTAGTGAGAACAGAGAGATTTATGCAACAGTGGTGTAAGAACTAAGCATATGGGGCAAACGTACAAAATAGCAACGTTTTGAAAATAAAATAAATATTTGAATAATAACGAAAAATGTATTACTTAGGAATTTTTAACTTGAAAAAATGTTTTATAAATTAATTTGGATTCACCAATCTAAAATATTGGAAATTAACCTAAAAAAATGTTTTATAAATTAATTTCGATTCAATAATGTAAAATATTGGAAATTCCAATAATAAAAAAATATAAGGAGTTTTTAGTGTAAAAAATAAACATTAAAAATTTATTTGAAGAATATTCATTGAGAAATAGTTGAGAGTTGATATCATTTACGAAATTTTTCCAAAAGTACATAACTAAACTTGTTAAGGTATGCAAGGATGGGGCGTAAGTTATAACTGAAGATTTAGTGAAACCTTTAAGAATAAGCAAATTTTATTATATGAATTGAAAAATAAAGCATTGCAATTTTGCAACTTGAAAATTTGGTTACAGTACAAAATGGTTTATTATTCATGGTCATACATACGCAATGGCACACTGTCGCATAACAAACAAAGCAACGCAGCTAGTGATGGGCGAGTCCGAGATGTTTTATTCGATTCTCTCGATTGTTGAAACATCTCGAATGCTCTCGATGGTTTTCATTCATATTCGAGTCAAGTCGTAAATGGCCGTCAGTCGAAACAATCGCTAAAACATCTCGTACTCGCCAATGATTCCTCTCGTTTTCAAAGCAACCCTACATTTCGGACTCGCTGCAAAAAATACATAACATTTGCTGTTGCCGGTTGTATATCAAAATTGCTTAAAAAAGTATACAGTGGTACAAATCTATTGCCGTTGTTACTGCTCGTAAAATTAATTTGTTTCGTAAGCGTCTCACTTCAGAAAATTTAATGTATTAATGTTTAAATAATTAATTGTATTTATTAAGCACGACTCTCTTTAATTGTGATTGCAAAAATGCAACGTCTATATATAGCATATTTTGAATTTGGTACATTTGTTTACATATGTATTTGCCTCACTTCCATTAAAAATCCTACTTTCTTCATCAACAACACTCATTCAGTTTATTTTATCAACTAAAACAAATCATCAAAACAACAGCCGGCCCGCCGACTCGGAACAGTCGCAAAAACATCTCGCTTGTGTAGTCGAGATGTCATCGAAACAACCTCCGACTCGCCGACTCGGAACAATCGCAAAAACATCTCGGTTGTGTAGTCGAGATGTCATCGAAACAACCTCCGACTCGTTGACTCGGAACAATCACAAAAACATCTCGGTTGTGTAGTCGAGATGTCATCGAAACAACCTCCGACTCGCCGACTCGGAACAATCGCAAAAACATCTCGGTTGTGTAGTCGAGATGTCATCGAAACAACCTCCGACTCGTTGACTCGGAACAATCACAAAAACATCTCGGTTGTGTAGTCGAGATGTCATCGAAACAACCTCCGACTCGTTGACTCGGAACAATCACAAAAACATCTCGGTTGTGTAGTCGAGATGTCATCGAAACAACCTCCGACTCGTTGAGTCGGAACAATCGCAAAAACATCTCGATTGTGTAGTCGAGGAGCGAGTCAACTTTTGACTCGATTGTGATTTTGCAACGATGGCGATTCTCTCGATTGTCTAAACATCTCGGACTCGCCCATCACTAAACGCAGCCAGTGCTTGTGTTGCTTCTTCGCTGTCTAAACAACGACTGAATCACAGAGCGTAAGCCTATGTGTGTTATACTCATTAACTCACGTGAGTCGATTTGCCGGCAGTGTTGCCGCAGCCTCAAAAAATTTGGTATCAAAAATTGATACTTTCATGGTTTTTTTCGTATCACCAAAAATTTTTTGGAAAAAAACTTAAATTAATCAAAAAAGCTGTTTTCGGTCTTTTAACCCGTTAACAAATTGATACGGCAATTTTTTTTTTCGTATCACAGAAAATTTTTGAAAAAAAATTAAAATTAATAAAATAAGCTGCTTTCGTGTTTTTAACGTGACATCGTTTTTTATACTCAGCTGTACTAGTACACAGAGTATTATAGTTTTGATTTCCTAACGGTGGATTGTAACAGAATGAAATAATCGAGATAGATATAGACTTATATATATATAAAAATGATCAGGGTGAAAAGAGAAATCGATTGAGCCATGTCCGTCCGTCTGTCCGTCTGTCCGTCCGTCCGTCTGTGAGCACGATAACTCGCGCAAAAATTGAAATATTTTGATGAAATTTGGAATGCAACTTGGTATCAAGACGAGAACGGATGGTATTGAAAATGGGCGAAATCGGACCATGACCACGCCCACCTCCCCTATATAGTAAAAATCCGAAATTTTGTATCTCAGTAACTAATAGAGCTGGAGTGATGAAATTTTACCCACGTATTTAGCTCAGGCCCTTATGAAGAAATATGGTGAAATTTTGGAAAATGGGCGGTGCCACGCCCACTTATTAAGGGGCAAACATTGAAAGTTTTATGAGTCATAACTCAGAAACCGTTGAAGACATATCGATGAAATTTGGTAGGCGTGATATACTTACTTAGGCAAATGTTTGATATGAAATGTTCAACTGATAAAAAGTTTGGAAAATGGGCGTGGCTACGCCCACTTTATGCAGCACTCACTTTATATAAAGTACAACGTGTTTCCATTAAACGCAAACAAACAATAAAAGCATACAGCTGAGTATCTAATGTTCGATTCCACTCGAACTTAGGCTTCCTTACTTGTTTTATTTCATTTGCCAATATAAAAATATAAATATAATGAATAGTATCATTTTAGATTTTTCGAATTCAATTTAATTCAAGAAAATCATAAAGGCTATTAAAATAATGGTTAATATAAAACATAACGCTCTTTGCTCATGCCTGCCATGGGTAGTGATGCCTACTATACAGTTTGATAAAATGTTGCCCATTTTTGGTATTTTCAAGACTTTCACAAAACATATTTTTCGCGGCAAACACAGGTTGTTACAATTTTTAGAAAATCTTAAAAATGAAAAAGAATAGGGTAATATTCTTTGATTTTGATTAAATCGTATCAAACTTATTTGATGTTGATTAAAAAGGTATCAAATTTGTTCTACGTCAAAATAAAAAGTATCTACGTATCTTGGGCCTAAAAAAGTATCACATTTGATACGATTGTATCAAAACGGCATCACTGTTTGCCGGGCCTTGCTATAAATACAAAAATGATGGTAAAGACCCGAGAATAGGAAAAGACAATAGTAGAAGTGAAAAGAAGAAGACATGTCCTGTCAGGTGGAGTCTGCCCGCCCTCTTCAACGTATAGAACGTGAAACCATGGGCGCTGTGTTGACCCCGTATTTCCTTACAGCGCCCCCAAGGCCTGACATATATACGTCAGTAAACTGTCCTAGAAGTCGCTGTCAGTACGTCATCCCGTCACTACTCCCATTTCCCCTCTATCGCCCAGGAACAACACCCACACCAAAGATGACAATCTTAGCCTTCCATCCTATTGAAACAAAATAATGTTCATCCAAATTTCAAACTCATTTCACAAAATAATTTTATTAAATTTCAAAAAAATTATTTCACACAATATAATTCTTTTTACTTAAGACTAAGAATATTTATAAGAAAATTTTTTATTTTTTTTATTTATTTTTTTTTTAGGATTCTTGAGCTCTAAAGGAACTTAGTAAAAACAAATTAAATAGAAAGGTGAAGAAACCGTTTACAAAAAAAAATCAAAAGGCAATATATCCAAAAAAAAAAAAAATAAAAGATTTATATTACTCGTATATGGAATTGCCCACTATCTAACATAAACTATTCTCTGCTGTGCACGCTCCCGTGAGTATGCACGTATGTATATCATATTTATCCAATGAGCATTTGAAACATATTTTTATACATAAAAATATGTATGTATGTCATCAATTAGAGATTAACGCACATGACTCACCTTATTGGTTACCAGGGATGCCACTAAGAAAATTTTTTTCCTGCCAAAAACCTACCAAAATGGCTTCGAGGCTACCATTTTTTTTTTTAATGTGAGATTTAACCATATCAACAAATTCATTTAGGGTAACTGTGCTAGTAACCGACCACCTTTCGTCCGGTGCGGAGGAAATCAGGATTTACATTTTGTGGAATAACATTTCAGGAATAATGAGGGCAATCAACTGATCCTGAAGGAAACGTAAGAAGATTTATCGAGGGAAATAGCGGACATTGTTTCCACTTGATACAGTAAACACATTTACTACCTAGATAGGCCTTTTGTGATACCACATGGAGCTCTTTATTACACATCATATAGACGAACAACCTTGTTTGCTTCATATAGCGTAAAACGTCAGATGCCTTTCTGTTTGCAATCTCCTCCAGTTGTGTCTGTGGGGGCAAGTGTACTTGATGCTCAAAGAAAACGTTTCTATTTAGCAGAGTTTTGTGACAAAACTTTACTGAGAAGGCATGTTTCCTCAACAGTGCTATGGCAAAGTGAATAAATGTACCAAATCAATTATGTTAGTTGAACGAAGGCAAAAACCTACCAAAATTCAAATTGTCCTACCAACCTACCAAAAGGAACAAAACCTACCAGTTTTGGTAGGAAAAGCCCAAAAGTGGCATCCCTGTTGGTTACTCCAGCGCCATCGGTACCGGCGGCGAGGGGGGAACCTGTGAAAAGAAACTATATACATGCAAATATACGTATGTACATATATAAACCCAAGTCGAATGGGTGGTTGATTTCTACAATTAGACTCCAACTCACTCACTCGTGTTAGCGGGCAGCGAGTAGGTAAAATTTTACTGGCGATATTAAAAATTAGAAATCGGGACACGGGAAACAGAAACTAATAAAAAAACTAACTGAAGCATCTGAAATCTTGTTAAAAAAAATTGATAATTTTTAAAACGAAATTAAGTTATTTAGCCTGTGTGTAAAAAAAAATATGCCTTCATAGAACAATGCTGGAGATGATTAACGCAAGGAAATTTATTAGTTAGAAGAAGTAAAAAGAAGAAGGTAAAACATATGAGGAAGAGAGAATTTGAAATGAAATATGCATGTGCAGTAAAAATAACTGATTAGTAATGAGGGAACTGAATATATGTATTAACATGAGATAGAAATAATGAATTATGAGAAGTTGATAAAAACAACTTTGACCAGCGTTCTCTGAGTGCTCAAGATCCGGAAACTCTTTCAACAGAAATTAATTAACTTGAAAGAGTTTTTAGTGCTTAGCACGAAATTTTTTATTTTAATTCAATTTTTAATTGTTGGGGTAAGTGGAAAAAAAATTTAACAACTATTTACAGCGAAATAAAAATTGAATTAAAATAAAAAATTTCGTGCTAAGCACTAAAAACTCTTTCAAGTAAAATTGTTAACGTTGTTTGGTATATACATAAAATAAATACCAACAACAATGTTCATTGCGAACTGCTTACAACAAAAATTCAGCACGTTTGTGGAGAATATATGCAAAAAGCATATACACACTAACGTTAATGTTGAAGATGAAAAAGGCAAAAGTGGGGAAAATCCAACAGCTTGCACAGAGTCTCAATGGCCGAGTGTGTTTATGCGTTGGGTCATTGCGGCTGAAGATGGAATGGACTCGGGTTCAATCCCCGGTGCATCCACTTCCGAAAAGAGTGCTGATGATCGAAAATGGTTTTTCGTGAAATAGCTATACACTCAACCTTCGCTGTAAATAGTTGTTGAATTTTTTTCCACTTACCCCAACAATTAGAAATTAATTAATCCAAAAGAAAAATATCGCTACTTAGAATTTTATCTTAGAAGAAAACTAAAACACAATCGATCAAATAATCAACTAAATAAAGAAAAAAAATACCTACCCTGTCGGAAAAACAAGCAACCAAAAAGTTAAAAAAAAACGGAATATGAAACAAAATGATGAATTGGCAACCGAAAATGTCTTATACCTGCCTGTGCATATATAACCTGTGTATATACATATATATTTAATCTGCTGGTGATGCTTATTATGCTCCTCTCGGTGATTGTTATTCTCCCGTCGTATTTTCTTTAGTGTTGAGATTAGGTGTTGAGTGGGCGCTAGACACTATTCTGCTCCGCTCCCAATATCTCACCGGGTATGTATGTATGTTCGCTGTTCCCAGTGACTGTTCCCAGTATGTCTTTATGTATATTTGAATATATGTTTTATGTAGGTCGGCCGTTGACCCACTTGGATATCAGCTGGTCACGACTGGAGCGTACTTGATGGATTGCGGTGTTGTAACTTATATGTTTATAGATGTTTTACCTGGTGGTTATTGTATCGGGTTTGGTACCTTTGTTGTTCGGTGTGCGTTGAAATGTCTTCCCTTATGCTTGCAAAAAAAATGCTCATCGAAATTGTGCAAGTGAATGTTAGAGATCGCCAAGTGCCTCGTACATATGTGTTTGTGTGCGTGCGTTGTTAGCCAGTGGTACGGCGGGATTTTTTTTTGGCGCCAACTGGTGGACGTTCTTACTCCCAAACTTCGGGGAGGTCCTCTTTAGTTGACCTGTGATTCCAAAAAAAAAATTGTAATTAGCAAGAAGCTAATAATAGCACACAATGACTGACGATCACGTATCTACATAAATCTATACGTATGTGCATACATGTACATACACATGGGTAACTTCGAGTGGAACGGATACGTACAGGAGCTCGGCCTCCTGCATCCGTCATTGCGCGTGGTGCGGAGCTTTGGCCTCCACAGACCACCTAACATTGAGCACTTCGAGTGGAACGGATACGTACAGGAGCTCGGCCTTCTGCATCCGTTACGGATACGTACAGGAGCTAGGCCTCTTGCATCCGTCATTGCTTGTGGTGCGGAGCTTTGGCCCCCGCATACCACCTAAACGTAAAAAAAAAAAAAAACACATGGGTAACGAACATATAAAGGCTTACGCTTACCTCCAATTCCCTTTTTAGAAGCTATGGCTACTCCTTTCCGTTCCCGTTCGTCGCTGTTTTGCAGACTGGATTATCACAAAAAAAACCAAAGTTAATTTACTTATTTATTTCTTTATTTTATTTATTTTTTTTTTCTTTTCTTTTCACACACCATCAATATATTTGTGTTCATATCGAACAGCAGCTTATGTCGAAAGGCAAAACTTCAAGATACTCAGTAAATTTGTATAATTTTTCTAGCACCAGATTTTTAAGTGTGATCATTAAAACTGAAGCCTGAGGAGGAGTTTAACACAAGGACACTACAGACTTTAATCTTTGAGATGTATAATTTTTTTTTTTTTTTTTGTTGTTTTTACCGTTAAGCTACGGTTCCATATGGGCACAGATATATTTTCATATATTATATTGAATTTTTCACTCGCGTCTTTTTCTTTGCTAATTTATTTATTGACTGTTTTTTTTAAACTCTTTTACGACAACAAAACGACATATCAGAACCTATGTACGTACATATATACATACCTTTCTAAGCACTTCTCACAAACAAAAAAAAAGCCGACACTTCAATTCTATTAGTAACTTTTGCACATACGATAAAAAAAAGATACCGCACTGAACTTTACTTTCAATTCTGGCCCGCTAATCATGCTTCGGGCCTTTTTATACCTTCCTGTTAGCAGGAAGGTAATTGGCTTTCACTTTTTCCTTACAAAAAAAGGAAATATTGAATTTTCCCAATTAGCCGATCACAAACTTTCACGAATTTATTTCGACTTTCACACATACATTTATAAACATTCAGACGTGTGATCATCCCTTTCACGCGCATTGGCCCACACGTCGCCACACTTCGGCTTCTGGTTGCGCGCACAGCTTTACTCACCACCCCTTCACCATATGTTGCGCAACATGTGTGGATATATAGTTTGTAAACATATATGTGGCAATGTAGCAATACTAGTCCGTGCCCCACAAAAGCTCGCGTTACACTTTCTGGCAAAAATTTTTTGTCGAAAGTACCAGAAGGAAGCGTGGGGGACCCACCAAAATATATACCGATATAATCAGAATCATGAGCTGCGGCGATTAAGCCATGTCCGTCTGTTCGTCCGTCTGTGTGAACGCAAACTAGTCCCTCAGTTTTTGAGATATCTGAATCAAATTCGGAATACAGGTTTGTTGTTATGTGCAATTGATCATTTTTCGGAATCGGTCGAATCGGACCACTATAACATATAGTAAACAACCGATTATTCAGATATGCATACGCATTTTGCGGTGTAACTTCAGTATAACTTCCCCATTTTAACAAAATGACCCATATTGGTCCCATACAACCGATTGTTCAGAGTATAATTTATGCATTTAAATAGCTAACAGCCTGAAATTTTGAAGTATTTGTACCCATATGGGCCCACACAGCGATACCGAAATTTGTCTAGATCGAACTACTATAACATATATCTCCAATACACAGAGCCAAAAAGTTCAACTACAATCAAAGAGACTGCCACCTAAAAAAGCTATTTGGCCGAGGAGAGGGAGAGGGGACAAAATTGAAGAAATTTTTGCTAGAATTTCTTCTGGATTTTAGCTTGAATTTCTTCTTAAATTTATTTAAAAGGATATCGTCTCAAAACGAGGAGATAACTTCTTGTTTATTAATTTTTTATGTCATTTTGTAAAAAAAATTAAATTGTTAGAAGAAATCTGCTTGTTTTTAGGAGAAAATTTTTATAAAGCAAATCAATAAGGACATCCTCTAATTTTTACTTGAACCTTTTTGAATTTATTAAAAAGGAAAACTTTTTATTTTTAAAAGAGCCCTTATTAATTCAAATTTAGCTTTAAACGTCTTAACATACGTACATACATACATATGTACATATATACTCGTACATACTAGAAGTATGCATAACAGTTATTGCATCAGCCACGTTTTATGCGTGCAATTACATGTTCAAGAAATTAAAAGGGAGAACTTTTTATTTTTAAAAGAGCTCTTATGTATTTCCTCCGTTCGTCAATTTCACTACGGCTTTGCACATTTCTATAATTCTCAAACGATTAATGAAGCACTTGGTATAAAGAGTTTATTATGTCCATCTGCACTTATATGAAATGAAATGTTGCCCTTTGTCTGAATAAGTCCTAGGAAAATACTAGTTGACTAATTATGTTTTCCGATGAAAATCAAGATTCTCTTCTTAATAATATTAAACAGGGTTTCTTCTTAATTTTACAGGTTATCTGCTAAATTTATGTGAAAAGGTTTCCATATTTATTCTAGGAGTCATCTTCTAAATTTTATTTAATAGGTTTTCATCTTAGTTTTATAGGTTATCTCTTAAATTTTACTGAAAATGATTTCATCTAAAATCCACGGGTCATCTTCTTAATTATATTGAAAAGGTTTTCATATTAGTTTTACAGATTATCTACTTAGTTTTATTAAAATGAAATATCCAGTAATAATAAGACGGGCATCTTATTGGAGAGAAAGCATAGAGAAATCCGCTAAACTTTGTTCTAATTTATAGGGCATTTTAGGTGGTATTTTGGCTCTGTATACAACCGATTTTTCAGATATACACATTTTGGGGTATAGCTTCTCCATTTTAACAGCTAAGGACATGAAACTTTGAAGTTTTCTTACCTACATTGACCCAAATAAGGTTACCGAAAATTTTCAATAGCTCCCATACAACCGATTGTTAAGATGTAGACATTTTAGGGTATAACTTCTCAATTTAAATAGCTAAGACACCATTTTTATACTCAGCTGTACTAGTACACAGAGTATTATAGTTTTAATCACATAACGGTGGATTGTAACAGAATGAAATAATCGAGATAGATATAGACTTATATATATCAAAATGATCAGGGTGAAAAGAGAAATCGATTGAGCCATGTCCGTCCGTCCGTCCGTCCGTCCGTCCGTCCGTCCGTCCGTCCGTCTGTCCGTCCGTCCGTCCGTCCGTCCGTCTGTAAACACTCTAACTCGCGCAAAAATTGAGATATTTTGATGAAATTTGGAACGCAAGTTGGTATCGAGACTGGGACGGTTGGTATTGAAAATGGGCGAAATCGGACCATGACCACGCCCACTTTTCCTATATAGAAAAAATCGGAAATTTGGTATCTCAGCCACTAATATAGCTAGAGTTTTAAAATTTTACCCACGTATTGAGCTCGGGCCCTTATGAAGAAATTTGATGAAGTTTTGGAAAATGGGCGGTGCCACGCCCACTTATTAAGGGTCAAACATTGAAAGTTTTATATGTCATAACTCAGAAACCGTTGAAGATATATCGATGAAATTTGGTACGCGTAATTTGCTTACATAGACAAATGTTTTGACGAAAAATTATCAAAATCGGTTTACGGCCACGCCCACTTTTATATATGTGTATTATAAAGTGACCTAATAAAACCATTTTAAGCGATATCTCTGTCAAATATAAAGATCTATCATTGAAATTTTGTCGCATGAGTCCAACTATGGACATAAAACAAAAAACACAAAAATTTTGGAATATGGGCGGTGCCACGCCCACTTATTAAGGGGCAGACATTGAAAGTTTTATGAGTCATAACTCAGAAACCGTTGAAGATATATCGATGAAATTCGGTACGCGTAATATAATTACTTAGTCAAATGTTTTGGCGAAAAATTATCAAAATCGGTTGACGGCCACGCCCACTTTTATATATAGGAAATATAAGGGGGCCTAATAAAAACATTTTAAGCGATATCTCTGTCAAATATAAAGATCAATCACTGAGATTTTGTGGCAGGAGTCCAACTATGGACATAAAACAAAAACTACAAAAATTTTGGAAAATGGGCGGTGCCACGCCCACTTATTAAGGAGCGAATATTGAAAGTTTAATAAGCCATAACTCAGAAACCGTTAAAGATATATCGATGAAATCTGGTACGCGTGATATATTTACTTAGCCAAATGTGTGGACGAAAAATTACCAAAATCGGTTGACGACCGCGCCCACTTTTATATATGTGTATTATAAAGTGACCTAATAAAACCATTTTAAGCGATATCTATGTGAAATATAAAGATAATTCATTGAAATTTTGTGACATGAGTTTTACAATAGACCGGAAACAAAAAATAAAAAAGTTTGGAAAATGGGCGTGGCACCGCCTCTTTTTAGACAAAGGGATATATGAGATTTCTTAGCCTTTAACTCGACAAATAATTGAGATATTATGACGAAACTTGGTTTATACACTTTTATAACATGTGTTAATAGACACGCAAAAATGTATTGAAATCGGTTTATGACCACGCCTACTTTTTAACAAAGATATTTCTGGAACACCCTTTTGGAATTTGTAACGTGAAGTCTTTGTAACTAAAAGTCATAGAGGGATGAAATTTTGCACTAACAATAATATTTGTATGCTTATTTGGATGATTGATATAAATTTTGAAAATGGGCGTGGCTGCGCCCTGTTTATGCAGCACTCGTTTCATATAAAATACACCCTATATCGAACAAACGCAAACAAACAATGAAAGCATACAGCTGAGTATCTAATGTTCGATTGCACTCGAACTTAGGCTTCCTTACTTGTTTCCAATAAATCTTTCCATAAATAACCCACAGAATTGAAATTAAACCAAATCAGGCTATGTATGTACATATGTAGGTAACTTTTCATTTCCCCATTTATGAAAGGTATAATGATAGCACTAGTTCCGATCAAGATAATAATTTATGAATTTATCCATTTAAATGTACCTGTAATTTATGCTGTATGTAAACAATAAATTAATTAAAATATATATGAAGTAATATTACTACCTGGCTTTCATGAATTTTTAGTACCTAAGTCTTAACACCCTTTTTTGGAATTAATAAATATTATGCCCGAATCGCCGCTGGCCGCTGTGGTGCAGTGGGTAGAGTGCTCGCCTGCTATGCCAGAGGTCTCGGGTTCAAACCACGGTCCGAGCAAAACACCAAAACAATTTTTCTAATTAGTAAAAATCCAATTATTGGGTTTTTTAAAAAAGCAGCGGTCACCTCTCGGCAGTGGGCGGCATACCCTCCGAGAGTATTTCTGCCATGAAAAAGCTTCTCACAAAAAATGCATTCGCCGTTCGGAGCCGGCACAAAACTGTAGGTCCACCCAATTAGTAGGAAAAACAAAAAGGAGCACACCTCGAATTGGGAGAGAAGCTCGGCCATAAAACTCGTCAGAGTTATAATAGCGCCATTGTATTATTATTATTATTATTATTATTATGCCCGAATCGCACTTTGGCGTTCGGTCGGTCGCGCTTCTGACAAGTGAGTAGAAATGTATGGAAATATATGCAGCAAATCGCATTGTGACCTCAAGCGTTTGATCGTAACATTTTTGTAATATCGTATGTTCATTGCAACCCTGTATAACGCCTGAGTTGAACATTTCTCTATTAAGTCGGGCGTTTGACATTCAGTAAATAAATTTTTTTTTTTTCGATGAAAAATTATGAAATTTATGAAAAAATTCAACAAAATACAAATGTATATGTATTAGTGGCAGTGAACATGTTTACAACCCAACATCTAATATCGAATGTCAATGTGAAGCGGCTTTGAGGTACGATCAACGCGCGACCGACCTAACGCCAAATTGCGATTCCGGCATTATAGTTTCAACTAATAGAAATAGTATGATAACAACCATCAACTGATTGTCTATTGGATAGAAAATCCCGCGCATCGTATAATTACATGGGTGCGCTCATACGTTTCTGTCAAGTTCAGGTGCCTGACTGACGCATAATCCACCGCCCGCGGATTTACTGACGGTTGTTTTTAGTTTCTTATTAGCATAAATCTATATCTATATATATAAAATTCTCATGTAACATTCTTTGTGCGGGATAAGCTTTTAAACTACTGAACCAATTTTGATAATATTTGGTAATAACATGTAATTGTGCTCCGATTGAGTAGTCAAATAGTTTTTATTTAAATTTTTGGTCAAACAGCATACATTTATGTAAAAATGTGTAAAAAGTATACATCAAGGATGAATCGTAACGTTAATATTAACCATAAACGAAATGTTAATCAAGTTTCTGTTGAAACCAAGGATGCTCAACAAACTATTCAAATTTTTTTTCATAGAGAGACGAACAAAAACAAGGCTGACACTGGAGAGTTTGCGCATACAACAACGAATACAGGACGCTATGAATTTTAAAGAAGATGTTGACAACATTAATTGCGCCTACAGAAACATAATAAAGAAACAAAATAAATGTCAAAAATAATTACATATATATGTATGTATGTATGTATGTATGTATATGTATAAATATGTAGTTGCGCGAAAATAATGTAAAAAGATAGATGTGTTGTGATAAATTTTTCGTTTAAAATCTTTGAATGTCTGTAAGTGAACAGTTTTTATAAATTTTATACAATTTAAGTATGTAATTTATGTATAACTCATAATGTGATTGTTAATTTCGTTATAATAATATGTTGTGTATGTATATTTTTTTAATGTCTTTCCAAATAAAAAATTAGACTCCCTGATGAAGACGAGAATACCGTCGAAACGCGTAGGAGAATGAAGGGAATGTAAATTTGCTTTTAATTTTCATCGGCCGAAAAGCTCTTTTCAAAATTTAAATAATTATTGAAATCTATGGCCTATTACTAATACAAATTTTTTTTCGTTTGTTAACAGTCTATGTTAACGAAACTAAAATGCAACCGTTAACGTTGTAAACGAAATAAATCAACAATAAGCATTTCGATAATGTTGAAACGTTATCAGAATAAAAAATGATTTCGTTTTTTTCTGTTCTGGCAATGCCACAACCAAAAGTTCGGCTCTCGTTAAAATTGAAACGAAGTAAAAGTATTACTGTAAAACAAAGCGGACGTGTGAAAATTTTTTAAAATATTAATATGCGAAAGAAAAGGGGAGCTTTTGTAAGAAATTACTTTAATAAAAATACAGATGACACGATGTCATGCAAAATTTGTGGTCAAAGTATATCTTCTGACCATCTCGGAAATCTGAAATCACATCTTCAGAGGAAGCATATAAATGTGTTTAATGACTACAAAAGCGATGAAAGAAAAAAAAGTTGTGTTGAAAATGTCCCAAAACGAAGTGGAAAGTTTGTGTGTTGTCATTGATTGTGGTCTGCCGTTAAAAGTTTTTAATAGCAGCGCTTTCCAAACATTATTAGGCCCAATTTGCGATCAAATGAATATGAATAGACTAAATAGGAACAATATAGGTCATATATTACATAAAAGAGCTGAAATGGAGACCAATAATTTAAAGAAACTTTTAAAAAATAAAATTTTTTCTATAAAGATAGACAGCACACAACGTCTTTATAGAAACGTCGCACATAGGGGTATTTTATCAATCTGGGCGGCCAAAACCTCATTTCCTAAAATTGGCCCGATTTCCAAAAAATAAAATTTTTTAGTAGGCCAGGACCCTATCGCATCATTTTCAATAAAAGTTTATTCTCAAAACTCAAACACAAAGTTTTTACAGTCAATGAAAGTTTGGTCATTCGTGTATTTCTCGCGGCATTTTATAACGTTCTTAAAGTTTCAACATTTCCAATTAATATTTTTACGGTTTTAAGTGAAGTTTTTTAGAATACTGTTATGGATTATTATAATACAGGTAATCGAGTACAAAATTCATGTTTATTGAGATTTAGTTAGTTGTTAGCGTCTTCTTAATAACATTTTTAAAAAGCGATGTATTAAAAAAAAAATTCCCAATTTTTTGTTTTCAAAAGGGTTTTTGTTTAGGTGCCCGGCATTGCCCGGCACTGACTCTTTTTTTTCTGATAGTCTGTTCCCTGTTATTTTGAGTTCAAGAAAGATCGGTCCCGGATTTTTCCGGTTTTAAGAAAAACAGGCGATTTTTCACGTTGGGAAAAATGACCCCACCACACACAAAAAAATTAGTTGTTTGTGGATTCGAGAGCACCCATCTAGCAACATATACATCGACATGCTCCGAATCCAAAGTCCGCTTGTCCAATATACCCCCAAAACTTCAAGAAAATTGCGAAAAGCTAAAAAAAAGCCTCAAATGGCACATTTCATCGACCTAACCTACTAACATGTATTTCGACGTTCTGAATCCAAATCTGAGGTCGGTTTGGTCTCACTACATCACTTTTTAAAAATGTAAAGCCACATTTTTTTTTATGTTAAATTGAATTGACATCACCATGGGTAACATAATTAACAATTTAAAGCCAAAAAAGAGTTTTGGCCGCCCAGATTGATTAAATACCCCAATGTGCGTCGTTTGTATTAATGCGCAGTTATTGGTGGAAGGCAAACTTGTTGTTAAAACTCTAAGTGTGAAAAACTTCAATGATAAGCACTCGGCAGAAAACTTGAAACAACTTATTTTAGAGACAATGGATAGGTATGTTCATAAAAAAAACTTCACTTATGTATGTACATAGTTTCCGCACTTTTTATTAAAACTATTTCTTTCTTATACACATCTCATGTAGATATGAACTTAATATAGAGCAAGTGTATAGCATTACAAGTGACAGCGGTCGCAATATGGTGAAATGTGGTTTCTTGCTCAACACCGAGGGTCTACAGGAAGAAATTACAAATATATCAGAGTCGATAGAAGAAAATGATGACGACTGCATGGATATAGAATGCGAAACTATATTTGATGATCCCCAGTTTAACGAATGTATGACCGTTCACTTCAGTAAGTATGAGAAACTACACTATTTGAAAATCGAAAGGCAGTTGTTAAGAAAATTGCAACTAGATTAAACCGCAAGTACCTAGATACATATGTACATACAAAAATTCTTACATACATATGTATGCAGTCTTTAATATAAATGTACATAAAATTAATAATATTCAATCAAGCTGATCAATTTGATTTCAGATTCTCTTTCAGTTATAAGATGTGCGGCTCATACAATCCAGTTGAGTGTACATGACGTACTTAAAAACGAAGAGGTTAAGAAGAATTTTGAAAAGTGTCGTTCAGCAACGAAACTACTTCGTACACCAACAATACACCGACTTATAAAAAGTAACAATCTTTTACCACCGATAGCTGATTGTCCTACCCGCTGGAGCTACTCATACGACATGCTAAAACGGTTAAAAGCTCTTCGGGAATACCTAGAGAACAATTTTGAAAATATCGACATAAACTGGGATTTCGTTGATGACTTCTTAAAAAGTTTTGCCCCCATAAAATCATCTACGGAAAAGTTGCAGAATGAGAGCTTGCTTTTCGGTGACTTTGCTAAATTGTATTTGGAAATGTGCTTGATGGTCAAAAAAGTTGCCAATCAATCTGAAATATCAAAACTTCTATTCCATTCCATTTCCGAAAGGAAGAAAACGTTACTGAGTAATGCAACAGTTGCTGCAGCTATCTACCTCGATCCCAGGCTGCATCGATTATTTATCAGTCCTGAATTTGCACACATGAGATTAATAGCCGTTGAGCATTTGAAAGCAATACATTTGAAAGCACGCGCTCTTATTTCTCAGGTAGCCTTTTACATTAATGTTACTTTATTTTACGAAAGCTAAACTTATATTCAAAACTTTGTGTAGCCTACGCAGACCGACAACTTCGATGTTATAGAAGGCGAGAATACCACTGCAAATTCAAGTACAGACTTACTTGGTGATTTGCTTGATCAACTAAGCTCACCAACATACACCTTCACTCAAAATTCAGACGCTTTCTTGGCTATAGAAACTTTTGACGAAACCACAGACACCAAAACAAATTTAATCGACTTCTGGGAACAAAAAAAGTATTCACAAAAAGTTAATGCAACTTCGTCAACGCAAGTAAGTGTAGAGCGTGCGTTTTCAACACTAAAATATATAGTGAATGACTACAGGTCGAATTTAAGTGATGAATTGACTGAAATAATTTTGCTTTTAAGACTAAATAATAAGAATAATAATTAAACCATGATTTGGCCTTAATCACATTTATTAAAATCATTCATACTAGTATGTATCTACTAGGGATTCCAATTTTTCCCATTTTTGCGATCCCGGGATTTTCGGTATTTTTTTTATAATCCCGGGATCCCGGGATTGGTCCCGGGATTTTGCCATTAATTATTTTCCGACATTTTGGGTTGAAAAAAGTGAATATATTTTTCGTGGAACGCTACAACTTTAAAATGCAAAGAAAGTAATTGATTTTTATTGCTATTTTTTATTTAAAACAAAAATTATTTAATTAAAAAAAATAAATAAATTCATGCGTATTATTTAAAATACTTAAGAGTTACTTTAAAAAATACAAACAACAAAGAAAATGGCATACATTTGGTGTAAGAAATATTTGCTTTACAGTTGGTACTTTTAAGATATTGACAAGAAGGCTTGCGATCATTTGATAATAATGTGTGACAAAATAAAAAATTTGAAAGTACTTTTTCGAGGTTCACATATGTTAAACGAGTAGGCCTTACCAAAACATCCGAAGACTGCATATTTAGAATTTCAATACACCCTCAAAATCTGGAGTTACGGGCCAAAAACCCCTCTTTCATAGGGTAAGTCAGTCTGTTTCGTCTATCAACATGATTTTTAAATATTATCGAAATTAATTTTTTTCCATAATTTTTTCATATTTCTCGAATAATTTGTTAACCAGTGTATATATATAATTACATATTTCGAAACAATCTCCTGTTAATACTGTTTTCAACGAGATAAAAACTATTATTAAAGATGAAAAAATTGAATCTTTGACATTGTAGTGTGAAACTCTCAAGTCTAATTAAAATTTTACCTGGTCTTTGGTAATTTTATTTCTTGATTATTGTTTGCTTTTTCTTCCAATATTTACTTTTCATGGGAGAAAATTCCGAAAACTGTTGAGAATAAAATGGCCCAAAATCAGGAAATCGAAGTTATCAAAAGAATTTTACCACAAGAATTAAAAATTTTAAAAGTACCTAACGTACGTTTCCTTACTTCACAACAAAAAAATTTAATTAAAAAAAAATCAAAAAATATTAATTCTTACTTTCACTAATGGACATTTTTAATTTTGGCAAAAATGTTGCACTTATTATGAATTTTCTTCGGGCTTTCAAATTTTTTTGCTCTATTCCAAAATTTTTTCTGGCGTTTTTGTTCTATTGACAAAATATAAAACTAGCCTGATTACGGGGAAAACATTTCTGCTCTTCTGCGTTGCATTACTTTTGTTATGCATCATATGAAAAATGCAACATTTTCACAGGGCACATGTTGATAATTCTGCCATGTAATAATTCAAAATTTTCGTTCAGAATAGGAAACGCTATTAGTATACAGATCTGAGATCAATAAAAATTATATAAAATACTTTTTTTTGCTATAATAGGGGAATATTCTGTCTTTATTTTATCCCGAAAATCCCGGGATCAAAAATCTAGCAATCCCGGGATTTTCGGGGTGTCAAAAAGGGCGGGATCCCGGGATCCCGGGATTGGAATCCCTAGTATCTACATATGTCTTTATACCTATGTAAGTACATAAATGAATTCAATATTGGTTGTGTTACTATTTATGTTAAAATGGTTAATAAGTGCAAATGAATTTAATATTATTTTCATTATTTTATTGAAAATGGAAAAATAAAGGATCTCTGAATTATTGTAGGTACCTAAATTGCCACTTGATTTCTCTATTGCACTTGGACTAGCTATGAATAAAAATGCACATACTCATATCTGTTTACTAGTAATGTACGTTGTTTTGTTCTTTAAACATGGATGTCTAATTTGCACATCATTTATAATTGTTCTCCTTGCAATTACCGTCGCCGTCGTCTTACATAATGCAATACCGTTGTTGCTATTGTATTTCGCAAACCATATACATATGTATGTGCATATGTATGCATATGTGTTGACCATGGGCATATCCCAGTAGCGAAAGTCCTGTAGAGGTCACTTAAGTGTCACGTACTTCTAGGCTATGTCCTAAGTGACATCAGCTGACGTTTATATGGAGGTCTTTCATGACTTTTTCATACAAATGTTAATTTTTTCCTCAGTGACGATTCCATGAAATGTCATGCAGAGAGTCCCAGGTGCCTCTTGCATGACATGTCATGTAGAGGGTCACAGGTGTCTCTAGCATGACATTTCATATAGAGAGTCACAGGTGTCTCTAGCATGATATGTCATATAGAGAGTCACAGGTGTCTCTAGCATGACATGTCATGTAGAAATAGTTGATAGTATATAATAATAACGCTTATTATTTAAAATAATTTTAAACATTTATTTTTGATCAAAATATTATATAATTATATCCAAACATAAATATAAAAAATTAATATAATTCATATAAACGTTTTTATATATATAGCTTATTATTTTAAATGATTAAATTAATAAAAATTCAAATCAGATATTTTTTGTTTCAAATTCAGTTCTTGTACATATGTACATACAATGTTTTATAATTAACTTCAATAAACTTCGCATAAACTTATACATATATATTTTTGTACTCATATTATTGTGGCACAGTTTTCTTAGGTATTGTTTCGTAAAAAATTATAGTTCTCATACAAAAATTCAATCATTTTTATATTCATATAAACGTTTTTATATATATAGCTTATTATTTTAAGTGATTAAATTAATAAAAATTCAAATCAGATATTTTTGTTTCAAATTCAGTTCTTGTACATATGTACATACAATGTTTTATAATTAACTTCAATAAACTTCACATAAACTTATACATCAGGGCTGCTCACCACATAGGCACTCAAAGCACAATTGTTTTTGTTTTGTACCGAATCATAGGCACAGATACATATTTTCACTTCAAATATGAAAATAAAATTTTCTTTGCACTGCCATAAGCACTGAGATATAAAAAAATTTTATATGTATGTGCGTATGATTCATATTGAATGTGCAGAGCAAGGCACTTTGTATAGGAGCTCGAGCACTGCCGTAAGAAATCGAAATTTACAATAACAAATGTGTAATGAAAAAAAAAATCAAAAAATGAAAGCACTGTAAAAAATTTGTATTCAAAAAATTTTCATATAAAAAATAAAAAAATTTGTATGTATGTGATACTACCATTTGAAAATAAATTCTAAAATAATATTTTATTGGAACTCATAAAAAAATTTATATGAGCAAAAAAATTTTTCAGTGCATATACAAAATTTGTAGATGTATTGATCTTTGTACTTTCAATACAAGAGCGTTGAGCAGCCCTGTTATACATATATATTTTTGTAGTACAAAAATTCAATCATTTATACATTCACTTTAGAATAATAAATACTGCTATTAAGTTTAAATATAGTTAGAATAAATAATAAAGGTAAGCATGTATAAAAAAAATCTATTGTAAAAAAATCGGGTTGGCTTTATTTACGTTTTGAGCGGGAATTTCTTTTATTGACCTTATTTTTTTGACGTTTGAATGCTAAGCGGAGCTCTGCTATAAATTCAGAATAACTACATCCCGTTGTGGTTTCTAAAAAATTACTGACAATAAGTGCTGTTCCTTTAATCTAAACAAAAATATGTATAGCTTACCATACAAGCCACTAAGGAAATGTGAAAAAGATTTTAACGCCTTTTTATCCTGGGTGCCATCTAAATTAACTTCATCAACTTCCCGCTTAATAAGTTTTCTAAATTCGTTTTCAAGCTGCCACAAAGGACTCGTTTCATATCTTTGATCTACCGACAGAAAAAATATATATGTACATATGTATATAAAAGTTTAATAGCAAAACTTTTCTTCTGGCAAGAACTTACAATGTTTTCCCTTTTCTCTCCACTTAGCAAGTTATCGAGTTGGCTTAATTCCTCCTCATCTCTTACGGGGAAATGAATATTATGCGAATTATCCGTGAGTAAGCATCTTCTAAATAATACAGTAGAATCGCACAAAAGTTAACTCGCGAGAAAGTTAAACCTTCGGTTAAGTTAACCAAATTTGAGCGTCCACGTACGGCTCTAAAAAGTTAACTCTTGGTTAACTTTTCTGAGTTTATCGATTTTTTTTCTCAAATCCAAGCTCATTCCCCTTGTTTCTATGTATTCCCGGAATTTCCGTGCATTCCCCGAATTTCTGTATAAAAAATTATTATCGGCGTCGCGAGGTACAAATGTAGTTAGTCGTTTGAACTATTGAGTGGTGTAAACATAGTTTGTGTGTTAAAAATGGCAACAAAGCGGAATAAACCATGGCAAATTAGATTGAATTTACATCAAAAAGCTGATATTTTAAGAAAACTTGATGAAGGTATTCACGGAAACCGCTTGGCATTAGATTATAGTGTATCTAAAGTGGCCATCTCAAAAATAAAGAAAAAACGATATGAAATTTTGGAGGCAGTGGCAAGCACACAGGAATTTGGCAACCAAGAAAACTTTGCACAAGTCGAAATATCTCGTTCTCGAGGCAAGGTTGTATAAATGGTTTTTGAACCAAAGGCAACACAATTGTGCAATTAGTGGTCCAATTTTAAAATCAAGGGCTAAGCTTGAATTTGCCAAAATGTACCTAGAAAAAATTTTTATGCAAGTGATGGATGGCTAGCAAATTTTATGTATGTAAATTAAATCTAATTTGCTGCTTTATAATGATTAAAACTGAGATATTCAAATAAATTTGATATGTTATATCCCAAAAATTATGTTTATTACCGTATTTTATCAAATTTAAAAACCATCTGGAAAAGTTAATATTTCGGAAAAGTTAAATGCCCTTGGAACCATTTGGTTAACTTTTGTGCGATTCTACTGTACATTATTTTCAGCTAACATTCCTTCAATATCTTCTTGGTTTTTCAGAATCAAATCCATTTTTTGGTCTAAACTATAAATTTTTTGTTTAAGTTCTGATAATTCTTCTTCTATTTTGGACATTTTCCTATAACAAAAGATATATTTTAAATACATGAATGTAATATTGCACATAAGACAAACATTTGCTTATATGGTAATATCATAATTTTGCAGGATATTTGCTCAACGGTATAAAAATATTCTTCCTGTGATTCTTCATTATTAGTTATGTAAATACCACAATGTGACGAAATAACAGGGAGGTCATAAAAATCTTCTACATTTAAAATCTTACACCCCTTTACAAATTTTTGATCAATTTGTGTTATTCTTATAAAAATCCTCATATTTGCATCCATTATCATGCAATAGTTATTTGGAGATGAATCGCTCAGAAATATATTCATGTTATTAATTTTATATATTTTAATACTCCTTTTTTTCTTAGTTTATAAAGGCCTCTTTTCAAACACATTTCTTAATTGTTGTAGCACCTTGTTTGGCTTCCTAATAGCTTTCTTCATTTCCTGCATATAGTTTTCAAAAGGATAGGCCGCAAAGTTATTTGGGATGCCGTATTCCTCAACGCAATCAACAAAGTGAAGTAAGTTGTGCACGTTATATGTAAGTGAACTTCGTCCGTAAAGGTTTGTAAAAAATTTTACAAAATCTTCCAATAGCTCTTGTGCGCATGTTAAATTTGATCTAAAATTAATTGGACACATCATAAATCTGTAGGCGCAATGCAGTAAAAGAAAATGATAGTAAATTTCACCATTAACTACATCTTTCAAAACAACGGGGCCTGTATACAGAATAAACTGACGAAACTCAATCGCTTTCCACCTGTGCAACTCATGTAAAGATCTGGGAACGCGGCCGAACTCCTTGGGAATAAAGCCTACTGATCCTAGCAGATGATTCGAAAGAATGTCTCTATTTATTTGTGTCATGCCCTTTAAAATTTTAGTCACTATTTTCCTCACTACACCCAAATCAATAAGATGCATGCATTCAATTGGGAATTGTGTAACCATTCGCGGGCATATTTCCTCTAATTCGGTTTTTTCGCATCTAAATCTAACGTTATGATGTTCTGGGTACAATCTCTGACTAAAACTTTGGTCACTTCTTGGGGCAGCAACTTCAGCACTATAAACCGTTACGCCATCTACTCGACTACCAATTTGCAACCAACGGCTGCATCCGTGAAATGCATTATGCCCTACTGTAGCAGCACAAAATGCCCTGGCAGGAGCATCACAAATAAATGCCCTCAAATTTATTGATACATTCCTGCCGTTTAAATCATCGTCTGTTTTCCCTAATATTGGCCACAGCCCTTTATTGGAACTTTTAAAAAGGGGTAGGCCATCTATTCCTACATCAAAAACTATTGTCTCTATAGTATTCGAAATGTTTAGTTTTAAAAGTTGATTTTTTATACCGAAGTGGTAGTATTCTCCTGGATTTACTGTTCGGATAATAATGTGATTCCTATTTTTCGCTAGAAGGGTATCGCAACTTTTTGGCAAATTTAACCCGTTTCCTCTCAAAATCGTAAGTAAATCATTACCGAAATTTCTACTTACATGATACTTTAAAAACAAATCCCTCAACTCATCCTTAATGTCATGTCTGACCTCTATACTCTCTATTCCTGTTTCAACCTGTTCTTCAAATTGATCAGATAGTCGTCTATCTATTGCTGTTTCAACGACAACATGTTCTTCAATTTGATCAGACACTCTTCTATTTGGTTGCCGATTAAGCCTTGAAAGGTACTCCCTCTTCTTTTTTGCTACTTCCCTTCGGAGAGATGTCTTAAACCTATTCATATTCTCACCTTAACTTAACTTAACACCCGGACGCTCCAACACTTGTGAACTATAAAGAGAAATGCGTGAAGTAGTTAAATATTATTATTATTATATTACTCTGAAAAAACAACGTTGTAAAACTAAAGACTTTCGCTGTTAAATCAACTACTTTCCGCAGTTGAAATGTGCCCAACAACGCTCCGTTGTTGTTTCAAAGGTGCGAGCGTTGTTGATTTAAGTCAATAACGGAGATTGTTGGAAAAAATGTTCACCTAAAAATTAATTTTTGTTTGCATTTTACTCCTCATCTTTTCTCCGCCCGGGTCCCAACTGCAAGTATGTAGGCTCCGCTCGTTCTCCTATTCTTCTCTCCTTATTATCATTCACTGGTTGCTATCTTTATTTCTTATTCTGATTTTTCTTCTTTATTTTATATTCTCCTCAGGATTCGAACCATGACATCAACCTGATATTCTATCCAATCATCACATATTGGAACATTCAACATTATACTGAATTGTAGTAACCTATTTATACTTCCATTTCCTAAAAAGGAATCCATGAATTATTTGAATAATTGTAAAAACAAAATTAAAAAAAATTTGTTCTCATTAGTTTTGTTTACAACGGAAACTGTTGGGTCAAATACTTTTGCCTTTAAATCAACAACGGGGAGAAAATTGTTGCTAAAAATAAACTTTTTTTTAGATTTTTCTCTTCATCTTCTCTCCATCATTATTTTTTTTGTTGGTTTTCTCACAAAAAAATATTTTCTCACAAAAAAAAATTTAAAGGCAAGCAAGTTTTTGAATCAACAACGCCCGTTTTTGAATAAATTGTTAGATCAAAAACTTTGCTGTAAAAACAAATAATTTTGCTGTTGAATCAAAGACGGAGATTCAACAGCCGAAAGTTTTTGGTTTAACTACGGGTATTTTTTTCAGAGTATTACCTTCAAATCGTCGCGGCAGACTTGCCAATGATACAATTGCAACAAAATTCCAAAAAATCTTCGCACCCGGACGTTCCAACGCTTGTAAACTATAAAGAGAAATGCGTGGAGTAGTTAAATATTACAAAAACGCAAAACTTTCCAAAACTTACCTTCAAATCGTCGCGGCAGACTTGCCAATGATACAACTACAACAAAATTCCAAAAAATCTTCGCACCCGGACGTTCCAACGCTTGTAAACTATAAAGAGAAATGCGTGGAGTAGTTAAATATTACAAAAACGCAACTTTCCAAAACTTACCTTCAAATCGTCGCGGCAGACTTGCCAATGATACAATTACAACAAAATTCCAAAAAATCCTCGCACCCGCACGTTG
>OY482673.1:83015525-83018025 GCA_960531455.1 Urophora cardui
TAATAATAATAATAA
This sequence comes from Urophora cardui, assembly GCA_960531455.1. Taxonomy (NCBI): domain Eukaryota; kingdom Metazoa; phylum Arthropoda; class Insecta; order Diptera; family Tephritidae; genus Urophora; species Urophora cardui. Next base: position 83,015,541 of record OY482673.1, read on the forward strand.
TAATAATAATAATAATAATAATAATAATAATAATAATAATAATAATAATAATAATAATAATAATAATAATAATAATAATAATAATAATAATAATAATAATAATAATAATAATAATAATAATAATAATAATAATAATAATAATAATAATAATAATAATAATAATAATAATAATAATAATAATAATAATAATAATAATAATAATAATAATAATAATAATAATAATAATAATAATAATAATAATAATAATAATAATAATAATAATTAATAATAATATAATAATAATAATAATAATAATAATAATAATAATAAATAATAATAATAATAATAATAATAATAATAATAATAATAATAATAATAATAATAATAATAATAATAATAATAATAATAATAATAATAATAATAATAATAATAATAATAATAATAATAATAATAATAATAATAATAATAATAATAATAATAATAATAATAATAATAATAATATAATAATAATAATAATAATAATAATAATAATAATAATAATAATAATAATAATAATAATAATAATAATAATAATAATAATAATAATAATAATAATAATAATAATAATAATAATAATAATAATAATAATAATAATAATAATAATAATAATAATAATAATAATAATAATAATAATAATAATAATAATAATAATAATAATAATAATAATAATAATAATAATAATAATAATAATAATAATAATAATAATAATAATAATAATAATAATAATAATAATAATAATAATAATAATAATAATAATAATAATAATAATAATAATAATAATAATAATAATAATAATAATAATAATAATAATAATTAATAATAATAATAATAATAATAATAATAATAATAATAATAATAATAATAATAATAATAATAATAATAATAATAATAATAATAATAATAATAATAATAATAATAATAATAATAATAATAATAATAATAATAATAATAATAATAATAATAATAATAATAATAATAATAATATAATAATAATAATAATAATAATATAATAATAATAATAATAATAATAATAATAATAATAATAATAATAATAATATAATAATAATAATAATAATAATAATAATAATAATAATAATAATAATAATAATAATAATATAATAATAATAATAATAATAATAATAATAATAATAATAATAATAATAATAATAATAATAATAATAATAATAATAATAATAATAATAATAATAATAATAATAATAATAATAATAATAATAATAATAATAATAATAATAATAATAATAATAATAATAATAATAATAATAATAATAATAATAATAATAATAATAATAATAATAATAATAATAATAATAATAATAATAATAATATAATAATAATAATAATAATAATAATAATAATAATAATAATAATAATAATAATAATAATAATAATAATAATAATATAATAATAATAATAATAATAATAATAATAATAATAATAATAATAATAATAATATAATAATAATAATAATAATAATAATAATATAATAATAATAATAATAATAATAATAATAATAATAATAATAAATAATAATAATAATAATAATAATAATAATAATAATAATAATAATAATAATAATATAATAATAATAATAATAATAATAATAATAATAATAATAATAATAATAATAATAATAATAATAATAATAATAATAATAATAATAATAATAATAATAATAATAATAATAATAATAATAATAATAATAATAATAATAATAATAATAATAATAATAATAATAATAATAATAATAATAATAATAATAATAATAATAATAATAATAATAATAATAATAATAATAATAATAATAATAATAATAATAATAATAATAATAATAATAATAATAATAATAATAATAATAATAATTAATAATAATAATAATAATAATATAATAATAATAATAATAATAATAATAATAATAATAATAATAATAATAATAATAATAATAATAATATAATAATAATAATAATAATAATAATAATAATAATAATAATAATAATAATAATAATAATAATAATAATAATAATAATAATAATAATAATAATAATAATAATAATAATAATAATAATAATAATAATAATAATAATAATAATAATAATAATAATAATAATAATAATAATAATAATAATAATAATAATAATAATAATAATAATAATAATAATAATAATAATATAATAATAATAATAATAATAATAATAATAATAATAATAATAATAATAATAATAATAATAATAATAATAATAATAATAATAATAATAATAATAATATAATAATAATAATAATAATAATAATAATAATAATAATAATAATAATAATAATAATAATAATAATAATAATAATATAATAATAATAATAATCATAATCATAATAATAATAATAATAATAATAATAATAATAATAATAATAATAATAATAATAATAATAATAATAATAATAATAATAATAATAATAA